>VZTR01000967.1:9693-39871 GCA_013400775.1 Chaetops frenatus | reverse complement strand
ACTTATATGTAATTATGCCTTTGAGAGAGGAGAGAGTTGGTATCAACAAATAAATGGCGTGGGGATTGTACGTGTTACATATAGAAGTATGTGTATGTGGCGCAGAGTATGTTAGGAGTATGCTATGCACACCCACACGGAATTTTCAATACTTTAAAAATGTGTAGGCAGAGCTCCAGGCACAGCTCCAAACACAGCTCTAGATACCGCTCCAGGCAGAGCTGCAAGCAGAGCTGTAGGCAGAGCTTCAGACACAGCTCCAGGCACAGCTCTAGGTACAGCTCCAGGCAGAGCTGCAGGCAGAGCTTCAGACACAGCTCCAGGCACAGCTCAGCGGGCGCTCCCCTGCAGGGCAGCAGGGGTCTCCTGCCCTCCCACCGCCTTATTTGTGAGCCTCTCCCAGAGGGACGAGGCGCAGAGCGCTGTGACTCAGCTGCTGGGCTGGGTGGTGTCCAGCCGGTGTTTGGCAGAGATAAGACCCCCCCCCCCCAACATCCTCGCTTTATTCCGGGCTTTTTGTTTGCTTTTGTCCTGACACACAAAACAAAAACTCCTCCGGGGACTGCAGCGGCGAGGCAAGTGTAAGAGGCAGAGCGGTGATGACAGAGGAGAGGGGTGCCAAAGTAAGTGACCAAGTGACTCCCCGGGGCTCTTGAATGGAAAATACGGGATGGGAGCTGTGCCCATGTGCATATGCTGGGACCCACCAATAAACTCCACAAGAAGCTTGCAGGAGTTTCTACCATTCCTTCGTATGGCTTCCTGAGTACTCCTCACCTGTACGGTTACCGAGGTGTTCAGAGATAAATGGTGTGTGGGCAATCGCACCTCTGAATTTTCTCCAGGCACGCTAGATGAGCTGTAGCTGTTGAGACCATGTGGTCGTCATTTGTTCTACTCAGTTCTGATACCCTGTGCCTTTAGTCATGGTGCTTATTTATGATGCACCTCTGCACAAACAATTTCTCAATGTGCAGTTTCTGTTTGGGGTAGTATTCTGTATCTTGTCTGTAGGCAAGGAAGAAGCTTTAGTGGGACATGAGACCTGTATGAGCATGAACTTAATTTATCCTGAGACCTTTTATACTTATTACCAGCTTTCTAATTGCTTTATCCAGTATTTCTGGATATCCATTATTTAAAGTATTTCCCTATAGCAGATTCTTTACTTGACAAGCAGTTTCCTTATATAAGATATGTCAAGTGCTTGATGCTTTTCTTTTGTTACAAAGTCAAAACATACTTGCTGGAGTCACATCTACACTCCTGCAAGAGTAAATTTACATTATTAACAATCAGTAGTACTGCTGTCATTTTTGAAGGTACTTTTAAAATTATTCTTCCCATGTTGACCTTGTTAGGAATTAGAGGTTTATTATATCTCTGAAGCTCTTAAGGTAGCTGGATGTGAACATCATAGTGGGAAAATAAATTTTATAAGGTCATCTTAGCAGAAGATTCACCTATTTTAATAAAATTAGGAAATGAGGTCTAGGCAAAACGTTTTCTATCTTGAATTTGTGTGCATATATTGTGCAGGTCTTCTAGCAAAACTGTCTGAATTTTTACCTTGGAACGCTGGAATGATAAAGCTCTTTTTATCTCAAACAGGGTCTGTTGTGCATTGCCTTGGAACATTATCAGTGTTAGGCAAGCTGCTAATAACATTTAGTGTTTTATAGCAGCTTCTTGCTAAGTGAATCTGCATGGGGAGTGATCATATGCTGCAGTGTAGTATTCTGACATCTACATTTTAAAGCCATTTCTGAAAATGAAGCCTCAAAACATCCCTATCAATTGTTTGCAAAGTCTCTCTGTTTAATATTTCCATGTCAGCTGTAGTCTCTGTTAGTTCCTCCACTGACCATCAAAGCTGTTGGAGAATTGCTTGGAAAAAGCAAGTGTAGCTTAGATCTTTGGTTGGAGCTTGCAACTACAGGTCTCTGTGAACAGGACAAAAGCAGATCCACCAAGAAGCCAGGTTTTTGCCTCTGAAAAAGTGACTTTTCAAAGTCACTGTCACAAAAGGACAGGTGTGACTGAGTAGGTTCAAGCAGAGTCTGCTGCACACATCATGCTGCCACAAAGCTTCTCATCTGCCGCAACCACATTTATTGTGTCATTAGAGTGCAAGAAGTACTTTAGGCTGGAAATAGTTTTAAGTTCTTATGTATGTAAAAAAATAAACCCGAGTTATATCAGGTGGCCAAAGCAGCTGTTCAAGCTGGTTTACCCACAGCATGACCCACTGCAGCCATTTTCCCTGTTCCCTGCAGGTGGAGCAGTATGTTGGTGAAATTAAAGGTGGCCTGAGACCAACCATGAAACTCACAGTCATAGGGATGGTTCACTCCAAACCCAAGAGGTAGGTGAAGGGGCTGCTGGGGGCTTCACCCTGTTATACATGCTCCTACCTGTCTTCTAAATTCAGATGCTTTCTCGGAGGTATGTGCTCTTTGAAGGAAGAAAGTCAAACAGATTAACAATTTATGGTCTTATTTAATTTTTCTGCACTCAGACTAAGATTAAAAGGTCAGGTGA
The DNA here is from genome assembly GCA_013400775.1 of Chaetops frenatus. Lineage (NCBI taxonomy): Eukaryota > Metazoa > Chordata > Aves > Passeriformes > Picathartidae > Chaetops > Chaetops frenatus. The sequence goes on along the minus strand of VZTR01000967.1, from coordinate 37,330 downwards.
AGAGTTCACTGTTTGGCCTTTCTGACTGCCCTGACAAGATTTTCTACTCCTTGCCCTTATCTAATGTGAACTGGAGGGAACACACAAATGTCGTTTTTCCTCCAGGAAGAGGTGCAATTCTCAACCTGAATCTTGGTTGTCTCAGCGGGTGGGGGGAAGGGAATCAAAACCATTTAAAAACCAGTTTTTGCACAGGAGGTAGATGTTCATTCCTGCCTTTTACCTGAATAACAGCAACTATGCTCTTCATTACACTTTTTTGCATCTACAGTTATCAACTCCACTGCTTGCACTGATGAAGAGTATGCTATAACCTCTTTTAAGAACACAAATAAGTACATGTTGAAGGGTTTCAGTCAAGATTTCAGTCAAGAGAGAGGGAAAGCAATGTCAGAAATCACTAGCATTCTACTGGACACTGAGGCGAGAAACAAAGACCAACCGGGTCTCATCCCTTTCTCCAGCTGACATGAAAACAACAGCTGTCTCTATAAGCATCTGCCATGTTCACCATGTTCTTTTACATTTCTGAAAATTCCAGTCATTTAATTGTTTTTTCTCAGCTTTTCAGTGACTCTGCTCTGTGATCCAGTGGATGCCAACAAAGATGTTGGGCTGTTATTTACAGTTAACTTCAGTGAGAAATCCATCACCCGAAATGCACGAATTGCCGGGAAATGGGGACGAGAAGAGAAGACTATTCCCTACTTTCCATTTACAGCAGGCGACACATTCAAGGTAATTTTTAGGGTACTATGAATAGGGTAGAGAAAAGGAGGGAAGAAAGGCTGAAGGCTATGTATGTGACCACAAACTACTAACACTGCCAGGTTAACTAGTCTAGTATGGCACAAACAGCAACAGTTCAAGCCCTGATGGTAAAGAGGCATCCCTTTCTCTAATCCTAGTGAGAGTACCAACTGGAGCTTTGCAGTATCATCTCAGAGGAGGGTAGGTTATTTATTAGGGGCATTTCAGAACAACTGGTAGACTTTGTGCTTTGCTATCCCCATAACATTGAGTTCTAAGTCCATGCTGTTGAAAGCAGCCCTGCTGCTGATCTCTAACACCCTTCCCTGTCCTTTTCCACTGCAGATGGAGCTCTTGTGTGAACACCAGCAAATACGAGTCTTGCTTGATGGGCGGCAGCTCTGTGACTTCACTCACCGCGTTCAGCCTCTGAACTTGGTGAAAGCTCTGCGGATCTCAGGGGACATCAGGCTTACCAAAGTGGCTTGAAAAAAAGGAAACCACGATATCACCAGAGGACAGAGGAAAATGTACTTTCTCTTGTCTCAGAAATGTTTTGTCTTTTTCCCCTGGCTCATTCTGGAGAGTGGGAACTTTATCTTTTTAATTTGCTGATGTGTTTGAGATACACACTTTTTTTTCCCCATACACACTCACAGCAATTGCAGAGCTATGGCTGGTCTGGATAATCTCAAAGCCTTTGCTGAGATACACTTCTGACCTCCCAAACTGCAAGATTTATGACGTTATGCAGTGCCTCACATCCCTATGGCTCCTTACCCCCTCAGGCATACCAGATGGCAGAGCTCAGTCCTCTGTGGTGGGTGGCTGTTGTTAGCCTTGTCACTAGAACTGGGCATTATGCAGGTGGTGGGCCTGAGAAAAGAGAAGCAGGAGATTTCCTTATAAATGAATAAGGGAGTCTGATAGGCCCCAGCAAGGCTCACGTTATCAGGAGGGAAAACTTTTTCTGGAAGCTCTGCTCAGTCAGCACAAAACCATCTGTGCTTCCCAGCAGAGAGCAATAAATGCCTTACCACCATCCCTGTCTCTTCCAGGCAGCTTTTCTGGAGTTGAAAGGTTTTGACAGCTGTGGATTTCACAGTCTTCTCTGGACCAGCCCTAGGAAATGGTATCTGTAGCTGAAACTGCACTGCCCGTTCTTGTTCTGGCATCTAATTAAAACTCACCTTTGCTGGCAAACTTCTTTACAAGCTCTCTTAAATATTTGAATGCACATAAGTGTTTTGCTGTTATTTCATTGCTGTAGCTTTTGAGGAAAATCCAAAATACATGGCTGTTCTAATAAATAAACAAGCATGTATCATATTCTGCCTTTGGCAATGAAGAGACTTCTTTTCAATACATAAATCAGAGAACAAAACATCTGTACAGAAATGAATCTGTAGCTAGAGGGCTATCAAATTCCTCTATGACTTCAGGGAAGATATAGAGCATGCTGTCTTTTTGAAGGCTCTGCAGAGTCTGGCTGTCAGATACAGGTACTCAGATAAAACAAAGAATTTTATGAAAATAGTGTATCAGCAGACTGATTGGGAGTTTGAATAATTTCCTACATTCCATTTTACCTTCTGATGTCTCAGTTTATATATAAATCTAAAATTATGGTGTATGAAACCATTCTTTTCATATACTCAAACTGCCCTCTGAGAAAAAACACATCTCTAAAAAGCACAGGATATTCAAATGCACTGGTTTGGGTTTCTTTTTTATATTTAATGATATCAAAGACAAGTTTAGTAGACAAATAATGGAAAAAATAATGACTTAAGATAGAAAAAGTAATAGTGAGGACTGGTACTATAGTTCTCTGTCCAAATGGAGCTCCAACATAAATGGACTTACAGTAATAATCAGAAGGAAAAGTCTTGTTCTTGTAGTTGAAGGATTTCTTCCAATATATTCAGCACCAGAAATTGGAACTTCCACTGGTCTGATTTGATACTTAGGATACTGTTCTGCTGTGGGACATTACCAACATGAGAGTAACCTATACAGTGCAGAGCAAGATCCTTTGGTTTTTTCCAGTCTGACAGAGAACTAAATAGTAGAGCAGACGGATGGACAGACAGACCCCTTGTTTGTTTTACAATGCATCTTATCCTGGCAGCTGGGTTGTGGCTTAGCACAAGATTCATGTGGTATACCAAGAAAGGCAGCCTCAGACACCAGCACCTTACATGACTTAGATGTCTCAGTCTTAACTATGTTTATGAGCCCCTTTATAAAGGGGAAAGGAGCAAGACAATTCTGCTTTAAGATAAAGCACAACCTGGATCTGTCAGACATAGACTGAACACTTGTACAAAAGATCCTTTTCTTCCATCTTGGAGTATCTCGTTGTTTCTCTGTAAAACCCCGTTTCTCTGTATCCACCTGTTTTGGTCTCTTGGTTAAATGGCAAATTCAAGGTGAGGGAATTACTCTGGATCTACATGGTCTGCCAGGAACTGGTAGGTGTTATGGTGATTCAAATAATGAAAATAGAACATCAAGAGAAAAACAACACTCCCAAACAATGAGAGCAGGAGTTTGGTCACAAATGTGGTTTTTCCTTTGGCATGGAGTCCACATTACTCATGTCAGTGGTTTGATTGCCTCAATCCACTGCACTCGCTCTGCCTTGGAGCTGGCCTGGATGTAATAATGAATGTCGTTTTTGGTGATGATTTTGAAGAGGTTGCCTTGCACATTGCCCTTCACTCCTGTAGAGAAAAGAAACCCCAACAGATCAGGAGGGTGCACAGAGAAAATCTTTCTGGCAGATATGAAGCTTCATAGGGAAGAATTTGAATTTCGTGAATTAGGGAATCAAATCTTTCCTTTTTATTATGGATAAGACATCTAAAGGCTTTGTGTCTTTGATTTCCCTCTTCAAAACCGCTGGAAGTGTTAAGGGGTTGGATAGGGCTTTGAGAAAACAGGCTAAGTGGAAGCTGACCCTGTCTGTGTCAGGAGTTGGAACTAGGTGATCTTTGGGGTCCCTTCCAACACAAACCATCTGTTGATTCTGTGATTCTATGAAAATATGGTATAGATATTCCTGCCATAGATTGTACGAACTACTCTGCACTCTACAACATATCTAAAGTGGTCTCTGTCTAGGTGGAGACTATTACTTGAGTTATACACTGGAATGATGAACCCCTACCAGTTTGCATGGTAGATTAGACTTTCTCCTGCCCTTAGCTGAGTTCCTCTCACCAAGGAGCTCTATTGTTCCTCATGTCCCCCTGCCCCCACATCAAAGCTTTTTCAGACCTTCTCTTTAGAAAAATGTTCTGTATTTGATATCTGCACATTGTGCTTACTGTCATAAAATAAATTGCTTAAACAGCAGAAACACTTATCTGTGAGGCTGAGGTTCTAGACAAGTGCCTGAGCTAAGCCTATGCTCCAGCAGAACTGGATTTTTATTGCTGTCTTTATGTCTCCTCTACATTTGGGTTCTAGCAGGTCAGAAAGGAAAAGGTAATAGCATAAGTAGAGAGGACACAGAAATGGTTGACATCAGAGACTGCCTCAAGACTTTGAGTTAAACAATACCCAAAAAGAAAGTGTTTTCTATTTGTCTGTTTACTCTGGAATATTAATCAGTCTTGAGACTGTCTCAGAGATCTAAGACAAAGAAAAGCCCATATAAAGAGAACACCCAAGACATGTGGAAATCAAGCCTAAAAAAAAAAAAATCCCCCTTGGTGTAGACAACCCAGCAGTACAGGGATTTGTGGCATGCCTCTTCCCTTGCTTGCAAAGGGAAATGGAAGGTCAGCCCACTTGTGCATACAAGCAGCCCTACATACAAACCCACACCCAAAGACTGTATTGCTGTGGCATAAATATGAATGTGTGAAAGCTTAGAGGCTCGTGCTCACCTGCTGGGACTCCGTTGTCCTCCAGAGCTGAGACAAGACAACCACGAAGAGAGAATCCACCTACTGGTTTGTTATCTTCCTGCAGAGAAAGAGGAAACAAGGCTTAGCTGGCAAATACCATCATTAAAATAATTTCCCAGAGCATATGCATTACTTTTATGAGGTTGGAGATGTAATGCCAGTTTTTCCAGGCATGAAACATCTATGTCACAACAGAAATCAATTAGAACATGTAGTTAAATGCATTACTATATTGTTTCAGTCCCAGATGTTTCTCTGATGTAGCTGGGCATAGTGTAGATCAGTTAAAGGCACAAGGGTATGCAATCACACTTCAAATGTATGTATGGTTTTATCAATAACAACATATTGAATTGTATATATTTCTCTAAGTTTTTAGCTTGCTGCTTTTCACTGAGACTGAGGAAAATCTAGCTCTTTTCCCTAACTGGCTGACACTCTCTTTTCTTGCCTTCAGGTTCTGTAGTTTCAGCTCATAGCCTTACAAGGATAAGTAGCAGCAAAAAAAAAAAAAAAAAAAGGAGCAGGAAACAAAAAATGAACCAGCTTCATAAGCTCTTTTCACTGGTATGTTGTTTCTGTTTTCTTTAAAAGTCACATAAAGCATTTCTATACATGTAGAAATGTACATCTGTCTTGCAATGCTGTTGGGCTTTGTGGTACCCTAAGTATCTGAGTTGCTCACACTGATTATTATATACACAAAGATAAATTCTACTGTTCATGAGAAAGTTTAAAACTGAGTAGTAGAAGTTCCTATAAATACTTTGGCATTAAGAGGACCCTATTCAATGCTGGAATAAGCATGTAAAAATCCCAGTACCAGTATGATCCTCAGCTGGTGGGATTTCAGCCCAGAAAGATCACAACACAGGAAGAAATCCTGCAGGAGCATGGTCCCAAACTGTGAGGGTACAGCAAAAGACCAATCCCAAGAAGACTGCTGCAGCTTGGCTAAGGAAAAGGAATCTCACTGGAATAAAGGACAGAAGATGCAGGGATGCAAAACCCTACAATGACAACCTCCTAGGGTAAGGCCAGAGAGGTCTGATTCTCCAGGAAATGGACAGAGGAACCCAGAATGATAGAAACATTTACAGCATTATTGTGTCTTCATTATAATGTGTATGTCTCTAAAAGGATTTCTGGGGATGGTAACTTCCCACTCACATACCTTGGTGGGATCATAGTAGTGCAAAAAAGCAGGATCAGCTCTCAAAACAAATTTTCTCACCTTCCAGTTTTTCCTCTTGTGCCCCTGCAAAATGGAAGAATTAAAATTACTACCTCCTGAAATGACGATTTTCCTATAGGCTGTAAGGGAGACATAAATAGATACCAAAAAAAGGAGGGTTTAGACCCAACAGAGAAAAATATTTCCTAACATCTTGCTAATTCCCATGATCTTCTGCTTATCTTTCTTCTTCATTGATAATTTCTTTGTCTCTCCCTTCCCTGTGCTGAGAGCTAAGAGAGCAGAGTGACAGGAACAAATTACGATATCCCTGATTCCTGCTTTTAATTTCAGATTAAATATGGATTTCGGATTAAAACCCCAGAGTTGTGTGTGCTCTGAGGGGTTAATGTCAGGTCCTTTTGCAGCTCTTTACTCTTTCACCAGAGCCCCCTCAGTGCTGCCAGGCCAGTGCCAGGCCCTGTGAGCATCCCCTCTCTCTGGAGGTTTGGTGCTGGGGCTCAGGGCCAGCCCAGGACTGGGGCTGCTCAGGGCTGTCCCTGGCTGCTGCCAACCATGGGCAGAAGCTCCTGGGCAGCTCTCATGTCCTGGGGTGATAGGAGGCTGCCCTGCCAGCCTGTGGGGATCCCACAGTGCCCTGCCAACCCTCATGGTGCCCTGGCAGCTGGAGGAAGGAGGGTTGGGAAGCATCTGATGGTCCAGCTTGCACAACACTAAAACCGGGGCTCTAGGTACGAAGCTCCAGAGTAGGAGTGTGGCCATAGAGTGCAGGAAGGGTTCCATTGCAGGTGTTATGCTCTGGAGGAGAATGACTGACCCTCGTCTTGTTCATAGCAAGCTTTGGAAACGATGTCGTGCAGACCAAGGATCAGATCTTGGAAACAGTTATTGCCAACAGGTAACCATGCCCAAAAAAAACCATGTCTCACCACCACCAAAGTACAGTATGAGTGACTGCCCCCAGGTAAATGTCCATTTCATACAAAGATCAAGCTACTCAGCTTTGAAATTCGTCTGTGGCCAGCAAAACATCATCACTGTTCACACTACCTGGATGGGATAGGTTAAACCAAAGGAACAGTGGCTCTGCTTGGAAGTGAATGTAACACCTCTGGTAGGATTTGAAGTTTGTGTGGTACTTCTGCTTTTGATAATGTTTTGTACCTTTCAGTATATGCTCAATATCCAGAATATCCAATTAATCCTGCCTGAGCAAGTTCCATAGTTCACTTCTTTATAACTGGATACTCAAATACTGACAGGCAAGTTAGTTCTGCTGAGCCATGGTTGTGTAAGTCACATTCACTTTCTAAGAAAGTCTAAGAGCTGTAATTTTTCTTGTTTCCTGGGGCAGGTTCCAAGACTATGCTTACCTGTTTCACTAAGAATCCTTGCTTCACAATTGTGCCACTTAGTTCAGAGATGTTAAAATGTACCTCTTCCCTGGAACTGGTATTTTTCTTACTGCTCTCAGCCTGCAAATAGGGAAAAGACAGTTCCACCTTTCTTTTTAGTCTAAAGAGACTTTTAAGTACAAAATTCTTCATTTTATTTTCCATTTTATTTTCCTTAGTTGTTTTTAGCTTGTATTTCCTGAGTAAATTCTACTCCATAGCTCTGCTGCTCAGCCTTGTAGAACCAAGATTCAGAGGCAACAAATTACAGCTGTAAAGCTGTACATGCTGGGTATAAACACTGTGGCCTTGAGCTGTAGCACAACTACAGCACTGCCTCCAACCCATGCAGACACAGCACTGCACTCCAGGGACACACCTCTTTTAATGCCTGTCTATGTAACTTGTAGATCCCTCCATATCCATGTAGCTATTTGGCTCCAGCAGAGGTGCCAGTGTTAGTACTACTAAAAGCCTAGAGCTGCTCCTTCTGCATTTACTTTCTCAGCCTGCACATTTGCCTTTGGTTTCATGCTGTGCACGTCCCCTCCCACCACCACCCCAAATCCAGGGTGTGACGAGGGCCAGAGGAGGTGCCTCTGTTGGCAGCTGCATCACTTACAAACATGTACAGTGCAGTGGAGTCGTCGAGGAACTTCTCAGAGGGGTCGCTGGAGCGCGTGGCCTCGGTGCTGCGGACTCCCACGGGCCTGATGAAGTTCTCATCCATCAGCATGGATGCCAAGGTGACAGCCTCGAATCGTGACACAGCAAAGCTGTTGGAGATGAGCCAGTCCACCAGGGCAGAACCTGCAGGAAGAAAGGCAGCTCTCATACCAAGACTGTGTGCAGAGGAAAGGCAGATGGTCTCCTGTCACACAGGTTTTCACTTGCTGAAACAATTTGGCACCGTCCCAAAGATTGTCAGAGAAGTGCAAAGTTGACCAAAGGTGTAGGGTTCTAAGTGTGCTTCCATATGTCCAAAGAGCAAGAGAGAAAGGTGTTGGAGAACTTGGCTGCCCTGCCAGGTTCCACTGGGCTATCCCATAACTTATCCCATTATGAAGGCAGTACAGTAGCTCCCTTGTCCCTGCAATGTGGCATATCAGATGTGAGGTGGCTCTTTGCCTGCAGCAGGTGTACCTGTGAAGGTCTCTTTATATCTGTTGCCTTGATCCAAATTGCGGGTCAGCTTAATTCCAGTACTGCTGTCATACATTCTCTCCACTATGTTGCTGCAAATGAGAGCACAGCACATCAGCAGATGAGAGCAACAGGCAGGAATTGCTGCATACTTCTGTCAGTGCCTGGGATGTCCTTGTGGTTACCCACATAAAGATGGGAAGTATTATAGATACTCCCCCAGAAGCACTGTCCTAAGGACATTCCAGGAAAACTTTATCTCCCAATATCAGCACTAAACAAGACGCCTCACAAAGTATCTTTCAATTTAAAGCACTTCAAGCTGATCTACAGTCAGCACAATTTACCTGCTCAACACAAATCAAATCAATGTAATTCTTCTGTTTCTTAATCGGTTCTTATTTAAGAGGATGTACCCTAAAAATCCTAGTCTGGATTCCAGATATCAGCTTTGAACACTCACAAACAAGGCACAAAGTCACCACCCAGTGCTTCCCTGATGTTACATCTTTTGAGGCGATACATGTCCCCAGTGAGAACACTTGCAGCTGGCTAGGAAGGTCGTCAAGCCAGCAGTGAGGCGCCTGTGCAGAACCCACATACTCCTGAAAGATGATGGTCAGGAAAAAATGCATTCCCTGGCTAGAGTATGTGCAATCCTAGGACAGGGAGCCAGTTTAGAGGTTCCTGGCCACACAGGAGCAGATCTGTGCAGAAAGGAACTTCCCTTGACCCTCCCCATGCATCAACTCAGGTGCTTTGCAAACTACAGCTACAACAGAAGGAGAAATCATATGAACTTACTGGAGGCTGATATTTTCTAGCAGTTTGAAAGAGTTCTTCATTCTGTGAAGTTCTTGTACCTGTACTGGGTGACCAGCATGAATAGCTCCAGTGATATCCAAAGCCCAAGAGTCACGTTCCTCCCTGGAGCAACATTCAAGGAAATAGTCTGTATTGGTTTTTGTCTTTAGTTTGATGAGTAGCTGTGGAGAAAGAAGTACAAAGCAATAACATCATTTAGCTACTTCCCTCCTCCTGGGTTTTGCTTTTTCTAGCACTGGCCCAAGTGACACAAGTAAGTCTGATAGTGCATCCCACCTGAGCAGTTCAGAGCAGTTCTTGTTGAGAAGGATGGTGGGCATAAATCTGGATTGGTTTTGGTGGTTTTCTGGGGGATTTTTTGGGGGGTTTTTTTGTTGCTGTTGTTGTTGTTTTGGTTTTAGTTTTGCTTCTATCCCCCTCAGATCCCTGGGTTTTCAGTTACAAACATGGTTTGCATGCGTGGAGCTCCTGGTAGTTAGGAGATAGCAGATCACACAGATACTGGGTTACACAGGAGTGTGCTGCTGACTGTGGACCTTTTCACATCCAGGTCTTGACAAATACAAACTCCCACTTGGCTCTTTCTGCCATGAGAAGTACTGAAATAGTCAGCAATTCCCAAAGTAATTCCATTGTGGCCCCACACAGAGGAAATCTGCATTACTTCTACCAATGGGCGAGCAGAGAAACACAGGAGGTACGTTTTCTTCCAGTCCTCCTGCTGGAAACTTTCTACAACAGCAATATCCCATTGGTGAAGGAAAAGGAAGTCTGATCTGGTTGCCTGGGAGCACCCCATGGATACCCAGGCTTTAAGACAACTACCACAGATGATATTTCCCTTTTTCCCCACCCTCCTCAGGTTCTATTGAGCTGTCCATGTCCTCTCTCCACACTCTCTTGGGTTGATGCATTTGCATTTTTTCTCCTCATTGTGTGTACAGGAGTAGTGGTTGGTGGTGTTTTTTTGTTAATAGCTGTGACTCACATTTGGGCAGATGGAAGAGCAAAGACACAATGAGGGAGTTCAGTGCTTGTCCTGGTTACACTGCTAGTGGCAGCTTGCTTTTGGCTGGGCCTAATTCTGGAAGCACCCCAGTGGAACAGTTGCAGTAATCAAAGAAGCCAGGAGGAGAGCAAAAGATAGGAAGAAGTTAGAAAATGAGTGACATGGAGAAGAGATACATTTTCCCAGTCGTACCGGTCTGTTCTCATATTCCAGGCATGGACAAGTAATAGTGCAGCCATCCAAAAGGATCCTGCCCTTTGGAGAAGGCTCCTTCTTGCCTCCTTCAATTTTGTAATATAGCAGCTTATCCTGAAGCAGAACGAACCACCTCACTTTCCAGTTACGAACAACATGTCCCTGGAGGGGGAGAAATCCACATAGCTTATTTTAACACAAGCATTGAGAAATGATCATATTTTCTTCTTGGCTTCTTGTATGAAAAGAAGCACAAGGAATCATCGTGAGTCCTGTTTTCTTTGAAATACATATTTTAAGTAGCAAAATAGCACATCTCCATCACTATAAAATCATAAAGGAATAGAAAAGTGCTTTGCTCTTTCTTCAGCCAGGAGAACTTTGCTGTCAGGAATTGTTTCCTGTAAAAGCTCACATGAATTATCCCAAAGAGCTGATGTAGGTGCACACATGTCTGCTGACAGCACAGGCAGCAACCGGGCTAAATCCTGAATGTGTGAGGGTTCTTGGCAACCAGTTCCTCTTCTCTGGTGACTCTGGGGGGTGTCTTTTTCTCTTGCATTTTGATGTGGCTCTAGGTGCCAAGTGGTTTTGTAAGGCTTTGCTGGGTGAATTGGCCTTTCCTTACATCCCCCACTTACTGCTACTGAGAAGTTCATTTCAAGCCTACCTGCCTCCATCCCCTGGGCTAAAACATTCCCTGTGCTCCTGTTTCCTGTAAAGGAAATATGCTTTTTAATGACAAGACTGAATGGAGGCTGCTGTTGAGTGCATCATGGGTTATATAATACAGACAAATCCTCCTGTTTTTCCTCTATAAACAGCCCCCAGCTCTCTTTAATCTGGTTCAAGGACAGCAAAGCCAGTAAGGGCTGGCACTGGCAGGCTCAGTCCTGTCTGATGGTGTCTGGTCCAGCTTTGCTGTGCAAGGAGCTGACTTGTGCTTCTATAGGGGATGGAGCGTTACAGCCAGCAGGCAAAGCAGGGCATAAAGGAAGCTCCAACACCTGGGATAGGGTGGGCATGGCTAGAAGAAAGAAACATGTAAGGTCCAGTTGTGGCAGGAATCAAAGCTCATTAGTTCTCTGGGAAAAAAAAGGGGAAACCCAGCAATTTCCAAGTAAAGATAGAGTAACGAGTCTCTAAAATTCAGGACACTATAGATCCAATGTCTTCTAGTCCTTATTAAATACAATTTATCTAACTTGGGTTGGTTCTCTCCTTCCCTTTTCCTTCCTCAGTGTTTTTTTCACCTGTTGTAAAGTTACTTGGCCATTTTTCCTGTTTGTTCTTTGCTATGGCCCTAGTCTTTCCTTCTGGGAGATGTTCTCTTTTTCCATGAGGTTTCCTTACTGCCTTACCTTTTTTCTTCATCTTTACCTGAATTCCACACATTCATTTTATATTTGTAATGCATTACAGTACATAATTCTGCCATTTATAATGCATTTAGATAATATCCTTGCTTCTGCTCTCTTAAGAAAGCTCTGTTTTCTTTACCTGATCCCATCCCTTCCTCCTTTTTTTCTCTGTGAATCCCTGGTTCCCTTGTCCCTCCGTTTTCTTTAGTCACCCTCTGTGGTCTCCCTCCTATCAAGCTGTGTGTCTCAGTGATGTACAGGCTGTGGCAGTCACAGCTCAGTGTGCTGTGATGACCTGTTCCTCTCACACTCTGGGTGCCTTGGCTTCCCATTCGAATCCAGCAGTCACTTAAGAGCCAAAAAGTACAGCTGTAGCCCAGAGAGGAGACTGGGAGCTGGGACTGCTCTGCCCTTGCTCCACATAAAACTTCATATGGCCAGTGGCTGGCTGGCCAGCTGGCCAGGAGCCCTGCCAGGAAAGCTCCTGACCAGGATTACCTTCATGTTAGCACAGAAACATTGCCACGTACTGTAGAAAAGCATTTCCCTAGGCGTGGCAAAGCTTTGAACAAACCTCTGAATCATTTTTTTTTTCTATGAAATCAAGGACCATATTAATAGTTGAGACAGTGTCTTGGTACTAAAAGCAGTTTATGCCCCTTGCTAAATCTCCTCCCTGTGCTCCAGCAAGGACTGACTTGGTCCTAAAGGGAGAAGTATTGGAAAGGTTGAAATCTTTCACCTCTTTTCACTACATTTTGGCTAAAATTTTCTAACAGCACTTCTTGAGGAGTATGGAAAAAAATAAGTTATTTCAAACGTGTTTTTACCTGTGCATTGCTCTGATCCCCTTCAAAGAGAATGATCTGTTCTCCACTCTCTCATATGAAGTGGGACACCCTGCACAGACAGGTCACTGGAGAAGGCACACGTTCTTAACCCACTGTCAAAACTTCTCCTGTCTCCCCATCCTGCCCTGGTCACCCCCGGTGCTGCCGTGGCTGCGCTCCTTAGGTGCAGACATTTCGGCTTTCTAACACCCGAGTAATGGCTAATTCACCTTGCCCTACAGAAATGCCAGCAGCACGGGGAAGCTCGCGGGTGGGTAGTGAAGAGCTGCAGTGCACGCAGCTCCCCTGGCCGGCATCTGCACGAACCTGGCGGAGCTCCTTTCCCAGGAGCAGGCAGGAGCCCTCTGTCCCAGCACCGAGCCAAGCCTTGCCGTCAGCCCTGGCTTGCTCCTGCCCCTGCTCGGGAGTTGCTTCCACGTTTGAGCAGAGCCGCGCGGAGGGGAACCAGAGCACTCACCCGTTTGACGAGGAAGCCCTCCTTCAGCACTCCAGCTTCTTCCTCCATCGCGGCCAGCAGGGAAGAGAGCAGAGCCCTGGCAGCCTGTCCCTCTGCACAGGATTTGTTTCAGAAAGCTCATTTTTCTTTGCTCCCCTCCTCCTCCAATGTGACGCACGCTCCCTTCCCTGGTTTTTTTCCTCCCTCCCTACCTGTGAGACATTAGTTAAACAGCGAGCTGGCGCTGATATATTACCTGCCCTCGGGGAAGTAAAACAAAGCGGTGTCTAAAAAGGATCTTGAGAGAATTTCACTGAATTTAGTAGATTAAAAAACCACCACCAAATGAGCTGGCCACTATAAGCAGCTAGAAAATGACAAAGCAGGTATTGCATGGGAGGGGGAAGCCGAATTTTAAAACTACATTCCTCAAAATTTCAGACTAAACAATTACCACTTAAAATTTCTCATTTCTCACAAACACATCACTCAGGAGTTCTACAGATCAGCACAACTTGTAAGTGTAAGACATTATGATTACAAGGAGACTTTTACAAATCTTACAGTAACTTCTTTTGCTAAAAATTTGCTTTCCCAAAGAAGTTCCAAAGCACCTCAAAGTCCACTCTACTTTCAGCAACCCCTTGGTAGGTAAACCAAGATTCTCAACCTAATATCCTAAATCTCTACATAAGCAGGCTTTCAGTAAAGCAGCCTGATCCTTGAACACTGCAGTGACCTCTTGTACCTCCTGAACGCCTCTGAAATAAAGTGCCTTTTGTGTCTAAACACAATCTTAGTAGTTTATTGTATTTTTGAAGACTTTAGCCACCATGACAAATGTTTAGTAGATTTATCAAACCTTGTCCTGAGGAAGTAAACCAATATTAATATTTCAGAGAGTGCTGCTGTTTGGAAATAAGAGCCTTTGCTGTACTGTCAGCATTCTGTGACTCTCACTAAAATTAAGATGATATATGTGGGCAGAGCTTTGGGCTGTGATAAGAAATACAAGGTAGAGTATAGCAAATAAACAAAAGCACTCGTTGCTATATAAAGAGTCCAGAGGTCAGTAAGACAAAGCGACTCCAATATCACGGGGCACAATTTCATGCACCAAGGAAAAGGAACAAACAAATAATTTCTTTATCTTTATACATTTTAATAACTTTTAGCTAGGAATAGCAAGACACTGAAGAATTGAAACCAACGTTGTACTGAAGACAACCCAGAGAAGAGCCCTGCAGAGGCCATGAGAGTACAATGGGTGACTGAACACTGCTGAAGTTACAGAAGTTGATTCTGTATAAAGATAAAACATGCTGGCTGAGATTTCAAAAGCAGAAGTTACCTGTGTAGCTCTTACTGTACACCCTCTGCCCCTTGGGAAAAGGCAGGCAGCTACGAGGCAACAGGCTCAGTAACTCACATCCCAGTATGTTTGTTCTTCATTCCACCTAAAGTAAGTACAGTAACAGAACACTTGGAAAAGTACTTTTTGCTGCTGGTATGTGATACTTTAGAAGTTACCAATGGAAATTTTTGTAATTTTTAAAAGTGTAATTTTAGCCTTAAAATAAAGCAGAAATTAACGGAATGGTTTTTGTTAACTAAAAAAATAATCTCCATCTCCGTATGTGTATATATATATATTTGTAGATGAAAGTTGTATTCAGAAGCAGAATCCTGGGAAAAAAACCCTGATAAAGTCAGCAGGAAAAAAAAAAACATTTCAGCTCACCATGTTTTGTACATCAGAATTACACTAGAGGGGAAAAAAAAAGAAAACTTGAGCCCAGTTTCACAAGAGAGATTACCACTGCATGTATTTCCTGGACATGCACTCTTTATGTAACCAGTTTCAGGAATAGAGTGTTCCACTGTTTGGTATTTGAGGTCTGACTGCACATTGTTCAGCTTGTTACTGCAGGCAATTTATTCAAGGTGCTATTTCATGCTAGGGAGGACAGGTAGAAGCTTGCAGGGGGCTCTCACTCAAACAGTGATCTCAGAATTGCTCCATAAGCACTCCTCACTGAAGATCTGACAAACCCCTTTTCTCCAGCATGCAGACCACCCACAACCCTGCAGACAGATCTTGGCAAAATTAACAGCAGCAACAAAGAATTCTATTGTCAGAATGCTGGTGAAAGGTGAAGCAAACTTTGCTTCAGCTGGTCATTAAATAACAGGTTTTGTATCAACTACTTCTTATGTAAAGCTTTCACTTCCTCAATACCTCAACTCAAAGTATTTCTTCAGTACTTTGGCTATTTATCATACACACCCCCCTTCCTCCCTGTCTCATTCTGTAGTTAATCAAGGCTGAAAAACTGCCCCTGTATTGCTTCCTGTGGCTGAGCAAACACAGACCTTTCAGGGTCAGGTAATATAAAATGAGTCAGTAGATCTGAGCTGTCGTATTCGTGCATGGGCTGGGAATGCAAGTTCTGGCACTGAACTTTTCCGGTGGAAAAGGACACACTTTGATCTGCATAAACTTAGCAAGCTCCACACCACATCTTCTGTGGGCCTTAAAACTCACTGAAGAGAAGAGCACGCATTTCCTCAGATCTGTTTTAGAGTGCTTTCCACATCAGTGCAGTATTATAGCAAAAAAAGAGCAGCTGAGCGGTTGACATTTTCTTGCCTTCGAAGTGACCCCCAAATACTTTATATGCTCTAGAGTTTGGAATGGGATGGCCAGGAAGAGCTGCCTTCAAGGCCCCAGGGTGCTCAGGCATAGAGGGGAGGGAGGAGCAGCCTCCTTTACAGTTCTGAGTGCAGGCTGTGCTGTTCCAGCTGGCAGACCCTGCCGGTACCTCCAGCGCAGTCCTCCCAGGAGCCTCACACAGCTGACTAAGGGAACCCGCCCGAAGGAAAAGCCCGGCCCATCGCTGCCCTGCCCAGGGTGTACCATCGTGTGTCACACACAGCACCGGGGCATTACAGACACCACAGCTCCCAAAGCAGCTTCTCAGGACTTTGCCCTCCGTGCAGCACTCCCATTAAATATTTAGTTCCTTCAGCGGATTAGGGATGAAATATGATGAAAACAAACCACATCAAAGTAAAGCATGATGAAACATTTCTAGATAAAAGTGAACGACAACAAGCATTCAATAGTATTCTGACATAACAGCAATTTAAAAATTAACTGTAGAAAGGTGGAAGTATTTGGAAACAGTTGCTGCATTGTCCAGCTTCTTAAAAATCAACGTGCAAATTCTGCTATGAAGAACAACACACCAGCTCCACTGCACCTAAAGAAAAAAAGCCATGGGCCAAAATCAGAGGGAAAACAGCAAGGATTTGACACTGTATTAAAAAACAGACAAACCACAACACCCCCAAGGAAGCAGGGCACCCCTTTTTTAGAAACCACTAGTTTCCCTCATTAGAAACAGGAGACTGGGCTGTGTGTTACCAGACTCTGTGCCTGACCTGAGCCAGTATACCCATTTGGGTTGGATTTTTGCATTGAGACCTTACCAGATGTTTTAAGTAAAACTGTTTCCAAGCTGTCAATCTTAGAAAATCCATTTGGGGTAGAAAAGTCAAACTGAGATCCTTACAATTAACACATCAGGCCAAGCCCTGCCCACAGGTATACCTGTCCTCTTCCCTTCCATTGACTAGGTTAAATGCTAGTGGAGATGTTGGCCTTGTGATTACAATTGTGCAAACAGCTCAGTAGCTAATGAACAGCAGGAATGTGCTGCCCAGATTTAGCAACTCTGAACAAAGACATTCACACAACCCACTTATTTTAAGCACTTGGTAAGCAAAGGCAGTTTCACAAATAGAAAAAGAGCCAGGCTGAAACACAAGGCATCAGCTCAGCAACTCCTAAAGATCTTTAAGTGATGCAGCACAGCAGAGCCACAGCACTCCCTCACTAACAGGCCTTCAAAGCACCCATCTTATACCTCCTCCTTCCTGCTTCTGCAGTGCATAGGAAGGATCCACCAAGTTGTCTCATGTCTTTTATTTAATCTTGGTTGAAATATGCTCAAGAGAACAAATTGGGAGAGCCTGATTTTTTTCTGCCAGGATGAGAAGTGATTGCAACCTGCTTGCTATTATCCTCACCATCTTGGTCATTTTTTTCAGGCACTCAGAACTCAGACTTTTGTCCACCAGCACGTTCCAGCTCTAATTAGAAATGCTCTGGTAGCTACTGAAGAAATTCAACAAACTTCTACCTAAGTTACTGACAGAAACAACACTCACCAATTAACACACCAAAACAGCTCTCACAGATTATATCAATTGTAATCCTTTCATTGCACTCCTCCCTTCCTTGGAGCACGTGTGGCTCACTTGTCAGTCCTTTTTCCTTTGCAGAATTATTATGGCATGGAGATCATAGGGTGACATACTTTGCTCTTTGAGTACTCACCTATTGTGTTTAACAGAAGTCAAATCACTATTTTAGTGAGTGGGCACAGTTGGAAGGCTGTCATACACAGCTGCTGAAAAGACAATCTGAGAAAACCACTAAAAAATATTTTTCTTCATTTTGCAAAGCCACATTCAAGTAGTTTCCAACATTCTGTAAAGACTGAAAGTAATTTACCTTTTTTGGCTTTCCTTTACTATCGGAGTTGGGTACACATGAACTCCTCTGATACCTAGCATGGATAAGCAACACACTGCAATATGCATGCCCTTTGAGATGCCTAGTTAAGGCTCAAAGCCTCCTTTTTCATGCATTTTCCCTCTAGTATCAAAATATTAAGAAAAAAAAGGGCAGTATGGGACATGACAATGACAAAAAAACACCAACACATTTAGAAATCTAGCAAGTTGGAAAGGTTCCTTAAAAAGCACAACTCTCTCCCCTCAATTCCCACCGACAAAGAAAACAGAATTAAAAAAAAATTTTTTTAAACTCCAATTTAGAAAGCACATCTTGTTTCTCTTCTTCAGAGAAGATAAACGGGTTTTTTCTAGAGTATCTCAGTGCAGTGTAAACGGGAGGTAGGGGCAGGCAGAACTGAAGGTCATGTTGCAGTGAGTTCACAGACAGTGCTCCCCATTCTGAAGTATGTAAGTTCACTAAAGCTCCTGCTATATTCACCTATCAAAGTGCAACTATATGGAATTTTTAATTTATTGGCTAATATTTATTGGACTGGAAAGAAGCTATTTTCAAAGTTTTCAAGTTCTCAGTCCCTAAATGCAGATGATAAAGAAAGGAAATGCTAATGTAAACAAGTCTGCATCAGCAAACTTGCAAGTAAACAATAACGTAAAACATTTTGTTCCACTTATTCTCAGCTTGATTTAAAGCAAACAAAAGAAAGCCCTTTCAATGTTACAGAAGAGTCACCCATTGATCACACTGCTCCAGGTTTTATATTCACACCACTCTAGGCCACGTGACAGAAGAGGAGGAAAAAACCCAAAACCTTCGAGTTACACAGCCCAGAAATTTATTGAGTATTTGCTCAAATACATTCTGTATGGAACTGTTCCGCTCACTTCGTTTTGCTGCTCCCAGGGAAGATCATGAACAGATGCACTGAGCTGTCACCACCAATTAGGAATTGTTATGTATGAAAGTGTTAAGTATGGGGCTGCAAACTCCTTCTGGCCAGATCTGTGTCTTGAATTTGACTACGCACCTTCCTTTCAAAGGGTTCAATTTGTGTAAGCTGCAGCACCAAATGTTATTTAGAAGAGCCTTTTACATTTTGGTCTTTTTGAAAACACTTCAAATATTTGAAGTTTTCAATACTGGAATCATTTAGTCCAGAGTGTTTGCAATGGGGTTTCTAATTTTTCATATGGTCTAAGTATCCCAGAACCTTTAGTCTTCTGTTTTGGCTTCCATTTCCTCGGCATCATCATCCCCATCCACTTCAGCATTTTCCCTCTCCAGTCTTTCCAACTGCCTTGCAAGCTCAGTCTCATCTGTGTCAGTGACCACCTTAGGCTGAAAAAACCAAACCAGAACACATGGCAAACTGTCATAAAGGAAGGTCACATGTATTTGTAGACTCTGACTATACATAAAGAGCAGGAGATAAAATACTTCCTGAAGTCACATAATAAAATGCAGGAAAATTAGATTTTCTGGCCATTTCTTTATTTCAGGAACACAGAAGTTTAGATTTTTCTGGTTTTTTTTAATAACTTTTTGCTCAGATTTCTTGTAGTACTATTGATCTTGCTCTACTTTAGAAATACTGCAAGGAAAAAAGTTGTATTTTTGAATGTAATTTGTTCTTACCTCCATCTGCACATTAAAGACTCCTCTCTTCTCCTCAATTTTTTCTTTAATTACAGCCATGGCTTGATTCAGAACAGAGAGTCCTTCAGTTCTCTCCAGTGTTGTAGTAGTCATCACATAACGAGGAGGGGCTATCAGATTAATCTACCACATTGTAAAGATTGGGGAGAAAAAGCAAACTCAGTAACAAAGGAAAAGATATGCCTAGTTAGACCAAACAATTAAAAGCATTAAAACCCATATGATTTCTCTTATTTATGACGACTGAATAAGTAGACTTTTGTTACAAGAGACTATTTTAAAAAGTAATTTTAAAAGGAGACAATACTTCCAAGTTTTTTTAAAAACACTTATTGACCAATTCATTAACATCCAAAAACTCTTGGGGAAGAAAAACTAGGCCTGGGTACAGTAGTCATTCTACCAACACTCAAACATAAGTAGAGCAAACTTTCCTTTTCTTACACAATCTTATACCTGAAAATAAAATTTATTGCTCCCTAGTTAAGACTGCATAAAGGAACAGTGGTTAT
This sequence comes from Chaetops frenatus, assembly GCA_013400775.1. Classification (NCBI taxonomy): domain Eukaryota; kingdom Metazoa; phylum Chordata; class Aves; order Passeriformes; family Picathartidae; genus Chaetops; species Chaetops frenatus. The sequence goes on along the minus strand of VZTR01000967.1, from coordinate 17,483 downwards.
ATAGTGTGCCAATACTAGACTTTAATAAATTGAGCAGAATAAATACAGCTTTCCAAAATTTGAAAGTCACTGCACAACCACAGGAAGGACTATCAGCACACAGGTGAAAGGAAGTGTGTTAAAGCCCTGCTAGAGAAGAATTGGAAAGCAGGCACATGGCTTGATGGAGCAGTGCAATTGCATACTACTGGTCCCCGAGGGCATCAGAAAACTTGGCTTTTGATTCTATTTTTAAGACTGACACTCACTTTGATGGGCATGTTCTCCGTGGAACAGTTCAAGCCTGCTCTCAAAGCTTCTTTTACTGCATCAATGCCTTCATAACCATAACAGGCCACCTCAATATCTAGGACAGAGAAATACAAATAATAAAATTTTACTGTTACCAAAAGCTGCAAAGTATTTAAAGCTTTTTAACTTAAGCTTTAATAAATCTTTCTAGCAATCAATATTTATCCACAAGGAGAACCTAAGTAGCTTCCAAATCTGAGGATGGTATAACATTTGTTTGACTTGTAAGTTGAGGTAAAAGTCTTTACAAATTCTTTAGACGTGCAGCATTTTATATTGTGCTTTGAAAAGCTAGGATACAAAATTATACACTCATATTCACTCACTTCTCATCCAATAAATACAACATGAATAATAAGGTATTTCACATGGAGAGATGAAGATATAAAAGCAGTAAATACCAGAGAAAATGAAAGATCAGGAAAAGTGAAACTTGGAAAGGAACACATCCAGAGTTATGGAATTCCATCAGCAATTACAACAGAGGCAAAGAGACATCACTTGAGGAGCATTAGAATATATTTCTGTAAGGTTAACACATGGTTAGAATTACAGTTAGCTATAGCCTTCTGTAGGTGTTTGAAAATCAAGGCATAAACTAATGCTGGTGATATCTGTAATACCCTGACCAGAGTAAAGACAAAGATTTAGTTACCTTTACAGCAATGGCACAAGACTAAGCTACACAAAGAAGTTGATTTCACTTCCAGGTGACTCACAAAAACCTGCTAATTCTGAGCTATCAGGAACAAATTCGCAGAAGACTATCCCAGTCAGCCTCAGGATGAGAAAAGAAGCCAGTGGCAAGATTCTACACTTGTGCTGATGACAAAATTCATTAATGACTTACACCATCAGAACAAAATAGGCAGCATGAAGGAAGTAAGAAGACATGCTCATCCAGTAACTTTATTTTCAAAAGTGATGAAGTGTTATTCATGTTGGCAAATTCACTCTTCATGGCAATCAAATTAAATTTTTGAAGCCTATGTTAACTCCTGGCAGTCTAAAGCAATAGCTAGAGGAATTTTACATTATCTTACCTTTTTTTACCCTCTTCTTGACTTCAGTTTCATGTGTATAAGGCTTAACCCTTCTCTCCACAGCAATCAACAAGTGTTAATGCTCTTCAATATACACTTGCAGAGCAGAGGCAATTTCTCAATCTAGTTAAAAATGTGATTCTGCTACACTATCTGTTTAATGGCAAGCATGCCTGTAGGCTGTTCTGTAGAGTCAGATTTACAGTTTTGAAGCATGTCTTAAGTCACGCACTCATGCTTTTTCTGCCCACACTAAATTAATAAGAGACAAACTAGCTCATACATAAAGAAATGCTAGGCTTGAGCTGATATATTCTACTGAATGGTTTGTAATCAACCTGTTAGAAATACTATTTTCATGTTTATGAACAAGTGACTACGGCACATGCTGTAGCTGTGCTGACAGAGATCAACCATCCTGTCAGGGAATCAATGAATTTAAAACTCTGAATAATGAAAAAGAATACTGCAGCTGCAGTAATAACTATAAAATATTTAATTTCATTGTGTGCCAATGCAATATGACAGACCACATTACCTACCATGACAACCAGTCTGTGTTCCAAGGAATCTGCACTTTGGGAGGAAAAATAAAAGTCAAACCACCTTGCACTTTGGGACAGAACCCACACAGGCAATCTGAAAGCAATTCTTGATTAAGGTGTCTTAATTCTGAACAGTTCCATTCAAATATCAGCATTATGAACCATAAGTTTTAACTGAGTTTATTGTTTGCAACAAGATACACTGTCTCGGCCTCAGCATCAAGATATGTTCAAGGAGCACATGGGAAGAACTCACCAGCTCGGATTTTGACTGCCTGTGGTGTCAGACGTCTGTTAATATTGTCAATCAATACACGCCTCTCTTCCTCTGTCAGATCCAGGCTATCCAGGATTGCAGGGTCTCTGAGCCAAGCAAAGCAACGTTACAAAAGTTATACTGAAGAGGAATACAACACAACATAAACTTCTGGCACTATTTCTATTTCTTACAAATAATCCTAGATATATACTAGGCAAAGAAAACAGGAAAATTTCTTAAGAACCCATTGAAACACTGTAAGAAAATGAACACATTTATTTTCCAAGTATTTTCTACTGGTAAAACACAGCAGGCAAGTAGTTTACTCAATCTGTTCCCGGAAGGAATCAGTGGAATGATTCTGAAATTCTTTTTAAAGCAAAAGAATGGCTTCTCTCCAGCTCCCTTTATATGAGATAAATAGAATGTGACAAGTATCCAATTTCATGATAATGTTATGTTTCCTCCAATGAGAAGATAAACTCATATCACATAAAAGTGAATCTATGATGAATCTGAAGTTTTAAAATTATTTTAGTGTTTCATTCAAACACAGGATTTTTGTCATTCTACAAAGTAACCCACAATAATTTCATGTCATTGTGCACTGCTTTTTAACAGTATCTGGATCACAGACAGATACTTATCTGCTGGCTACATTCTCGGCTAAAGAAAGGATAAATAAAGGCTTTTAAAATCCCAAGCTAATAGTTTCAAATTCAGAGATCAAAGAACTCCTCTGCTGTTTACCAATATAAATTAGCAGCTCTTTTTTGAAAAGTGGTGTCAATTTTCTATTGCTGTATTAAATTTATACCAGATCTATCTGAAACAGAGAACATAATCAAAAAATTCCTCACAAAAAGTTCCTGTTCTGCACAGACAAAAGTTGCAGTTTTCTGAACCCCCCCCCCCAGATCGCCTACAATACTACCAGCAGGCAAACATGAAATAAAATGGCCCAAAAACCAGAGGTAACACTACAGAGTGGTCTCTGCTGCTAATAAAACATCATCTGTCATGTTTTTGTATCCTATGTATAGAGAGTAGAAGGGCCAAACAAGCAAACAGAACCCAGAAACATGACAGGTTTTACAGATCAAAATATGAACCTGTATGGCAGAAGTGACTTATGGGACATACAAATTCTACTCTATTTCCAAACAATCCTGTTAAATCCACCTGCTAAAGCATTAGGTAGACTTTTAAAAACAGATCCCCAGTGTTTAATTTTTACTAATTAGAAGGTAAATATAGTTTTGCCACAGGTATCATGCTGTGTGAAACTCCAAAACACTAATCCTCAGTACAAAGAAAGGAATAACAAGCCAAGTTCTTAGATGCTAAACTTCACACAGCTGGAGCAAGAATAGGAAGGCAGCAACATCCACATTTTTTACTCCATTGCTATACGTTTATGTAGGAGCACAACAGAAACAAATAAAAGTTGCAGTCCACAGTCAGAAAACTTAAGGCACTACTGATGGAAAGATGTTTTGAGAACAGACAGCTTCAGAAGTTTGTGCTCCAAACTGAATAGCAAATGAGCAACCAAAGGCCTGTGCTCAGGAGTTTTCATGGGTATACAAGTGAAGCTAAAACAGATGGTGTAACTACAGGGTTTTTTTAAAAAATATTATATTTAAAACTATTATACAGGTGTTTCATTAACTATTTATCAGTTAAGAGTGATCTGGATTTCCTTCTACAGCAATATGTCCGGATTTGACCTTTACCATCACCAGAAAATAATAATTAAAATATGAAACAAAACAAATCAATTCTAAATGAGGACACAGCTGCTTCTTCTCCCAAAAAGCAGAGCTGGTTTTCAGCTAATTAAAAACACCACGGAGTGCCCGGCTTCCTAGAGTCACCGCCATTTCCAGAAGCCTTATTACTGCCATCTAGCGTTCGACTCCAGTTCATCACTCACACGCTTAGGTGCTATAAAGCAGCAAAACTGAGTATGTTCACCGAGAAATCCAGTTTAGGATTGACAATTTCACGGTAGATTCTTTAGAGGGAAACCAAATACTTTAATTCTGAAAGCAAATGAAAATATCAGATTCTATTAAAAAAATTAAAGCAATCCATCTCAGTGCATACTTCCTTAGCATCACAATTTCCACCTCTTTCTGCTTGTAATTCCATTTCTAAGTTCATTATTCCATTCTTTAAGTTTGGAAGTGGAGAGAAGTAACAAGCCAGGTTGTTGCATTTAAAACAGAAAAAATCTGCCTGTGCACTGGAAGAGTGATGATCAGCTCTGAGTAGAAATGCCTTCAGACATAGAGCTAGATATTTCTGGTAAAATCTGCCTGGGACAAACCAGGCAAATTCTGACAGACAAACCAAGACAAGTGGTTTTTCCTCTGTTAGACTGATGTCAAAATTTACTAGATTTACTTGACCAGTATATTCTCCATACTGACTCTGGGAAAGAAACACAACCCAAAAGAATGTGGTGACAGATCTCCTTCTGGAAATACTTCTCTGCAATTTGAAATGAGCCCCCAGAAGCATAGAAGAAGTCCTTACGAGACTGCATGCTTGAATGCATCATAAGCACCATATCCAGGTCTTTTGTACTTGTCATCAAACACCCAGGCAGTTCTCTGGAACAGGCTCTCAAGCTGCTCATCCTTAGTGTACTCCAAGACTTCAGCAACGTGGCGAAGGATGCTGTAAACCTGCAACACAGGAGTGGTAAAAACCTCAAACCAAATACTGAAAGCAGACAAAAATTTCTACTCTGAAGCATTAAGACCACAAAGCACTAAGGATGGGAGCCTGAAACTACCTGCACATCTTTTCAATAACAAGTTGTCCATAGTGTGCTAGACCAGCACATGCTTTTAGATTTCTGATCATGCCCTTTTACACCATAGGTTCTCAACTGACATCTTTCTTGATCTATTAATTAATTAAAAAGCAGCTTACCATGTAACATTCATGGTCACTTGAGCTGGTTATATATCTTTGCACAGGTAAATGAGAATCAGAGTATGCCTAATACATGAATGCTTTATTTTTATCTTGCGTCTGCGCATTTTGGTTGCTCAAGAAAGAAGCTGGAAATATACAGGGCCTAAATACAGAAAGGCAACTTACAGTCTTTGATTTTGTGAATTTGTCTTCACATTTGATTGCCTCTTCTGGAGAAACTCTTCTTTTTGATAAATCAATATAACCTATTGGGGAAGATGATTTTAGAAGTGTCAGCCATTGTGCAATCTAAGAATGACTCCTTCAAGAGAAACTCATGAAGAACAAACACGCTGGCTCAGGATTTGCCCCTTGCCTACAATATCCCCATATGTCACCACAGAGAGAAACAAGACCAAACCTTGATGAATTTGAGCGAATTATGATCCAAATTAGGATATAAAATTCTTTCAATGGTAAATACTTACAATAGAAAATATTTTGAATGTCATTCTTTTAAATTGTTGCCTTAATATTTTGTCTGCAAACTTTGAAGATTTTCCTAATATCTCAGCAACTAGTGATCCATTTTTATGTTTCTTTTTATGTTTTTTTAAGTTTGGGGAAAAAAAAATCACTCCAGCAAACAAAGAAGCAAATTTAATGCATATTTTTGTAGTGCTCAACACAATTTAATTCAAGGCTGGCACCCCATCAGTTTAGCTCTGAATGGTTTCCTAATAAAATAGGCTCAGCCTGAAAGAAATGCCTGTGAAAAATATTTTTTTGAACTCTCTTCTAAGTTTGACAAGGCCTTCACCTATTTATCACAAACTTTAGGTTGTTTAGTAAGTTCAATGGAAGACCACTAGATGAATTCCAGATGTGTTTCTCTGTTAATATGAAAACAAAATTAATTTGTAAAAGTATAATTTCATTAGAGATACTGGGAAACTTATTTCACTTCAGATTTATCTGAAATAAATTTATTCTTGTCCTTCTTTTGTCTCTGATTTTCGTTATCCTGTCATTCACCATTTATTCTCAGAGTAAACTGCAGTTTCAGACATATTCTAGAAAAGTGTATTACTTGAGAAACAGCATACCAACAGTAACATTTCTAGGAGATGTGCTTAGTGTTTATTATTTCTGTATAGCTGGATATAGATTTTAGAGACTGCATGGAACAGTATTATCAAAATCTGAAATTTCTCAATAGAAATTGCATTTAAAAACCTTCTAAGACTCAAACGTTCAAAAGACAGCAAAAACCAAAACTGCCTGTGCAATCTTAACTTGTACCCTACAGAATTCACAATAATTATGTACTTGTAATCCCCTTTATCAACAAAGTTGAGACTTGTTAACAAGCAGGATGGATGGTGAGCACTAAATAATTAGCACCTAGATTTGTATGTCTATAGCAAATGATCCTTCTCTTCAGTTGACTTAGAACATCTACACAGATATCACAAGAAAACTGCACTTTACTATATTTCAGTGACTGATCTGGTGAGGACCCACTTAACTCTTTACTGATGTAATTTACTTTCATTAACCCAATTCCCAAAGGACACAGAGGAACTGAATGATGATAGGTACGGCCAGTGATGGTCTATTTTACTTCAATGCCTAAAATAAGTAGCTCTGGCAAAACCCACTAACACCTGCTTAGTTCATCTGCATTTCTGTCTACAGATTCAATCTTGATAGAGCCCACCAGATATATCCCCAGATACCTTTCTCTTTGTCAACTCTTATGACCACAACGCATTCATTCCTGCCGATCCGGATGAGTTTGTTTATGGAACGGATCCGTCTCCGGGACAGCTCACTGAGGAGGATCATGCCTTCGATGTTGTTGTACTCCAGCAGGCTGACATAGGCTCCCATTTCAGCAATGGACCGAACATTGACCATCACTACATCTTCCACCTCTGGGAATTTATGTTGGTAGAATCTACAGCTTAGTCCTGGCATTCTGGAATTCGAGCAGAAAAAGCGAAGATTTTATTTCACAGTACATCACAGCCTTCTCCTACAAACGTGGCAACAAACCAGCAAGGACTGGGGCGGATACAGAGGAACACTGAGAGAAAAAGTAGCAATTAGGATAAGGTTGTGCTTAGGTTTTAACAGAAATTAAATAATAAATTGTATTTTAAGTACTACTACCACAACCACTTCCTAAGACGCTATATTTTTGCATTAACGTAGAAGAAGCTTTGCTACCCAGACTTCATCACCCACTTCAACTACCTATACACAGCACACTGGAAAGGCTTCTTCAAGTGGTGGAAAGGTGGCACTGCACACCTTGCACGCATCTAAATTCATGAGACTGTGTAACATTTTCACAGATTCACAGAATATTCGCAGTTGGAAGGGCCTCTCAAGGATCATCAATTGGACTGTAAGCACAGGACATAAGAGAGAAGCCTGCAGTGCCCATGAAGGATTCTGTAGGCACATAATAAGACAGCATATGAAGCTAAGAAAACAAGAGGCAGGTGGAAGCTTCTGTAGTACTGAAGCAGCCTCCAGATGACTTTTAAACTTAGCACAAGATGTTCAGAGTAATCCTGCAAGACCTGCTCCAGAGACCAACTGTCAGCAAAGAAAGCAAAGGCATTAATCAGAACAGAACTAGCCTGGCCTGAAGTACTGAAAAGGCAAAAAAAGCACTCACCAACAGATTGCTAGTCAGGAGGAGAAAAAAACCCC
>VZTR01000965.1:229897-286315 GCA_013400775.1 Chaetops frenatus | reverse complement strand
AAGGGGTTATTTACCTGGAATCTCCAAGTAACACATTTTTTGAAGTGAGATCTCTTGGCTTCCACAAAACCAAGCACCTCAGCCTGCACTTCTTCCTTAAATTCAGTTTGTTTACTAACATGATGTTCAAAGTATGACAACTTCTAGAAGATGCCTTCTAATACCTTAGTGCTAATTCCATTTACTTCTAACATAACTAGCAAGAATCATGGAAAGCAAATGGGTCTTTCTGAAAGTACTGCCTTCTATTTGGGAATAAAGAAAAACATAATTTTGTTAAACATTCTTAGACATACAAGTAAGGTCTCTGATAAGTATAAAGTCTCCCTTTTCTATCTGTTGTATATTCCTCCCACATTTCTACCTAACTTTTAAAAACCAAAATATTGCCATACATTCTTCCAGTGTATTTCTAATATTCCTTCAAAGACATAGGGTGAGTCAACAGGGGTGAGTTATAACACTGGAGTCATATTTCCAATTTACATTCAACAAAACACACGTATGTGTTCAAAGTTGCATCAGTAGACAGTTCACCTAAAAGGCTGCTCTGACATGATCCATTCTTAAAGCTGTTCAGAATTAGACTCAAATAGTTCAACATACAAGACACTTAAAAAAGCAGGTATTCCATATGCATCATAATACAAAGGTACACATATGAACCAATAAATTGATTATAAGACTGTACCTGCATATTTTCTCTCAAATCTGTAGCATCCCGAATAGGTTGGAGGGCATTCTTGAATACTTCATCTATTGTTTTAATCCATAATGTTCTCATAGAAGCATATTCCCTTGATTTCTTGCCCTTCCTCACAGAGAGACCCCTCTTATGAGGTTTCCCACCACCCCTCCGATTAGTAATGGCCACATGCACAAACAAGGAAGCATGAGCTAAACTTTCACCAGTCAATGACTGCAGAGGAACATGTCGATAACCAGTCTGGAGACACTCGAAGGGAATAGTGTATTGCCCAATAAACTCGTCCCCGATGTAATCATCATCCAGTACTACAAAACGCACCATAGCTAGCTCCGGTAAATTTATTTGAAATTCAAAGCTTTCATCAAAAATTGGATTATCCCCGTTCTGATGCATAGTTTTCGTCCTTTGCTCAGCACAGTCAGCAGGGATTCCATGTATTTCAACATAGACATAAGGATCCACAACATCACCTTTGGCACCTGATCCTTTGGGTTTAGGGAAGTTTTGCCCACTAATGATTTTAATATGAAGCAGCTGAGGTGAAACTCCAGGCACAGTGTCTTTTGTATTCGCGCTAAAAAAGGAGACTTCTTCTCTCATGATAGCAGGACGAAGGACGTAGCCACAGTTTCCATTTTGTCGAAACCAACCAATGTTAAGGTCCATCATTAAGCCAGGTGTTTGAAAGTTCATTGCTACTATCTGACAACCACATTTCCAAAAGTCCTGGGGATTCATGTTACTAGAGTCAATCCTCATAGGACTGGGGAAAACCCTCGCGAGAAAACGTTTGTTATAATTTACAAAGTCTCCAGGGTTTTCGTTGGCATACTTACTAGCAAGCACTTCGTTAAAAGAGCACACTTCCCAGTACTTCTGGAGCTGAAATGAAACTTGAAACTCTTTGAACTGAACGGATTTGCATATGCTTACTAACTCAGAGAGCTCTTTGCACAGCTGGAATCGTTTCCCTGTCATTGAGTTTTGCTGTTCTACCCCCTCTTTCGCCACCCTCTGTGACATTTCTGCTCCTTCATCTTCATCCGTAACATCTCCCTCTAGTCCAGAACAATTAGCAGAAAGCTTCTTTGCTTTAATTAATATTTTCCCTTTAAGTGATTCTGGTGATGGAAGATAAGACTCTTCAATGTTTGGAGACTGTGTATGCAGTTTGTCCCCCAAAATTTTCTTCATGTGTTGTACCATCACTTTCTGCTGCTTAATAGAACAATGATTTTCTAAACACAAAATAAGGGGGTATTCTGAAGCAAAAAAGGCATACTTGTTAATAATGTCAATCACACTACGGAAGACAATTTGTGATGTCATTGTATGCCCTGTGTAAATCACGGGCTCATTGTCCGGACCATCCCAAACATCCAGTTCAACACTTCGACAACCCATTTTTAGAGCACGAATGTAACCTGTGATGTCAGAAGGCCCTCGAAACTGATCCTCTATCAAGTACGTATTATGAGATGAATTTATAAAATAATGAGATAAAGGTTGCTTCATATCTTGACAAACTTTTTTATGTTCTGGATCAAATATGTGGCAGTCTGGTGAAGTAAGGTAATTTGTAAACCCATCTATAGAAAGACAACCCTTTTCCTGGCCCTCTTTGGCTGGCTCATATTTCTGAATAATTTCAAGGCTTATTTCTTCTGTGACCTGTGCCATACCCTGTTCTGCTTCCAAAAACATCATGAGGTCCTTGGTATCTAGAAATTCTTTATTGCTTGAAAACTGAACTAACAGGAAATAGATTTCAGGTCTGGTACAAAGCTCATGAAAAACTTCAATAAATTCTTCTTTTGTTACTTCAGTACCAGTTTTTTCCCTGGATCTATGTAACTCCTTGAATTTTAATTCAATTTTATTTGTTTTTAAACCAGGGTTTAAGACTTTTATAAATTGTACAGCATTACATAGGGGTATATGTCCCACATTATCTACATCTGATTCACTGAACATTTGTGAAAGCCACGAAGTCCGCATATTATCTTGAGTAGTTCCTAGCATATCTAGAGTATGTTTTCCATAAGAAATCAGGTATCTTAAGCCAGTAACCCAAATATTTGCAACATCTGCTGAGTTTGCAACCAGATCTAGTGACTCATAATTTTCTCCATATATAATTGAAAATGCACAATCTTCTGATATCTGGTCATATATTCCATTGCTGCGAAAAATATCTGTATTTTTTCCTGTTCTTACTTCTTTGATTGACTTGATATCAATCTTTGCTTTCTCAGAATCCTTTTTCGAAGGTTCCCAGCGTAGAGACTGCATATCAGCATCCAAAAGAAAGTATCGGTGATACACCCTGGAGTTGGATCGGACCTTTTTGAGCTCAGAGCCTTCTACCATGGCGTTGATACAGTCACTTGCACTGCTGATCTTCTTCTCTGTGGGCATGCTGCTGAACGACACAGTCTTCTTCCTTTCTCGCTTCTGTTTCGTACCATCCTGGGAAACGAGGGGGTCGGGGGGAGAAAAAAAATAATGTATCAGTATGGTTGTGCTCAACCTTGAAATAGGTTTCAACTTAAAGCTGAAAGTTCATCGAGTAGTTCAATGAGGTGTGTGTGGCGACCAGTAAGATGGAAATTCTTACTGGAACCATCACAGTAAAAACACTAATAATGGCATAATATTTGCTCTTCCTTCTATAAGTAATCTTCCAGAGTATTTTATTAGTACTTTTGATGGACACAAAACTAAAAAAAAACAAGTTTTGAATGCTAACAAAATAATAATGTTGCATTATTGCATATATGTATGTGCATTTTATTTTATGAGTTGCACCCTACCTAGAGAGAGAACACGTTCTAAAGGCAGTAGGAAGCAAGCTTTTCTCTAAGTCTTACACAGTCCTATAGATCCCTGCCAAACTTGTCAGTACAGAATACAATGCTTTAATACCATGCTGCCAGGGTCCTTGTGAACACCAAAGAAACATTAACACACAATTAACTACATAAAAACCATAGGGCATGATCCTAACTACATAAAATCCATAGGACATGGCCCTGATCTAAGCATACAAGACATCAGCAGCACTTCTTCATGCAAAGCTCCCTTCACCAGAGCACCCATCCATGTTCTTCCCACAGCCTGCCCACAGCACTTACACATTCCTCCCCTACAGCAGGAAAATACCCATGACAGTCTAAAGAGGCTGCATGAAACACAAGGAAGTGGACTGGAGTAGATGTAAATCATTGCAGGTTCTGAGTTTCAGAAAAAACAGCAGTGACTCAGAAGGGAACTTCTGAGAGGGTTTAACTGTTTCCAAAGAACATTCATGTCATTAGAAAGAACTTTAATACAAGACTTGGTCAGCAAGGGAAGAAAAAGTGATTCACCATTGCTCTTAAAGCAGTAACTCAGAGGTCTGACTGTACTAGAGAAAGCTTGGGTATATAAGGATATGCAAGCATAAGAAAAGGAAGAAAAAAAGAGTCATTTAGCTACCTCTATTGTTCTTATTTGTGTTAATTAAAATAAGTGCAAATAAATCAGCAACACACGACTTAAGTACAATCAATTTCGTAAGAACTGAATATAAGAAACTTGTGTGCTTTCATTATCTGAATTTTCTGAGACTGAAAAATGCTAGGATTTTTTTCTGAGAGCAGTGTGTCTTGAGGAGCTAACTTTTAGTCTGAAATAACACTTGCATTAAAAATATTTTTATATTAGGTATTCTAATTAGAAGTGTTCTTCTTATAAACCAGCACAGCACAAAAAATTACTTTTCCAACTTTATTAAAAAAAAAAAAAAAAAAGGGGATATTCCCTGAAAAAGCTTTCCATTTGAAGTATGTTCCAGTGCAAATCAGCATTGCTTAAATGGCAGAAAGGAAAGTGGAAGAAAACTTTTAACAATTGCTGTGCTGAACAGATGTTCAAATAAAAACTATCCATTACAAAATGCATTTCCAGTTCAGGGCATATGTGCTGTATGTTTAATTTCATTAAATTAAAAATGCAGAGTCCTGGTTTTGTAATTTAATTTATAAGCATCTGAAAAGACTTTCATTGAAAATGATGATTAGTAAAGTGAGCAGCCTTGATATTTGCTGTTCCATGTTTGAGAAAATTAATCAACCATACTATTCTTGCACCTTTAATGACAGCAGAATTTGCTTTGTTAAAGTTCTCAAGAGACCAGTAAAAGCAAACCCTGCAGAGGACTGTTTTATTTCTAATTGCAGATCAAACACCTGCAATGGATACTGCACAGGGTTCACTCTCGGAATCTCATTACTTATAGTTTAGGCATAAGGACTGTTTTCAAACAACAGCAAATTTCCTAAACTTAAAAAAAAAAAAAATTTAAACGTGCTTTTTGTTTACAGAGGTTTTTGTTCTATTTTAAGCCTAGCCTGTTTGTCTACATACTTATATCTCCAAAACTGAAAAAGTGGCAAAGGACAGTCCCACATAAATGAGCAACCACACTCCTACCTAGTATTTCAAGGCTTGAAATTAAGCATTTTGAAATCTTTTAATGCTCCAGATTTCTCAGTCACGAACCCAGGAGAGGAATACTTTTCTCCACTGTTGAGTGAGACACAGCTGATAGATAACTTCCTGATACCAGAACCATCAAGGTCTGGGAAGTATTACCTTGCCTGACCATAATGATAAGAAAAGTCTAGACCTTTCTCTATGATCAGGACTGTATCTGATCCAAGACACTGACCTGTAAAGGAAAAGAAAATTCCATTTCTTGATGCCATCTGATGTAAACAAGCCCATCTCAAGGCAGTCCCATTGCCAGCTCTAGTTACTGAAAGCCTGGACTTCATGCATGTAGACCAGAGGAGTAATTCAATATATCACCTGCCAGATTATCTTGCTTGTCTGCCAGATGAATTTGCAGCCAGTTCAGCAGTACTCTTCATTTTTGCAGGATAAAGGAGTCTAGCTGCTCAGATTATTTTTATAAAGCCAGCACCACAGTTTGAATGACCGTGAAAATATTCTGAGCTCCAGAACACGCTTCATAAGTTTTTGCTTCTCCAGAGATCAACAACCCTGAGCTACCAGATTGCCTGCACAAGTCCCCATCCTGATAGAGACATGGCAGTCATGATCAATCTGCATGATCAGAGTAACTTGAAGGATATTTTACCAAAGACACTGTTGAGAAGTGTTCACCTGTCTGAAAAGACACAGAAAAGAAACTCTCACTCCATAAGGTGAGAATGCAATTGCATAGAGCATGCACAAACTGTCTGAAACTCATTCATGAACCTTGGCAATATAGTCTGGCATGGAGGACACATTTATTCTGCTGTAAGATGTGGAGGATTTCATCCAAAAAGTGAGGTGGCATTCACGAACTGGGTTAAGTCTCTCATGGCCTTAGGTCTGCTTTGAATCAAAACGAATGGCATATCTGAACAAACAGGAGTGACTTCTTGGCATTCATGAGACTTACAGGGTTGTTGCTGTACAACATGCTCAAAGTGACACTGACTGTACAGTGCAGATGCATAATTCAGTCCAAGGCAGCAGCTACAATTTTTGTGCTGAAACAACTTTCAGTCATTCTAGGATCTCTCACACAATGAAGACCATGCCAATCTTCAGTTTATAACATGTCCTGTCATCATTACAGGACTTCCGCTAAAGACTGTGCTTCATAGGACTTAATCATTGAAACCAGAACAATCACCTCATCAATACATTTCTTAACACTATTCATGCCCCAACCAAGGTCACCTGCAAGATGATTTGAGGAACAGATGAGGCCACAGATAAAACTGTTTTGAAACATTGCTCATAACCACTACAAGCGACTACACAAAGAGTTTAGTTTATCCAGGAGTTCCTAGCAACAGAAAGCAAAACATCTAAAAAACAGAAATAATCCCAGCTGTCACCTGTGGCACTTAAGAGACAGAGACAGCTGGAGAAAACAGATTAAAAGCACAAGGAGGGAAGAATATATCCATGATAACTTTTTTTTATTCCTCTCACAGTACCAACTAAGAAAACAGCTGTGTGGCTAAGACAGCACTATCTACAAAATAGAATTCTGGAGACAACAGAGAATCCTCGATCAGACATTGAGAGAGATACACATCACTCTGAACTGCAAAGCTTTTAATTTATGCAACTTTATGACAGAATTACCTAAAAGGCAGTTCCAGTAACCACTGGAACTGATAGGGACAGCAGTAGAGTTCAAATAGAAATCTGATAATGTAATAGATCAGGATGATACAGGAAATTATGAATAGTGTAAAGTCTGTAAACATCTAAAGGAAAGGAAGCAGAGAGTGAACTTTATGACCTATAAATGCCCAAATGAATCATGCCCCAGTAGCAGTACTTAAAAATATTTAAAGACCGAGTTGCCAAGATGTTTAGGTACCATTTGGTCCAGTGGATATAAGAACACCTACAGTCCAAGGCAAGGCCTTGCCAACCCCCTCAAAGTGGTAAGTGTAGGGCTGCAGCCAGAGCACAGGGCAGGACACTCCTTCCACCAGTACAGAATGGTCCTCACACTGGCCCATGCAAATTTTGGAGATGGGTGCCTGTGATCCTGCCTCTCTCCATGAACTAAAGCCATCTGCAGCTTTGAGATGGTAGTTTCTAGACTGGAAAATCCAGGCCTCTGCCTGCATTTAGTACTCTTTTTAGAACAGAGAACTTCAAACAGAAAAGACAGTGGTAACGAGAGGAAGTGGCACAATGAGAGATTTCTAGAGCACTCGTCCAGGAAGTGAAAGTCCCTGATGTCATAAAACAAACATTTCACTTGGTGACCCTGAATGCAAAATTTAGTCCATGTCACAAGGACCTGAACACTGAATTTTGTCCTCTCAATATGCACCTCCCCACGTGACAGGTCCTGCTGCTACTTGCTTATGCTATAACCATAAAGAATTTCCACTTATTTTTATATACCAGAGGTTCATCAAAGCATGGAAGGCACCTCCATGCTCGCCGTGAGAGCACGTGGCTGAGCACTCCAAGACGCCCAGGCGGAGGGACCAGAGCCCAACCACTCCATGAGTAGGTGAGTGCTCTGCCAGCCAAGTGATTACATAAGAAACAAGAACACAAAACACTCCCCCTGACGTGCAGCACCTCGCTGCAGGCTTTTTGACTGCCAAGGGCTCAGCTTTGACAACCCCTGAGAAAACTGACACACCTTCAGGCAACAATGGTGCACAGTCTGTGAGAGCTACAGACCCAAGAATGCCTACTTAGTTCATACCAAACAGGCTTAGAAACAAGATAAAGATCATCCATTCAGCCTAGCAAGGTCTGTGCATAGGTGTAGTAATAAGACTGCAATCATGTACAGGTCTCAAGAGCTTTCAAAAATTTTTTCTTTGCATGTAAGTTCTGAACTAAGTGGCATACTTGTGAACCTGAAGGCCAGTGGTATGCCAATACTCCAAGCAATTACAGATGAGTAGGTGAGAAAAAGGCCAGACATAAGTGTGGTAATTTTAATTTTTATCAAATTACACCATTATTTCATGTCATATAGCGTGAAAGCTGTTTTATACATAATGTAGCCAAGAGTTTCAGTAAAATAATTACTTTATGATAAGAATAGGCAGCCTGATGATCTTCATAATGAACACAGAGTGAACTATTCTTCTGACACTGTACAAGTCATTGATTACTTGTTTTTTATAGTAGAGGTGATACTTATGTAGCCAATTTTAGTACAAAACCTGCCTGTTTTAATCAAATGCAATTCAGCAGTAATTGCAAAATCACCTAGCTTGAAGACATGATGTATAACAAGCCTATTTCAGGAAGTGATCAGTTAAAAAAAAAAATAAAATTGATGCTTTATTTAATTGATTCTTAAGCATTTTTCTCCAAAACAAAAAACTTGAATTTTATCCATTTTCTTCATACTTAAGAAAGCAAATCTACATATATATAGTCTACTCAAAGTAAAAAAAGCACACATCTTTAAGTTAATACTTTCAGATATTAATTTTCTAAATGCGTTGCATTAAAAATTTTATAATATCAGTGATTTGTTCACCAAGATTTCACCTGTGGTTTTAGAGATATAAATGCTAGTGTAGATGAGCAAATGAGCTACAAATGCAATGGCAATATCATATTATCTTTTTCTCTATAAATATTTTTAGCACAAAAATATTTAGTCTTTTCTTTGAAAAAACACCTTTAACTGAAACAGCAATAATAAACAGTTGTTTTTGCAAACACATACCAAAAAATAAATTATAATATGTCTAGTTTATGTATGCATAGCTGTCAACTCATTCTACAACACATAATGCAGCATTATAAAAGAAGCTAAGCAAGTTTTTGTGTAAAAGAGGAAGTAGGAAAAACGGAAGGAAAATATCAGGTAACTCAAATCAGCAACATTTCATCTTTGATACACAAAGTTTAGCATTGATTTCAAAAACTGCATGCAGTTAAAGGCAGAGTGAGAGTCTTCTCTGGAAGAATGGGTGAGGGGAAAAGGGAGAAAAGAGCTGGGCAGGAGGAAGGAGAAAGGCGGTGGTGCAGAAAAGGCACTTCACCATCAGGAGCCATGTCCCCGAAGGAAGGAGCTCAGAGCTCTACATCCTTGTCCTCGATGCACCCTCTCTCAGCCTAATTGTCCTGGAATCAACAACTCAGCAGAAGAATCTGCTGACAGCCACCACTCAGCCCCTCTCTTCCAGCCAAGCATCCTCTCTTCCTAGTCAGCACCTTCTAATTTGCCATTACCAGGAGATTCTTACTAACATAGTGACCTGGACTCACTAAAAGGCACGCACTTTTTAATGCTGCAACACAGCTGCCCAAAGCTGCCAGAGCATGCAGAAACCAAAACAAGAAAAAACTCCCCAAGTAATCAGCAGTTCAGCTGACAGGATCCCAAACACTTTGGAAATGGCACACGTTAAATCAGGCTGTGTCCAACAGTTTCTGTAGCCACTGTTTAACTGCACACATTTCGTATGTGAAACAAAGTAGAGTCCTCAACTGAAACAACAACCATTTGAGGAGAGACAAAACATTAGCTATTTGGAAAACACAAGTCCTCCCACATGTTGTGAATCACTGTATTTGTGCTCAGCATTTAAATATTCCCCCAAAAACTGCTACTCGGGACATATCTGTTGTTTGCAGAAATCTTTTAAGAGGAACACATTTTTCTAATGTGTGGTGGGTTGACCCCAGCCAGACCCAGTTACACAGTGTTATAAATAACAATGAGGAGGACTGAAAATATGATTAGTTGAAAACGTAACAACTCTCTTTTTTTTCTTTTTTTTTAAACTAAAGGAATTCTGTGATTAAGGAATATGGACACAGGTGCAAGCCTTAGCTCAATAATCAAACAAAAACTACCCATATTATTTGAGATGAGCAAACTGCATGGTTCACGACACACTTAAACCAATTCTCTCTTCAAGACCTCTTCAAAACACTAGTTTTCTGTCCTGTCTCTTCTTCCTGCCCCAGATGCATCTCTCTTCTCCCCACTTCAGCTCTTCAGGTCCTCATTAGCACCTGTCTGACACACAGTAAGTTAATTTACCTCACTACCTCAGGAAACAAAAAATCTATTTTCTTCTAAATTAGTTTTCTCCAATTTCAGTGAGCTGAACCATTTTTCATGTGACCAGTTAAGTATCAGAGCTAGTTCAAAATAACCACTAGAAACAGGGAACTGATTAAAAATGGGAGGAAAAAACAGGATCACTCACTTCTATCAAGAAATTAATTCAATTAAAACCAATGTAGTTGAAACTGTTCTGTTGAAATCCAATCCTATATGAACTGACAGTAGAGTTTTACATTGTTAGCTTCTGTGATGGACTTGATAATCTTAAAGGCCTTTTCCAACATAAACAATTCTATTAGAGAAAACAAAATCTCTCTTCTTGGTCCACCTCACAGAGTACAGCAATATTTTCACAAACATATAAAACATAAAAGCAAGCTATAAGCTATAAGAAAGAATGGCCAACATCAGAAAATAACAGAATTTAGGTTCTAAGGTTCTTGGACTCATTTTGTTCTGCCTCATTTCAAGAAAACAGGACACCAGAAAATTTATGTTTCTATGTTATGAGAGAGATCAGTTTCAAACTACCTATTAGAAGGAGCAGAGAAAAACAGCAGCCTGTGTTGGCCTTGTTGCTGTTATAGTAGAAATTTGACTCAAAAGACTGTGACTGTGATGAGGGAGGAAGTAAGAGAATACGGTTCTGGAAATAAACTCTAAAGGCTTTCTTTGCAAAACTTCCTACAGAAGAGCTTATTTAGTCATTTGATCAGTTTACCAAGAGTAAAGAAACCATCTTTTAATACGCTTTTTATGTTGCTGTCTCAAGTATCCTTGGGTTTTTTCATTATTCAAGTGCTCTTGCAGGATGTCACAGGGGAGCTCTCCCTGACTCTACTCCACGGCACAGATACAGATTCACAGAATATTCTGAGTTGGAAGGGACCCACCAGGATCATCAAGTCCAAGGCTAACACTTCTTCCACGAAGATGCCGAAGACATCCATGGGCATGATGCCACTTGCTCCCTTCTCACCCAGCTCTCACATAAATTCACTCCATATTCTTTTGAAGAGAAAGTAAACAATCCGATATTGCTTACTCTGCTGAAAATAAAGGACTTGAAGCCACTTCTACTATGTTTGATTTTGACCTAAATTTTAAAGTCTCTGGCAACTAAGACTTCCACATTCTGCAGTTTCATGATGCCATGAATGTTTACATTCTAGCAGAAATTATTACACTATTCTAGGATTGTCATTTTATAACGTAATTTTATAATTTTATTGTTATACTATGTATGACATTATAATCCATAATACATTAATATATTATATAATATTATATCTGAACATTAAAACAGTAACAACACCAAAATTCAAACACCATTGAGGCATTCTTTCATGTATGAGTTCATCTGCATATTTATGAAATTAAAATAAAGGGGCATTTGGTTTCAGGGGTTAATTTACAATACAGATTAGCAGGGGAAAGCAGGGGGGAAAGTCTGATCTCAAAAGAAAACAAATAAGAAGCATTTAAGGAAACTACCCAGACTGCTGTGAGCACTGAGAGAGCCAAAGCCTGAGTTATGCTTGGCATGCGTGTCTCAGTTTTTGGTGTTACTGAGTCAGTTACAGTTCAGGCTTCTGGGGAACATTTCCAAAGGAGCAAAAGAGGCATCCCATTTTCACAAACTTGATAAAAGCAAAACATGCATATTTCAGATCCAAACAACCAACATCTTAAGTAAATCCATATAAACTGCAGTAATTATTTAGGAAAAGCAGCAGTTACTATGTACTGAGTCTTAAACTGAAGAAACTGCACTGAAAGAAAGCTGTTAAAAATTGCTTGATGGTATGAAGAGTTTTAACCCTAGGTAAGTAAGTAGAGTTTTTTAGACTCCTAATTTCTCATGTGCTGAGAAATTATATCTAAACTATAACAAATAAATCATTTTAACTACTAAAGAGAAACTTATGTTTATTATAACCATTTATTTTTTCCACCATTATCAGAAAAAAATAATAGAAGCCACAGATGCTTTTAGCTTGAATAATAACTGAAGATGACAAAGCTGATGCTGCATGTAAAGGTACTAAAGGATTTGAAATTGGCTCAACAAAAAGGTTCAACAGGTTTCAGCATGGCTCAGGACTGAAGAAGGCTGAGTCTTCACTGTTACCCATAAAACCAACAAGATGCTCTTTCTGCATACACACATACCCATTTAAACTCTGAGCATTTTCATTTTCAGGTCTTCAATAATGTTTTAAATACCCAAACATAGCTAAGATACACTTCCAGGAGCATTTTAATCAAGACTTAATGACAAGATTTAATAGGCAACAGTCTGAAGCTGAATATCAGATTCCTTTCAAGCATTCATAGCTGCATGTTTGTTCCACTGGTAGAAACACGGCATTTTTCCATTTCTTGTTTCAGTCATAAACAGCAATTTGGCCAAACTGGCAAAACACGTAGCACAGCTGTCAGCCTTTGAAGCAAAAGTACAGCATGTGGGTGAGCTTGAAATACAACAGAGTAACTACATTTAAGATTTCTGTAATTTTGGATGCAGGCTCTACAGAAAGCTGCTTCACCTCTCCCTCTGCTTGCTCCCTTTCAGCATCAGAGAGGAAGAGAAGCCAACAGCATCAACAGCAAGAGGTGAGACTGAGCACTGGCTCAAGACTCCCAACCCTTTTCCACCCTTGGGAAAGCCTTCCCAGCAGCTTTTCCAGATTTTCCCACAGACATGAGTGTTGGGTTTGGTTTATTTTTTACCAACTTTCCTTCGTAGTAGGCCCAAACACTATCCTATCCGATTCAAAACAGACCAGGACAAACCACCTGACAAACACCAAGTGTGCATCTTAGGATACCATTACAGGTAAGTACTCCATAAAATTACATATATTTAAATACTAAAAAACCAATAATATGGAAAACAACACCTTACTCCATGCAGACAAGATTCTTATTTTCAATGCTATATATGCAGCCAACAAATGAAAATAACTGTGTTTGTACTGATTGACTAATTTAGTTGGAAAGCAGAAAAGTACCTTGGTCTCTGTCCTCTACTGTAAGAGGAAGTCTACACAATATTCCCTTAACTGTCAACATCTCTTGCTCACAAAAAATAAACAGCAGATTGACCACAAATGTGATTTATAGGAATGCCTTTTTCACACATCCTTACAGGTCATCCCACCCAACCTCTCAGCATAATGTTATGACTAAATTATGCAGTTTTACTTTCCCTGATGGGGCAAGATGTTCACTTCCACCTGTGCTGTCAAATTCTGTATTTTGTCCAAATTTCAATCCAAATGCCACCTGTTCTCTTGGAAAGCTCCTGGTCTTTTTATGTCCTTTCCTGTTGCTGAGTGTTTCCCAGGGAGCAACACAGAAATAAATCACCTAGAGGTTATCTTTTCCAAATCAGACATTCAGGCTTCAGAGTAATAAAACGTAGAATTTTTTTTCATTCTAAAAACTATCATTACCAGTGCCCTGCAGCTTTCAATTAATCAGCTGATTTTCTTCACTTTAGTGATTGATGAATGGTGTCTTCAGATTTGCTTCTGGAGTAATTGTAATTAAACTATCAAATTTGACAAGATAACTCTAAAGAAAGAAATGGAACTTCAGAGATTGAATTGTTCTCCTTGTGTGGTTAGAGATAAGTTCATTTTTGTCAATTAGGAAAGTGACTATTACCAATATTAACTCTTTAATGCCACAAACAGTTCATGCAAATAATTCAGCATTAAATTAAATACAGAAGTTGGAACTTTTAGAAACTTACAATTTGCTAAACAAACATTATCTTGCAAATTCTTGAGTTGCTACTTCAGCCTTATTATTTGGTTGGCAACGATAATGAACAGCGATAACTAGCTGTTGATTTTTAAGGACAATTCTTATGAATTAGATAAAAAATACTTACTAGGTTATCACACAGGCAGACAAGACATGAGGACCCAAGTATCTTTGCTATCCACATAAGGGTATTTCTGACCTGGTTTCCTTGTTGATTTTCAGGTGTATGTAATTTAGAGTTTTCAAAAAATTACAGGGAATTCTCATGCTGAATGCTACATCAATGCCCTTCTCCCCCTCAACTCAGTTCTTTAATTATTCATAACAGTTACAGGCACTTAGGAAAGAATGGTGAACTATAAATATTTAATACAAGATGCCTGTAACAGAAAGACATTAGAGAGAATACAAAAATCAAATAAAGTATTTGTTTATCCTAAGCAAAATAAAAAGGCAGGCAATCTTTGTATTTGTATAAATGTTCATAGCTTTGACAAACCAAACCTAGTAAGTCATCTGTATGCTTTACTAAATAATTACAACTAAACAAATAAAAATTGGCAGGTACACCAGTTTTCTTCAGACTTTTAGTATTTCAAAGGGATCTATTTTAATCACTTGCTGCAAGTGTGCCTTGTGAGGAATGATGAATAAGTATGACTACAGGGCATTACAGTTTCAAGATGTTAAGGGTTACAAGGGTCAAGAGCAAATACACTGAAGACAATTCTAAAATTCTCATCTACAACTGCAGCATCTTAACAAGCAGTTGCTAATAAATCCTCAATATAGATAAGAATTATAGCACCTGGGACAGTAAGAAAGTATGCAAGAACTAAATAAATAATATTGTAAAATATAGTTTATAACCCTTCTAGTTTTGGAGGAAGGCTACAGATATCCTGTGAACTCAAACTTCAGTATAATACAGCAGGCAAAAAAAATCTAACTTTTAATTTTCAGAACTCACTGTATTTAATACTTGGTACTGGCAATAATGAAAATATGGTAACACCATTATTGTGTTCTGTGGAGGAAAAAAATAATTACTAGGAAAACAATGCTCCTTTTTCAAACCACTAAGTCATACAAGGGAAATATCATTAATCTTTCATTACTATATTCATGTACCATATCTCAATACCCTCTATGCAGCTTTCTAAATTTCTTACACATCACAAATACTCAAAAAGTCACAGTGTAGAGGACAAAAATTAACTCACATGACATCTAAAACTAAAACCAATCACAGAAGAAAAACATTTTTCTCATCTGTTCTCTTCAAATTGAATTACTTTCTGCTCCCTCTGAAACCAAAGGCCTCCAGTGATTCTGTTCACAGCAATACCTGTCCTTTGAAATCAGCTCAGGGTCCCACCATGGAGGCTCACTTGCCTAAACCAACAAGAAAAAATGTGTGTGCCTGGGGTGGGCAAGAAAAGGCTGAAGGAGAAAAGTTTGGGTAATACTTAGAAACTACATTAATTTTCCTTATCTCAACATTATAACCACCCACCTTGAAAACTCACAGTGATTAAATGATTTCATGGGGAGAAGTTTCATTCTTGTTCAAAATAAGAGAGAGACAGAAACTAGAACTGCTCCCTCACAGTCAATGCCCTCCCAGCTTCCTACTTTCAACTTTCTTTTCTCTTCTGTTATAATTACTGGTTTAACAAAACTTTTTAAACATATTATTTGAATAGTTCATATTTTCTTGTTTTAAAATTATTTGAGCATTCATCTTCAACATGGAAATCTTTGCAAAAAAAATGTTTTCCTAATACTGTTTAGTCAGAACTGAAAATGTATCACAGGAGCCACTTTTGTACTTAAAGCATGAAGACAGTTTAATCAAGATGTGGTGGAGAGTATATTTAGGTTGTACTTGAAAGTTTGCCTGTACAGTGGACAGTAATGAAAGAAAATCCCAGCAGTAAATGACACCAGTGTACCAGGAAAAGTACTAGGATGGACACAGTTATATTTGCAAAATGTGTCTTTTGGACACTCAACCTACTCCTCCCAATAGTTGAATTATGCCAGGAAAAAAAACCCTGTTGTTAGAATTTGTGTGGTCCCTAAAAATGGAGCTGGCCCTCGTGTCACCTATACCAATAAATCTAGCCAAAAGCAGACAAGCCTCCAGTATTAATACTTACAGTTGAACCCTGAAAATAAAGACAAGCATTCAAACGCCATGATGAAATTTGAAGGAACAACATTTTATAATTTTTAAAACTCTCAGAATAGTTTAACTGATACAAAGACCAAAATAGTAAATCTTTAACTTCTTACAAAACCAAAGAGATTACTAGGTTTTTTTTTTTAAATGAAAAGCACAGACATTAAGATTCAAAACTTTTGAGGTTTAATTTTTTCTTTAGAAATAGATTATATATAAAACATCTTAAAAGCACATCTTCAACCAACTTTACCCAGATTTCCACACATTTCTGTAAATTCATACTGCAACATGACTTGCCCCATTGGACTCAACAGAACTTAAGTTTGAAATGACAGAGAGGCCAGAGGGAAGCATAAGAACTGGGAGGAACCAGATGTATGGAACAAGGAATGCTGCTTTAGAAGACTCAGATTTCTGTACTAAGACAGAACAGAAAGAATACATCCAAAGGAAAATAATTTACTGAACTAATTTGATGCAATGGCTAATTGAAAAGTTAACAAAAATATTAAATTATTTGAATACTGCATTTTGGATATATATACACGTGAATGTAGAATTCAGTATCTATTACCCACTTTGAATCCTGAACTACAAACAGTAAAATAATTGACGAAGCTATAAATCAACCAATTCTCTGAGACACAAAGTTAAC
This sequence comes from Chaetops frenatus, assembly GCA_013400775.1. Taxonomy (NCBI): domain Eukaryota; kingdom Metazoa; phylum Chordata; class Aves; order Passeriformes; family Picathartidae; genus Chaetops; species Chaetops frenatus. The sequence continues at coordinate 269,409 of VZTR01000965.1, read as the reverse complement.
TGAACACAGCAAAAACATTCTGGCAATATCAACAGAACTGTCTATTCATATCTGCAGCAACTTGTTGCTGGCCAATTTTTCTCTATCACCGGGTTTTAACTGTCCGTATAGCTCAGAAGAAAAGAACAAACAATAAGCGGCATAACTATTTCACACTGACATTTGATAACTTCTCATTTGATATATGCTGAACGCCTATTTCAGCAACTTGCTTTATGCTGCAACTCTATTTCAATCTTCCAAACAAGTGTAAACTAGCTATTTAAACTTGTAGAAATAGGACACAAATTTTACAGATTTGGAAAATCAACAACAATTTGGCTCCAGCCTGTTGCACCAGATTATTTACTTTAAGATATTTTTAGAACAGTTCTAGTTGCACACCTTACATAATAAAGAATAAATTTTAGCCTCAGTGATTTATTATAAATATCCTTCTTTTAAATACCCATCATCTTCTGCCAGTACCATCCAGCACAATATTATTTCCAGAATGTTAAGGGACTGAACTTTCAGATATCTCTGTTAAATGATCTGCTCTCAAATACAGCAGATGTGTCCCAGTTTATATAGAATCATTTCCCTATCACAGTATTTGCACACTTCTCACAATGGCATTTAGTTACAATAAAAACTATTTCTTAAAAGATTTATGAGAAGGAAGGAAATCGTGGCAGAGTAAGCTTTGTGATGATAAAAGTGATTGAGATAGAAGCAGGCTGTTTCCAGGGCTACCAATGAACCATATATTATGTTTTAGATGGTTTCCTAGGAAAATAATCCTAGGGATCACACCATCTAAGAATGCATACGAGACACACATTCTCCTAAGTTTTAAACTTATTTCTTGATTTCAAATAAATCTGATAAAAGAGGAGATCTAAAGATCACAAGGTTCCACAAGGCTTTCCAAAAACAGGCAGCTGGAAAGAAAAAAATGAATTAGTAAAATTCAGATTATAAAAAAAAAAGCATAGATCAAGAGTTCACACCTCCTTCGATCCCCAAGTCAACCAACAAGACACAATCCCACTGGAGCTTACGTCACCTGATACTTTCCACAGTGTGAAATCTTAGCCCAAAGAACAATTTTTTTCCCTTCATTTTTTTTTCATTCTGGCTTCACTCAAATGGAACGGATATACAACGCTGAGATCTAAACATCTGAACTTTTTACTGCCTCTCACTGAGATTTCCCCAGCAGACATTATGGCACAGACAAGAACTCCCGAGGGCTCGATAAGAAAAACAATAGCTTGTTGTTTAACATCATCAATCAAACCCTGCTCCAAGAAGGGCAGGTTTAGAGTACCTGCCTCTTCAAAGACAACCTTCTCTGCTACTACACAGACTAAGATTCCTTATCTCTTCTAGGCAAGACACCAGAGAGGCTTATCAGAGCATGACCTGCTGACTTCCCACAGAAGTTCCCAGCAATTTTGAAAGAGAACAGGAAAGCTTTCAGAACAGATCTTTACCTGTGTCAAAATCTCCACTGTGGTAAACGGTGTTTTTTTCAATGTAGGAAATTCATGTATTATCTGAAGTGCTTGAAACCAGCACTGTACTATTCACCTTCTTTTTCTACCAAGGTATCTGCAAACTGCATCTGAACACAACCAGCCATCCCAGTGCCCTTAGCAGATACTGACAGGAGGCAGATACAAGAAAGTCACGAAATCTCCTTGTATGAACACGCTTTTGTCTGTGTTGGAACACCTGAATTAAACTGCAACATTTCAGAAATTACTTCTCCTCAGATTACCCTAATCTCATATGATCTATTTTCTTCACAGCTTTGTACAAGGGTGATTGGAGCAGTCTTCTGCAGACACCGCTCCTGAGGGGCAACAGGCTTTGAGCTTCCCACACACAGGTCAGGAACCTCAGGATACTTAGAATCATATTTACTGATAACTGACCATTAACACAATTTAGTGCACATCTGTTCAAAGGATAACAGTAACTAGAGAACTCTTTACACATGGATAGATAATCCTGAGTACTTTTTCCCTCATATATACCAAGAACACTTAGTAACTGATAAATTAAGCCCTTGACCTGCTGACAACGTTCTACCCAACACATAAGGGATACCTTTGGCCCTCTTTGCTGTGCAAGGATGAATTGCTGACCAAGTGTCAGATTCTCATCCACCAGGGCACTAAGGTCTTCCTCAGCAAAGTATGAACAGTTTTCAGTGATAGGTCTTAAAAATAGCTAAAGGACTGTCAATAGGAAAAAGAAAAGTTAGCACACTAGTGATATATGTACTATGGATAATTTTTACCACAACTTAGACAGGCTTCAGTGTAATTCGTTTGTTTCAAACACAGTCCATTTTAGGAGGTTTGCTCCTAAAGACAGTGTTCTCAGTGAAACAAACTGAATGAAAATTCATTATGCAGACAGTTCATATTGGCTGCAACCTATTATAATTTCAGTCTAATTTAGCAGTTCCTTGTGTTCTCAACAAAGTGCCAGTGCTGGCCATAGTTTCTTTATCCATTGTTAGGAACCCTTTTGCTTATTATTTAATAACTTGTTCCACTAATCATTATCAGCCTCAGCAGTGCTGAGTGCAGGGGGAAAATCACTGCCCTGGTCCTGCTGGCCACACTATTGCTGATACAGGCCAGGATGCCATTGGCCTTTTTGGCCACCTAGGTTCACTCCTGGCTCGTGTTCAGCTGCTGTTGACCAGCTCCCTCAGGTCCTTTTCCTCCAGGAAGCTTTCCAGGCTCTCTGCCCCAGCCTGTGGCACTGCCTGGACTTGATGTGATCCAGGTGCTTGGCCCAACACTTGGCCTTGTTGAAACTCAGACCACTGGCCTCAGCCCATCGACCCAGTCTTTCCAGATCCCTCTGCAGAGCCTCCCTACCTTCCAGAAGATCAACACTCTTGCCCAACTTGGCATCACCTGGGAACTTACCAAGGGTGCACTCCATCCCCTCATCCAGATCATGGATAAAGATATTAAACAGGGCTGGCCCAATACTCAGCCCTGGGCAACACCACTTGAGACTGGCCACCAGACGGATGTAATTCCATTCATCACCACCTTTCAGACCTGTCCAATGATCAGTTAACTCACACATTTGCCTATATTCTGTAAATTAGACAGAAAAGATACCATTTCAGTGCACAGCCTACCTGCTGGTTAATGAGAAAAACATCAAAAGATGCAGTGCTGGAAAATCCTTAAAAACCATATTACACATACCACAGTTTACTGATTAGCTTGTTAATGCTGATTATAAACATTCTGAAAACCTCAAGAGAGTATCTTCTATGCTCTTCAAGACTTATGACTTGCAGTCTATGCTTTTCCCAGAGTTTCTGGTTAATTTTTAAGCAATACAGGAAAGACAACCCAAAGAAGCACAGTGTTAGACACCTTCCCTCATATAACACTAGTAGGTAACTCTGGATGTCTATAAACTACACAAGACTAAAATACACTTATGAAACCATGAAAAAGTTCCAAAATGTTATTAAGTGTTATTACATAGACCCAAACTTTCTGGAACAGCTATTTATTTTTGGAGTTCAACTTTCAGCTCTTCCAGCAAACCTTTTTAAGTGATCCATTTTCCTGACCCCTAGCAATAATCAGTCACTCTTTTAAGGAGGTGCTGGAAGTCAGGAACCCCAAAGTGAACAGTCCGACATCATCATCAGTTGCTAGTTAATGCATGTTCAACGTCAAGCAAACCTTACAGGACTGTAATCCTTTTTTTAGCTCCTAACTAACCAATAGTGGGTGAAGTAACATCATACCAACAGTATTATATTTCAAAATGCATGAAAACATATCCAAAAATTTTCTCCTCCATTTACCTGTTCACTGCACTTTGTGTGAACGTATCGCAGATACAGAATTACAATTCTAGTTTTGTTCTCATATGCCAGATTGAACAAATGTTATGCAGAGAAAATAGATACATTTTATGGATGTATGCAAGTATATTATTCACTGATTTATAAGACACTGGTGGCTAACAAGAAATGTTTACAGAGGCAACCTTCCAAAAATTCTATGTTGTATGGTAATAGGACTGCAATTCTGCCTGAGTTTAGAAGTAAATTACTGTATCCAAAACCACACCCCAGGTATAAACATAACTGTATGAACAGCAAGTCTGCCACACGTATCATTTGGTCGTGGACATAACTGAACAACACACACATTAGCAATGCAAGGCTCCTCAAGAAAAACTGGCAGACTTGTCACAGCTCTGGATCCAGCAGTGTGTGGAAAACTTGTAAAAATGTGTGACTGGAAGGCAACAAGTGCTGATGGTGAGACTGCACACACATCCGTTGGCTGGTTCCAGAAACAAACTGAACAGCTGAACCCGAAGGCTAAACAACAGCAAATCTTTTGGATGCTTCTCATCCTGAGACTTTAACCAGTTTCAGGAAAATGTTCCAAATTCAGACTGCAACGCTGCCTCATTGTGTAAGATTCACCTGTTTTAACCAACTTTAAATGTTAGAAATGTAGCGCAAAGTCTGAGGAAAATGGACAGGCTCACTTGTTGTCATCAGATGAAGAATGACAAAGAATATGAAAAACAGAGATAAGACTAAGATTTGGGAACATGAAAGACAAGAGGTTTCATCATATATTCTTTGCCTCACAGTCATCTCCCTAAAATATAGCAACAGAGCTGAACGGTACTTTCTTACGTGTTTTTCTTTGGTTTATTTCCACGTTGCCCCAGCAGGCCAGTATTTATAGAATCAGTAACATTCTGAAGCTTGTTGGAAACAGTCGTAACATTCACCTGGTAATCTTTTTTATTTATTTAAAGATAGCATTTAGATAAATTATTTCTGTAACCACAAACTAGTTTAAAGAATATGACTTTGATTCCCTTTGCAAAATAAATCAGCATTTCCTTCAGGAGTGGACCACTCACTTTACTACAAAATGCAAAAGCACATCAGTTGCATATCAGTAACATACACTGTTACACCCTTTGATATTTTAACAGACTGTTGTTCAGTTCTTACATTCACCACCCAATAATTGTCAGTGGTGTATACTTTTCTGGTTTTCTTATTTTATTGAGATTACAGTAGAATTAGTCTAAATTCTTGTTTTACTAAAGGAAATTCCATTGAGGTATGTTTTGAAACCAAGCTCTCCAGTGACTAAATTTAAGTATTCATCACATGTCAAGATTTAAGTAAGGATTCAGAAGTCCCACTTTTTCTTACATGGAACAAACTAGACTTCTTTCTACAATTTTTATTTATAGCTGGTCATAAAAAGAAAACACACCAAAAAGAAAAAAGCATTTCAAAATGTAATTTCAGAAGGTAACCATGAGACAACAGGCATTCTATGACTTAGGCAGTACTGTGCACCTTCCAACTAAAAGCTGGTACTAATGCCACTCACCCTTCCTCTGAACTGCATGAACAAATGCAAGGTGCCAACATTGCTAAGTCAGTTTATGCTGCAGGTTCACAACTAAGGCAGTGGGAGGTAAAGAAAGAGAACAAATGCTTAAAATTATGAGAATTATTCCTTAAAATGAAGAGAGGTTGAATATTCTACCATTGAATAACTGTTTTCTACTGAAGCTTTTATAAAAGAAGCACTTAAGGCGGCATTACTTTTGTCTCCCAGTTAAAATATTGTATCCTCTTGGCTTCCTTCTTTTAGAGACCAACAGTATTAAAGTACCTAAATCCACACCTCTCCCTTCTATGTCATATGAAGGCAGAAGTCATTCTTCTAATGAGTTAAATACTACATTAATTCAATTTTTTAGTTGTTATTAAAAGTAGAAGGCATGATCAAATAATGGTTAATAACTTGGGAGTGTGCTCATGATGCCTTTTTAGGAATTTTTAAGCCACATTAACTTCAAAGTGCATGCAATCTTTCTTGTTTTATATTTGGCAAAGTCTGCTACCAAAGACACCTTGAAAACCAGTTTTAAATATAAACATAATTACTCAGTATTTTTAGACATTACATTGGCATGTAGACTTTGAGACACTTTTCAAGTGTATTTCCAGAGGTTCCTGGGACATCAGTTACCAGGGCAACCTCTGAGGTCACATGAGCTATTTTAAATTACAGAAGTTTCAAGAGACTCCAATTTACGTTAAAATTGCATGTACTGTGCATGACTGCAACCCACTGCACTACATCGAACCCATGCAACTGCTGCAGCCCTGCAAGACAGCCCAAGCCCAAAAAGCGGGCTTCAGGGAGAATTCCAGTCAACAAAAGTGACAGAGGGGAACATGGGGAGGAAAACAGTAATTCTTAACCTCAACACACCTGAAGCCTGAAGCCATGTCTTCTCACATTGCCAGATTCCACAACTGTCTCATGTCACTCTAATGTAAGCCTCATGCTTGATCCTATTCCTGATTTTCCCAATCACGCTCACTCCTCTCCACTACCTCTTCCCATCTTTTATGGTCCTGTCCCAACTCCAGCAATGCTCCTAACCTAGCTCATGCCAATCCTGATCTTTTCCTTTGCTTGCATGGCTTGCAGGACAGCCAAGAGACAGCACATGCTGCAGCTCTTTTGGAACACCACCTGTGCTGGAATGCCTGGCCATGCAGACCTGGCACCTGCTCAGCAAGTCACTGCTAAAAGAATAGACAGTGACTGCACTTTCCCCACGTTATTGCCATGAAAAATAAACATTGCCTCTTTAGGGGTTTTTTTCCCCCAGCTAAGTAAGGAGATCTGTCTGGATCTCTGGATCATTAAAGGGAAAACACATTATATGGCTGATTTTCTGTCTGAACACTTCAGACAGGAAGCACACACAAAAGATCTGTCTCCTGCTGGCTTTATAAAAACCAGATATCTTTGATATAAAAGACTACAGACTTGGAGAAAACACAGTAAAACCTGGGGCTTTTCTTCATTTATCAAAAATGTTTCCATTCGCATACAATAAGTCATGCTGCCACACAGAACTTTCTGATTTGTTTACTTTACAACAGCCACTCTTACATTTGAAACTAATTTGTGCTATTCTCTGAAAGAATCACAGCTTTATATTTAGTTTAGCTTATAAAGATTTTGCTACAATTTTTAATCAGCAGTATAGAAGAGTATCTGCTCTTTATTATGTCCTGGTTTTGGAAGGAGACTAGACAAACTAGCCTGTAGTAAAAAAATAAAAATTAAAAAAAAACAAAACAACAACAACAACAACAACAACAACAACAAAAACTACACCACACATTCATTTGTTGAAGATGCAATCAGTCAGTAAAAAAGCCAGTGGACTTCTATTATCTATAGATTCTTTCAACAATACACACCCAGATGATCAGTAAAAGTTTTGGCATCATCCTCCAAGCTCAGGACTCCAGACAGAACAAAGCACAGCTCTAGAACTGCTTTCCAAATAGCTGACCCTATTCCTCTTCAGCACAGTCATAACAGAGAAAAACTGATCATCACACTCTCCAAACTTGATACTAAAAAGACAACAACCCAACTCCACAATATATTAAGAATTAAAAACTATTACAAAAATTTAGAAGATTCTCAGAAATTTTTCATTCATTCCAAAAAGAAAAAGCAATATGCTTTTTAAAAGTAAAAAAAAAAAAAAAAAGAGGGCAAACTACTTTCTTTCTTATACATTTTATTGCCAATATTAAAATAATGTCTTATATACATCTTACTTACTAGAGTTAAAAACACTTCACAGTAAAGGTTCACATTTCTGAAAAAGAAAAGGACCTCTTTTTCCAGTGGAACCAAGCCATGACTTCCAAGCATTGCATATCACACACTGTAATAAATGAAAGTACAAGTACAGTGAAACAGCAATGATTCTACCCAGGAGGGGAAAGAAATTTAGGGGATACACGGTGTGTACATATAAATACATGTAAACACAAAAAGTAAAAGAGGATGGGGAAATAGCCATCTTCTAGTGTCATATAGTTACTACTTTAAAAAGAAGCACAAGGCCCTGTATTACATCAAATTTTGCTACCTACATTACAAGTCTTCTGTCCTATGTGCTTTGATTGAATCAGAATGTTTCTATACCATCTGTCACATGTAGAAGTGCCCCAATTTCTGAGCAACTGGCTTTCAAAACTTAATCAAACAACACGCTTCAACCTCATTTTTCAGTGCTTTACATTTAGCAAGAATTACCCAGATCCATAAATTATGGCAGAGTGAATTCAATAAATTGTACAGATATGCACTGGAAAAAAACAGTTTAGAAGAGTTTCTAGAAACAACGTGTTTTCCTTCCAATGAAAAATGTTACTTGCATTACAGGGTTCACCCACAACATCTGAGGCCCAACTGATGCATAAAATATTGCACGCACTATATAAGTGGGAAAGAAAACAATAGCTGGTATTCATTCTGAAAGCTCAGTGAAATATACCAAAAAGGAATGAAAATGAAAACAGAATTATGGATGTTTATTTAGACTGGTCTCCAACTATTACCCAAACATACTCTCTACATATTTACAATAGTAGAGTACATTCCCTACGTTTTATAACAATGAAAATATGTAATATTGTTCTCAGGCATAAGAGTCAGAAAACTTTTGCAAGCATTTCCTTACTTCTTAATGCACAGTCAAGTGATCATACCTACAGTGTGGAAGCAGAAGCTTCTTTGTTGTTGCACAAAGTGACATTCTCAGCATTCTCTAAGTCTTGAAATTCCCCCCGAAGAGTGCTAGCCCTTCACATTTCAATGTAAATATTTTAAGATATATTCAATTACTATCAACTGAGTAGCCAATTACTCCCATAGGAATATGCCATACTTTTGGAGCAAAGGCTTTGAAGGGTATTGGCTACATATTCTGGCTGGAAAGAGGGAAGGATATTTTGATCCATGTACTTCTGAATCACAGTTGTCTTCTAATCTCCTCCAGAAACATCTGCATTTAGAAAGCCATAGCATATACCCAAACATATGCATAAGGGACTGATCTGGAACTTCTGTGATACAGGTAATTTTTGAATTCTTTATGTCTGCTTGGGTAACACATGATTCTGTAGGTTTAACCTGAAAGAACACTGCATGTAAAAACAGGCCAAACTGAAAACTTAGAGATGACTAAAAATAAGTTTATCCAGTTCAGACAAAGCAGACAATGCCAGTGAATGAAGATCCTGTCTGCTCTGCAACCCATCCTTGCAACTGATTCTAAACCTGTAAAGTCAACATCCACAAAGAAGCAGAAACAACAGTGGAGTAAGAAAGGTTTCCTTTTATAAGAATGACTATATGTGAAAAAAAATTACGTTATAAGGCAAAAAATAAAGGTTGCACTTCTCATCAAATATACCACTGCATTTTTTTACATTAATCAAAGAGTGGTCCATTTCATTCTTCTCATTACATGTATTGTTTGCCTTCAACTAAATACAAACTAAGTGCTAGCAATTGGCGAAATGAAACCCTGCCTGAGGTCTTCTAGGAGTTACTGAAAAGCACAGGAAAAAATGTTATAAAACAATTCCAGGCAAAAACTGAAAAAATTAACTAGAAATTAGAAAATAAGAGAAAAAAATTGCAATGATATTTTAATAAGAATTTTCTGTCCCAAAACTGATGACCTAGTGTCTAATTTCCCCAAGAGAAACTTTCTTGGCTCAAGCACTTTCTAACTACTACCTGCAGAATAGCAACCAGATTTCCTCTTACTGACCTGCTTTTAAACCAAATGTTAAAATCAAGTATTCTGGAATTGCAGTGCAGTGCAACTAAGCAGAATTTCACTCAACAACCTGAAAACTACATTAGAACTAGCTAGTTCTGGACATTTTAAGAATATAACTGGTGATCCTATTGTTCACAGTCTCCATGGACTTCCTTATATAACTTTGTAGGAAATTTATTCTAGTATGTACGAGTTTTAGTTCATGTGTGGGGTTTTTAACATTGCAGACACTACAAAAATGTTCATAGCATGCATCCCAACAACAAAAATGATGAATAATTTCAACTTTCTCCATCATGATTAGTGTGTTTTGTGAAATTCTACAATTCCGTACTTTTCAGTATTGTAAACCAATTTTTCCTAGGCAAATAAAAAGACAAGAAAGGGTGAAAACAAATTTTAATTAATCCAATGATAACATGAAGTTAGAAAGCAAATTCTTTCATTAACAGCAAAAATGTGTTTCTTCATAAAAATGTGCTTCTTCATCTGATAATGCTACTTTAGGTTGCCAGAAAGATTACCACCCATTTTGCAAAAAACTAGCAAGTGTTTTTCATTTAGAAGTATTTTCCAAGTCTTCAACCACAAGATCCTCCAACTACTGCTCATAAGGCCACTCACTGTATCACAAACATTAATTAATCAACCACTGCAATAAAAATAAATAAATAAATAAAATCAACCCACACACACAAAAAGCTCTTGGAACATGTATTTTAGTTTTATAGGCTTTACAAAACATGTTTACTAAAATTAGCTTGGTAAGGCACTGGGCCAAAAGAGTTTAAGTACAGTTTAAGTACAGTTTATTCTCTTTCCTGTTGCAGCTGTCTTAAGAATAATTAAAAAGCTTCCCTGCCCCCCCTTTCAGGCTGTAGGGTTCAAATGACAGAGTAACCTGGCATCAGGACTTAGAGAGGATGCAGCAGATTGAAGGAACGCAAAATGCATTCAACTAGAAAGCTTCTACAGTCAGGCTACAGTTACAAACTACAGTACATGAAAAGATTACATAGCATGTAACACAGTACCAGAGTTACATTAAAATCACATATCAATAGCAAAAAGCTCCCCTAAAAAGAAAGCAAATTCCTACAGAAGAATGTCAGGCAGGAAATTTATGACAGACTGACAACTGAAGCACAAGGGAAGTTACATAAGGCCTTGGCATTCCTCCAAAGAAAGGGGTTTATCCTTATTGATGCAATTAATTTTCTTCCTTCAGACACAGGTAAGTCTGTATTTCAAACTAACTTTCTCTAAGAATAGAGAGATCACATAAATACTTTAAATATTCACCTAGCTGTCTGTCTTCTCCTCCCACAGTCCCCTACTTAGAGCTTTTAAATGTGTTAGCCTATCTTAAAGAAATCTGAAAAAGGAAACAGATATCTTAACATTATTTTATTGCAGAGATTTTCCTAAAAATTGGTGGGAGAAAGAGGGAGACACAAATTGGTATTTCTCCCTAGAAAATGTGGGCAAAATTAAGATGCTTGTGCAGAGCCATCACTCAACCCACCAATCTATAGCTACCTATACAGCTGCCTCTTCAAGAGTGAGGCTTAATATGAGAACTTTACCTTCTCAGAGTTCTTAGTTTCCTGGAGATACCTATCAAACTTTACAATTATTTTTGTAAAGCCTGATTTCTTCAACTAACCGTAAAACACCCTGTGTTCCTAAACAAAAAGAAGCGCAGGAGTTCGAGAATCTCAAGATCTGCACTGAATCAGATGTCTTAGAATTTCAAATTCAATACTCAGAAGTATATCCTGCATTCATCTTCAGCTTTTTTAGACAGTACAACTGTAGCTGCTGATTTGGCAAACTCCTACAATGTCATTTTGGCCAGTGTCTCACCTTTAGACCCAAGTGATCACATTTCTAGCTTCATCTTCTCCAAAACGGAGAAGCGGCATTCAAGAAACAAAAATCTGTGTTTTGACTGAAAAACTGTTTCATTAACACTGTGGCTTCCAACAGCCAAGTTTCTTTTGCTCTAGACAAGGGCTCAGACACTCTACTCAAGGAGATTTTACATAGTCTACCACTACTGATAAACAGCCTACAGCTGGATTTAAGATCTTAAGGTCTTGGTATACACAGTTAATCCACTCTGAAACTTGAGTAGTTGCAGCAGATGGCAATCAGAAATCTCTCATCAGCCCCAGAATACACTCATGGTATATCGTCCTATAAATAAAGCATATCCCTTTCCCCTGGGCTGTAGAACTGATTATGGAACACTGGAAGTTTCTCTGGATTATGGAATGCTCAGAAAGATACGATGCTGCAAAAGGCTTACATCTCATATTTTTGGAGTGAAGTGCTTCTATGACAAAGTTAATGCAGTTTGGAAAAATGTCTGATTCATTTGTAGCTTACGCAGTTGCAATTTTACACTGGAATTTCTCAATTTACAAATGCAGTTTTTAAAGTATCTTTTGTCATACTAATGCTATTATAGGCATATTTTGAGTTTTACAGAATTGCAGTCAGCTAAGAATAAAAATAATGAAAACTGATGACCTGATTTGTTTTGCAGAATAAATTAGCTCTATGCTTTTAAGAGCTAGTGCTTTTTATTCAAGGCAGAAAATGGTACATCTGAGGTTTGATCACTGTTGATAGGTAATGAGATATATTAAAAGCAAGACATCTTCAAGAACAATTCCACATGAGTCCCTTAAAGAATCCTGACTTTAATCTCAGTCAGGGGAATAGGCATAAACTGACTCCAAACATAACAACAGACATTACACTGACTACAGCTTTTACATGCTTTCTATTAATATCTATCTCTTCCCATGTACATAGAAATCTTATGTACATCCAATCCAGTGCTTCTAAGAATAGAACTCGAACCAAAACTTACATCACCCCACTTTGAAATGCTCTTTAAACTTTACTTTCCAAATATCAAAAAGTAATACTTATTTCTTCCCTTTAAAAATTATTTGTCAATGAGAACATAGTGTTCTGAAAATTTAGCAAAACAGTTATTTTCAATTACTTCCTGAACGGGGCAAAGTCAACCATTGTTGTTACTTCTTCTGGCAACAAGTTGCAAGTTCAGGGCTGTATGGTCAAAATGAAACTTTGTTTTCATCTACTCTTATATGAGGCTATAAAATTTTATCAATTAAGAACCACATCAGCACCAAGATCTCTTGTTGGCCAGGACCCTTATTACTTGAAATGTAAAAAAAAATGCAGATTCATCTTTTGGTATACATTTATACTTGCAAAAAAATTTCCTCACACAACCCAGTCCAAAAAGATTTCAATGTTGCAGCAGAATGCAATCCCTACCAGGACAATCAGGTGAAATACTTCAGAATATCTCTGAAAGACTTTAGAACAAAGTGAACCCTAATACAACACCTCTAACTTCCACACATTTTATAGCAGTTTTTATAACATCTGCATTAGCAATTAATTTATAACATGTTTCTCAGAGACCTCTTCTCCCAACACATATTTGTCTACACAGAATGTCAACAGATTTAGGTATTTTGAAAGTTCTGATTGCATCAGCAGCAGACGTCAAGTACCCAGATAAATATAAGTAATTGAAGTAATAATGTTTATTAACAGCAATCAGTACTTCACTTTCAGTATTACATCTCCTATTTATACTGACACAAGGGTTGCAGACACAATCAATGCATGAAAACAATTACATGGCTTTTCTAATGATATAGATTATAATGATCTGATAAACAAAAAACTATTCTGTATCAAAGGTTACACAAGTCTTCCAGATACTGGAGCAATTCAGGCAACTTTCAACGGAATTACTTTAGCTGGGAGGGGAAGAAATTACTTCCTGTGACCACTGACAACCAAACACACCAAAAAAAACCATCCTCCTGCTTAATAAAGCAGTGAGGAATGTGCCTGAACTCTCCATTTACTAAGAATATGTCACATCATGGTATAAATTGTTAGATGTACCCCAATATACCTTAAAATGTTAACACCAGTCACAAAATAATTTTCAAGTTCTGATTTATAATGAAGTTATTTAAACACCTTTATTGAACTGAATGTTTACTATCACAGCCCTTAATAACCATGGGCAATATTGATTTACAATCTTTTATTATACCTGGAAACCTGAAAGTCAATTTCTTACCCATTTTTCTGTCATCACACTGTATATAGCCCTTCATGGTCTTATTACTATTACCTTATGATCTATAACACTAGAATTCTCTACCTACAAAGTCCTCAGCAAAGGAGGACATTCTATATGAATAGCAGGAGTACCTTTCAAAACACTGCCTTATCCATTATCTCACTTGAACTTTTGTTTTAACCACATATATGCTGAAATAAATACCAGGAAACTGTGATGTCAGTATGGCAAATATAAACATTTTTATGCTTTACTAAACTATAAAATCTAGATAGTATACTCACAAAAACAGGCTGCTAATGTCAATGCTGCACTCCACACCTATCATTACTTAAAACTGTTAGAAGCTGGTGCTTTGTAATTAACTTCTGTTAGTTACGTACGCACATTTCTAGCTGCCATGCCATAAAATCTAAGCAAATACTAGCAGCTACTACAAGCATACTAACTACAGAATTATCCCAAGAAATCTACTCTGCACTTGGATGAGAGATTACAAATGTTTACACACATTTCGCTAATTCCTGAAGGCCAGCAGTAGGAAGGGACATAACCTCTACACCGACCTCCAAAGTTTGAACAGAAGTGGATGCAAAACTGTGTCAGTTAAACAATTACTACAGTATGCTGTGATAGTGCCCAGAGGCACAGTTAGGAAAGGAACCTGAATGTAGTTATTAGACACTGCCAGCTTCAGAGTTTACAAAAATAAATCAGGAGTCCATAGGTTTTGCTCTGCAGTCTGTAAACTGCTGAACAAGAAGGCTGAACGTGTCTCTAAAAGATCAGGAATTCTTTCATACACTGAGCTACCAGATCCTTCAGTATTAAATCATGTACAGGTATACTGCCTTTCACTGCTGACAGGGCACACAGAATGGACAGCCCAGAGAGAGTAAGACAGCATTTGCAATTAGCAAGGTAAGAGTCTTTGAAGGTATCCCACTGGACAAAATCTAGGGAACTAGGATAAAACTGGGTAGAACCTAAGGAAAGCACAAATAAAATAAAAGGAAAATTATGCATAGAGAAGCAAGGGAAACAACAAGGTATTGTATCACTATAGAAAGGAGCATAATGAGGGCAACCAGAGGAAAACAATCAGCACTGGTGAAGAAGACAAGAGGCACGTTACTTCTGTATGGTTTTTGTTTGATTTTAAGAAATTAAGACTGGGTTGATGAAGATTGGAAAGTTCTGCTTGACCTGCAAGATCATGGAACTCAAAGAAAAGGCAAAGGCAGCCTGAAGAAGCCTCACAAGGAAAAGAGGGTAAGGAAGAAAGGAAGTGGTATCTTGTGAGCAATGTTTCACATGGTAACTAACCTATCACCTTTGGGCTACTTTTCACTGAAAAACATGGCAGCAGTGGAATGAAACTCAATCTTAATAAACTATGTTCACAGGACAGAGATAATACTCCTTCCCCAGCACACAAGTGCCTTGCAAGGTAAATGCACTAGCCTTAGAATGGTGTTGTGCAGGCACATTTAGACATGACAATACTACTGACAAAAATATTGACAATATTTTCACTCTTACTCCTTGGAATAAGGATATTAATTATTATTAAAAGCATTAAAAAACATTATCATTAATCATCAGTGGTTTTAAACATCTGCATCTTAACTGAATCTAAAAAAGATTGAAATTCCTTTTTTACTGCTTTTAAAAGGTATATTTATACTGTGACCAAGAACAGATAATATTAGGCAGACAAAATTAGGCTGCCATGGCCTGCTACTGTCTCTGCAGGAGTGCAAATCTTTCTATAAAAAGATTCTGAAATTGGTCATTCCATTTGTGTATTTCTGGAACCTTGTTTTTATGAATTATACCCAAGCAACCTAAGAATCACCTATTTTCAAGT
This sequence comes from Chaetops frenatus, assembly GCA_013400775.1. NCBI lineage: Eukaryota > Metazoa > Chordata > Aves > Passeriformes > Picathartidae > Chaetops > Chaetops frenatus. The sequence goes on along the minus strand of VZTR01000965.1, from coordinate 253,690 downwards.
TTGTATGATTTTGCTATTTTTTTACTGTGTATTATTAACATACTGGTCCTCATCTAAATACTACAAGCAGTCTGATAAAAGTTGAAAAGGAATAGAAAAGTTCTATTTTTAATTTCAGGTATCTTTGAACTATATACTCCTGCAATTTAGAGAAATGGTTTTGCTCATGCCATTTTTTCTTAAAACAAAGTACTGAAACTCATCTGCAACGTTCTTATTGTTTCTGACTACAAGTCAAGAAAGCAGTGCTGTTCAGCTGACCTCAGAATCAAGAGAAAAGTTTCCTTCCATGGGTAGGCTTAATGAAGTGGGGGGGAGCCAGCTACTCACAGTCACACCTTTGGAGGCAATGCAGACAAGTGTGATGATTATCTCATTGTTTAAAATTAGCAAACACAATCTTTCAGGTCAGATCTTATTTTGAGAACAGCACATGTAAAAATTCTCCTACACAACACCGGAAGTTAATTCTTTGCTTTTACTGGTATGACCCTTGCACTAATGTGTTTAACACTGAGCCATTGAACAGCTGCTTACTTTTGCTTTACTGAGTGCAAAGTGCAATATAAGTAAGGTTTGGCTCCATTTCAGCACTCCACAAAAAAAAAAAAAATCCAGCTGGCTCTTTAACATGCAACATCTCACAAATCCTTTCTACCTTCATCTCTTACATGCTATCTTTTTGTACCTTTACACTTCAAAGCATTTTTAAAAAACCCCACTATTTTATATTTCAAAGTCTAAGAACACAGTAATACATGTAAGCATTAGAATCCAGAAGAAATACTAGATTCTGCAAAATGAATTTTTCCCCCCACCACTGTTCCCTAACATCTAAATGGATGCTAATTAAGGACCATGTTCTTCCCACATTCTCTTTAACTTTGGCAAGTTTTATATGTTATATTACACCTAAGGAGTGAGTGTAAAAATGGCAAGGAAATACATGATAAAAATACCAACTTTAAACTATTGTTTTTGAAGTGTAATGTCCTTGGTTCCACCATTAACAATATTGTTCTGTTCCCAAATCTTACAACAAGGGCAGTTTCTCAGTCCAGTTTGAAGATACCAAGTTTAATAGAACCACATGCCTTAGTAGGACTAAAGAACTTTTCATAACAATGCACAAAAACCCAACTATCTGTCATTTTAGCGACAGTTGATCAAAACTTGTTTGATAGCTCAGCACTCCTCTCTCGGCAGCTTCTGCATGGTGTAAATGAAACCCAGTCTGCATCTCACACTCTGTCCTTCTACCACTACTGCAGCGAGAAAGCAAACGGGCCAGAGGACAAACCCGGCACTGCCTTGGCACTGCTTTCTCCTGCTTCTGGTATTATTACTGTACTTCTTTTTAACCTTTTCTCCCTAATATTTCAGACAGACCATTCACAGATAATTCTGGCTGTGCCAGGCTCAGACGCCAAGCTCTGGAATGTACCTTTCCACCGGCAACACTCCAGTCCACGGCTGCCTTCCCAGCCGTCTGTTTCCCAAGCCTTCTGATGGCCTGTCTGCCTGCCAGTTCAGCAAGGCGACAGCACTGCACAGCAAACCCAAGCGCAAGTTCGGGCAAAACGGCTTCCCCATTCCTCCAGCTGTGCGGCATAAAACCACAACAAGAGCCTGAGATGCTAAGGGCACTCACATACTAAGCTCTGTCAACAATACAGAGGTAAAATTAGCACTGCCTTGTTTTGTGAAATATTCAAAGAAACATTAAGCAGAGAGAGTACAATATGCGTTCACATGTCAACCAAAGAGCACTTTAGCTGGCAATATTCTGATGGCTACAGAAAGTAATAATAGATGTATGCCAATTCAATTAATGCTAATTTAGCACTTGGTGTATCTCTCATTTAATTCAAAACCATTCATGCGTAAAATTGCACTTATTTGTGCCAATGTAGTTAAGTTACAGGGAAACACTTCAAGTCAAGCTTTGCATTTTCTCTAAGCATATAATACTTTTATAAAAGCCCATATATGCTGAAGAATAAAAAAGAGAATCAGAAATTATTAGTTTTGTTTACACAAAGATAGTAACTTTCAGTTTTACCTATAGGTTATATTAAGTCAACTATTAAACCAAACTTTTATGCGAACTAAAATACATAAGGGCATTTAGTAGCAGTCAACTTATGGTTCTGTTGTAAATATCTACACACAGAAAAAGAATAGGAGATACAAAACCCAGGACCTATTTCTTTAACTCCTGCTAAGCTGTATAATAATAATAGAGGATATAAATCAGCCGGAACAATGGAACAATAACTATGGTCATTTCTCTACAGTTTCTGTGTAACAGTTTAATGTAAAAAATAAGCTTACTTTTCCCAAATGTAAGTACTTTAGACTACAAGCCATAGCACTTCCTCTTTGAATTCAAGACAAATTTGTATAGTGCAGAAGCAATTAATTGTTTTACAATATTATTAAAATATTATCTTATCAGACTTCTTGACCTACATTCCTAAAATATGACATACTATTTTCAAATTATAAGGAGGTTTGATGCACTGGATAGATTGTGAAATGAAAAGTACAATTGATCAAAGTCTTCCCCTGATACTATTATTAAAATTAGTACTTTGAAAATCCATGAAGAATTTAGCTCTCTGGTACTGAAAGGACTGAAATTGCACCCCCTTCCAAATGACCGACATCTGTCTTTTTTTCTTGTTAAGGTTGAAAATACATGACAGACTCAAGATTTTTTTATGAACGCCTCTCTCCTCAACTGGCAAAATGACAGGAAGATGCATCTATGACTCCAGAAGAGACAGAAAATGGCATTAGCAGCAGCCATGGAAGTTTGAAGCTGGAGCAGTTATAAAGCCAGGCTTGATGGCCTGCACACTGCGCCAGCTTTGCAATGATTCAATCTCCATGACAGATTGAGTCAAAATTTTTAATTAGTGTATGTAATACTTATAAAATTAAGTACTCTGAGGAGCTGTTGAGCATTTAAATGCAATCACTTTTCAAAGCCATAGTAGCTGTACAAAGGTTGCTGATCACAAATCTGTCATACTCCTTACATTCATCAACATCAAACCTCCAGAAGGGATTTATTTAGAAGATACCAGTGTATACTGAAATACATAAAGAAACTCCAGACTGTACAATCATGTATTTATTTCAAAGACTTATTTTACTCTGATGATCCCACCCTGGCACAAGGGAAACCCATGGTCTGGCTGACAGTTAATTTCCTTCATAGCAGCCTGGATGGAGTTGTGTTTTGAACTTGTGTTTAAAAGGGTATGGATAAGACCAATGTTTTGGCTGCTGGATAGTGCTTACACAGTGTTAGGGCTCCTTTTTCACCACCTCACTCCTGCCCCTTTCCAGCAAATAGGCTAGGAGTGGCCAAGAAGCTGGGAGGGAAAAGAGCCAGAACAAATGACCTGAGCTGGTCAAAGGGATATTACACACTGTAAATCCTCATGCTCAGCCATAAAACTCAGGTAGCAGAAAGGAAGGGTCTGACTGCTGGGAGCCACCAAGATGCTTGTGGGAGCTAGAAAGTAACTTCCTTTGCATCCCTTGTTTTTCTTTCCTCTTCTCTTCACTTACTACAGTGTCTTTATCTTGCATCAGAAGTTTTTTTCTTTTGTTGTTTTTACTCTCTCCTGTAGCCGTGGGACGGGCAGGCAAGTGAGCAACTGTGTGGGTGCTTGGCTGCCCTCCAAGGTCAACTAACCCACCACACGTGGCAACCAACCCTGTTTTCTGGTAAAAGGATCCTCACTGGCATCTTCTTGGGATTAATAACACCCTCCCTCTTGTATTTAGAATATTAATATATAGAGGGGAAAAAAAACATGGGAGAAAAACAGCCAAGAAAAATGCTGCAGAGAAATAACAAAATGGGTATCTGACTAAGAAAACTTACCAACTCAGTTTCTTCAATTTCTTCTCATTACTTTGATACTAAACCTTTATATACTTCTATAAGTCAGGGAAATAATTTTAAGATTTTTAAGTTAGAAAGAGTCATTTTACCATGTCATTCAACAGCTGTGTTGCCAAAGCATTTACATTTTTTTTCTCAGTACCACAGAAGCTACCATTTGTTTAGTATAACCAGTCACAGTCCAGATTGATTTTTCTAGATCCTACTTCCAAATTTTCTCTGGTTTCTAGTACTCTAGACAGAAAATGTGTCCAACAGTTTTCTGAGGAACTATCCATTCACCGTATTTCCCTTGGGAGAAAAGGAGGGCTCTCCCAAAGTTCTTGACATAGACTAGAGTTCGAAGTATCCAACTGGTATCAAAAGTCACAAAAACAATCTCACTAGAAAACAAAACTGTTACTCCTAGGAATCCTCCAGGCAGAAACTGTCATTATAAGCAACCAGATTTGCAAGGTAATCTTCCTTATAATTCTGGGGTTTGTGTTTAATTCTGTTTTAACCTGGATTTATAATTAAAAATGAAAAATACTGGTTTTAAAAAGCATGAAAATACTACAAATAATTTTTATCTCTTCTTTTGTTCAATCAGTAATTAATACATGCAGCAATAAAGCTCTTTATCAGGAGCTGTGGAAGAAAACTTCTCTTGCAGCCCCAGTTTCAAGGGATGAACACTGAGAACTGACATTTTCATCTCTGCAGAATATTCTTCAGTTCCAAATAATTCAGATTGACCTGCTAAGGACCATTCACATCAACTGGATTTTATCAATTCCCATCAGTATATAACTAAACACTATGGACAACCACCAAAGAATTTTGTGCTCATTTTCCTCTCTTGTACACACCACATTTCCTGCTTCTGCTGAGCGTGAAGGAGTAATTTCAGTGCCCACCGTGAGATTGCCACAAGTATCTTAAGTTCAATGCAAGAACTTTGTTAATGGATTCAAGCAGCAAGCAATTTCTGTTAACAAAAGGCCAGCTTGAACTCCTCAAAAAGAGAAAAAGGCAACAAGAATAAGGAAAATAACCTTCCTCCCTCCCACACGCAGAAGCCATCAAATCATTCCAATCATTTTCAGAACTAAGAAGGACTTTTTTTTTCACATGGGTGAAAGAGTTGAATGGAAGGGGAGGAGAATAAGTAATATACTATCTCCCAAGAGACGCTAATTCTGGGAAGAATAATTCTAAGTAGATTTGCCAAAACTGGAAAAAACAGAGTGAGCACATGCTAGAAGAAGGCTTCCTCTAAATCAAAAATAACACTGTCAGTGATTTAATTCAATACTTTCCTGTGACCTTTTAAATTTTAATACCTGAGAAAAGCTGTGAAGGATTCAATAGCTCACAGTTTATGAATCCTTTGTGGAATACCCACACTAACACTATATACTCAAATAAAAGAGAGGGTAGAAAGTGACTACACTTCAATAGAGACAGAGGATAAAATAGAACAGAAACATTTAAATAATGCAGACAAACAAGATGGAGAAACAGGAATGCCAGACTTTAAATAAGGATGTTGATGTGACAGATGTTTCAGAAACTCCAAGTAATGAAGACTAGCACTGGGAAATTATTGCCAGCACAGAAGTTCATCAAGTGGTTAGTGTGGAAGGGTTCTCCTATCCATGAAAGGTGCCTTACAGTTAAATCAGGTAAACTAAGCCTGTCAAAACATATCACAACATCCCTATGCATTGAGATTTCACGTGTGACCAATCTACTTTCACATATTGAGGAAAAAGAGGCTGAGGGACACAGCACATTATTAATAAAATACTTCAATTCTTTTCAAGTAGACAGGACAGCTGTTATGTTTAAAATAAGATGCCAAAGTCTTAAGAAATCTTTTGATCTATACATCATATTTAACTACTTTATAGGAGAGCAAACATGGCATCAGAAGAACAATAAGGAGTGATTTCTCACCATCGCACCCTATAAAGAGAATAAAGAGACGTCAAATGAAATTAGCAGGTGGTAGATTAAAAATAAAGAAGAGTGGGTACCTTTTCCTCACCAGCACATTCAAGATAGTGCAAAACTCTGAGCCACAGGTTGTGCTACAGACACCAAAGTGTGCAGGGTTCAAAAGGAAACTGGGCAAAAAATAATAAGAGCAAAACCCATCCTTTAATTGTAGATACTAAATATGAGAATACCACCACTGATTCCAAGAACCCCTGAGCAACAGGTCACTGAAAACTATTAGGTCAATACTGAGGGATAATGATACAGGTTAGTTCAGCATTGCACTTCCCCCTGCAAAAAGCAGAGCAGGGGGAAGTGGTGAACTTTAGTAATGAAAAGTCAGAGCACTTCACTGCCTGTCTCCTCCTTTGTGCACGCTGAGGCTTCTGACACAACAGGGGCTGCTGTCCTTGCTTCCACGCACGGCAGCGCTTGAGAGGCTGTTACAGCACCTGGGCACCTCCCCGAGGCCTCTCACCGTCGGCTCAGGTGATGAGGCTGCACAGCTGGATGCCTGGCTTCACAAAGCTGCCTGCTGCAGCTCTCACCCAGCCGCCCTGTGCCGGCAGCCTCGGCTGCAGTCAACAGCTCCAGGACGAAGCAGCCCAGGAGGCAAACGCAGCAGAGATGGCTGCACTGGCCCCATACCCTCCAGGTGCTCCCAACTGGGAAGCGCCCGGGTTGCCAGAGGGGCTCCAAGGTGATACTTTGTCACTTTGTCCTTCCCAGTGCTAGAATCCAGCCAGTGCTCGTGGACAGGGAAGCCTGGACATTCAGCACTGAGTGATCCTTCTCAGTTATTAAGAGTTTTCCTTTACGAAATCATGCAACTGCATTTCCTGTACTCTTCTGAGCAGAGTTTCCCCATCTAGTATCTATTCAGTGGGCACACACATCAGTTTATTCTGTCTTCGTGCTTATCCTTTGTTTAAACCACCTTCAGCTTTGCCTTCCTTGCGTGCTTCTCAGAGCCTGCATTCAAGCACTCTTCTGCAGGCCCACTGCAGAGAGGATGATGTGCTAGATGGAGAAAGGCCATTCTTAACAGTAGACTTCACACAGCTTATGAGGAGATGTATATTTTAAAATTTGTTTATTTTTGTGTTTGACTTTAATTTATATTCCAATCTTTAAGTCTCTGATCCATTTCTGGCTATGGAGATCGTTGCACTGCCGTGCCTGCTTTACAGCACACCGATGAACAGAGCAGCTCATGACTACCCATTTAGGAGCTTCCAAAACCCACCTTTTGTTTTCCAAGAGCAACAAAAGCTAGATGGAAGCGTTTTACTGACGAACTTGCATAGAGAGCCTTTGCAGCAAATCATGGCAACAATCCTACTACCACCTTTGTGGATGGCCCCAAAAGGAATATATAATCACAGAATGGCTTATGATGGAAGGGACCTTAAAGACCTTAAATTCATCTTCCTCTTTATACGTATAAATATATATATGTGTGAATCTCTATATATATATATGTCTCTCTCTCTCTATATATATATATATACAGATATATATGTCTCTCTATATATATAGATATATATATATATCTCCACCAAACTAAAAGTAGTCTATTCAATTAATCCTGCACATCAACCTAAATAAAATCAGCTAACAAGCTGACTCAAGAAAATATGCTACCACCTTATGCTACTACCTTCAAAGGAAAAGGGTTTCAAAAACATAGAGTGATACATAGTGAATATACACGCTACAAAATCAAGAACCACATATAATAAAATAATGCTACAGTAGAGAAAAATAAAATTATTCTTTTTGTTGTTCTTGGCTACCAACACAGGTCAACTACTAGAACTCACATAACACTCAGGCCAGACAAGAACTCACATAACACTCAGGCCAGACAAGAGGCCAAGTCTCACATGCACAAGAAAACCCAAAAATATAAAACCCCAAAATCACAAACAAACAAAAGGGTAGCATGGATGGAATTAAAAGTGAAGGACTTACATTATGCCCCCTTAAAAGTCAGCTTTCTGCATCATTTACTTATTTCCTCTATTTGGAGAACTGCCACATTTCTTTCCGAAGCATTTGTTAGGAAAGATTTTCTTCATGACACTTCTAATGTCCCTTACATAGATTTCTGAGACCTTGTTTCTCTCTATGATATGCAAGTGAAAAGCAAATGTCTCAGACCTGATAAGCTTTGTGATAACTGAAGGAAAACAGGTTATGACAGCTAAGTATAACAAGAATCTTCAGTAAAGAATCCCAAAATAATTTGGGTGAGGAACTGGAGAGAAGGTGCCCATAAACACTGAAATTTTTCAAGTTACAGCTTGAAATGTGGGGTTTTTTTGGAGGGGAGGGAGGGGTGGTTCTGAATTTTTACTTGTAAGCAAAACAGGGTTATAAAATTCTAGCAGGTGTCACCTTCTCCCAGTCATCTACTGTGAATACTGAAAGAAAAAGTATAATGTGAAGTAAGTACATTTTTCGCTAACAGTTTGTTTCAAAGTCTCCTAGAGTTTTAGTACATTTCTTATTTTGTTTTACAGAAACAAATTACATTAAAACAAAGCTTTCCTGGAGGCAAGAAGAAATGGCTTTTCATTGCTTATTTAAAACAAGTAATGAGTTTGGCAAGCTACAAAAACAAGAGATGGAAATGAAGTTTCAAGCAGCACAATTTCTGCCTCACAGAACTGCATTTAATGCAAGGCACAGAATGACCACAGACATAGTGAAGAGAGCTCTCCTATATCATCTGAACACAGCTGGACGAGAACGTTTCTTAGCAGTAGTATAATGCAAGACAGAACTTCAAATATTTTTTATTTTCTCTCACGTGTTGCCACTCTCCCTTTCCTCAATGTAGCAGTTTCAAGAATGGCAGTTCTGGTTTGTTTTCCCATTGGAAAAAGCCTACTTACTCCCTGAGATGATCATGACTTTTACTAAAAACAGGGTAGTAACACAACAAAAATATGAGACACAGATTTTATTCTGTCTATATTAAAAAAGAAATTTATAAACTAAGAACCGTCATTAAAAGAACCATATTTCCAGAAAGAGGGTTCAGAAATGTCACATTTATTTCATACATTGTAATGTTGCAAGATGATTTGACAAGCCACAGTGGGATTTTGCTGCTGCTCAACAAGTACCTTTCACAATAAGATCTCCCAAGACACTTCGCAGCAAGAAATTAACTGATATTCCACAAAGAAAAAACAAACAAACAAAAAACCCCAAACCAAACCAACAAAAAACCCACTGCAAAATACTAGTAAATGTAAGCTTTCCACAATGCTATACAGTGCTGAAATCTGTGAAAACTATGAGCTACTAAAGTTGTAAGACAAGGACTACAAAACATTTTGCCTCATTCAGTCACACTATTCTTTGTATAAAACTCATGCTATGACCAAAAATCCATATTTTTTTCACCAGTTTTCAAAAACTGCCCTACCACTTAGCAACAAAGAATGTGTTCCAAACCTAACATACATCTCTTCTGTTTGTTATCATATGGAATATTACGTTTTCCAAGTTAACTCCTCTCAACATTGTGACTATGATTGTATCTCAGCTGTCTGGGAAAATCATTGTATTTCCCCTTCATTACCAGCCCTGCAACCTGCTTGCATTCTTAAGCCTCTGGTTTCAGGAACCTTGGACTCAGGTTTAAATTCCTGCCAATGTCTTGGCCTGAAATAATACAGAACTTTTTTTTATCCTTTCTAGTATAACAAATTGAGAACTTTGAATTGAGGCCTTGCTCTTTTTTCTGAAGTTCTGTCTGTCAACAGCAGCATTTTAAGAATATTTAACTGCATAAACACCTGATCAGTGCAAGAACAATACAGTTTACACTGTCCTGCAAGGACTCCCAGAAGTTTATTACCAAAGTCTCCTAAGCAAGTAAAAAGAGGAAGGTTTATACAACTCCATTGGTAACAATTACATAAAATTTTTAAATCAATGAACCAAGACTTCAATCTGTATTATATTTTTGAAAAACCCTAGAATAAAGAAGCAAACACAAAAGCCCACCTGGCTTATGATCAAAGCAGCCAACAGAAGCTTGCAGCAGAAGCCCAGGATTTACTCCCATCAACCATTGTAAGCAGTGCAGATGAGACATTTAAAATAAGAAAGGTGTACATTTCGAGAATACAGAACTATATCCTAAATATTTTAAATAGTAAGGCAAAAAAAGTAGGGAATAGCTTTCACCACAACTCATTTTGACTCTTGCAAAATTCAGTGACATGGCGACTAGGATTAAGGTTTTGACCCAAACAGAAAAAATGATAATACTGCTCTGCATTTGTCTTATATACTAAAAAAATTTATTTCTATGTATTTTATACAAAAACTTTTTAAACATTTATCATTTTTAACACTTACGCTGTATTTTAACAGAACCCATCAGAAAAATCTTATTTCTCCATCACTTCAGCTAAAGGTACAATTGATAAAGTACAGTGAGCAGATTTACATAAAGCCTATGTGATGGTGAATAATCAGGAATTAGAGTAAATCAACAGGTGACAGGTTTTTCTTAGCAAAAGATGCATTTAGTTAGTGGTATCCCATCATCTAATTTTACTAAATTCACCACAAGAAAGTGAGAATGACCTGAAATTAATCTAGTAATTCAACAAATTCACTTTAGAATACTTTCAATACGTGAACAAATGGTTTGCAGACTGTATTATAAATCTAAACATTAGAATCTCTTTTTTTAAAAATAAAATTAGCTCAAGATTCTTAGGAATTTGGCAAGTGGTAATCTTGTAAACCATTGTTACTGGCTCTAATCACAAGGCACTCAAATGATTAAAAGACCAAGCTGAATTTGGGATTAGATGCAGAAGAAAAAAAAATTTCTGCAGCTGAACCCACTGAAAGTATATATCTGAGCTATGATTTCCAACTAATGTAAAAATTCATCACCAATTATCAGGACAAAAAATGGTGAATTTTCTCCCAGAAAGGCAAGAACTCCTAAACTACTGTTTTTGGAGGTTAAATTCAATACTTACCTACAGAAATATTAATTTCCACATGTAAAACAATGAAAATCTATGTCACGTTCTAGTCTTCTGAGAATAGAATAGAATTATTCTTGTATTCTTCTTTCATTCAACTGAGTGTATGTCACTTACACACAGAAGAAAAATAACACCTAATCAGACATTTTAAAACAAGCAGGAGAATTACCTGAAGATTTGAGACTTAATTGCATAAAAATAATGTTGCTGACAGTGATGCTCAGAAATGATGAGTCAGACACCGGACTCTTGTCACAAACAGGCACACAAAAGCACGAGGATTCAAAAATCCTCAGGAATTCAGGAATAACCAAGGTATGTTTCAACATAGCAGCCCAACTGAGCAGGAATAAGCTAATAGGGGATTACATTTCTTTTCAGTACTGAGAAAGTACCGAAGAAGGAAAAGAAAACAAACCAGTTTCCCTCCTCCAAGGAGAAAGACAAGCAACAGTGTTGGGATTTCCTTCCAAGATTATGATGTTGCATCTATCTTGTGGGACACAGAAACATCTAGTTCTCTTTGTCCTTCACTGCTTACTGTATTTAATATCTTTTTAATCCTCGGTTGAATAATCCTCTGAAGTGAAACTTTAGATGTTCTATTTTCAGAAAGCTATCTGATCTCATTGTTACACTTTGTGTGAGTTTTCTAAAAAATAAAAATGGCTTCTTGACTCTTCTGGACTCTGACACAGGCATTCTGAAGAGCCTCAAACGTTATAAAAGCAAAAGAAATAGAAGATTGAACAACATAATCCATTAACGTGAGTGCTGGACAAGAAGCTTCAAAGTCAGCCACAGCTAGAAACTAGATGTGCTAATCAGCAGTGGTTTGTGTCACCAGCACCATGAAAAGACTTTGTAACACATTACAGGACTTCTAACAGAACAACTGTCTCCTGGAAAGATGTTAATGGCAGCCACTTCCAACACAAGCACCATCAGCAGCATAGCCCTTCTTACACAGCTCTTTAAAAAAGAAGGTTTTAAATATTTAGCAAAAGGTTTTAACAGCACTCTCCCACTGTCAATTAGCAGCAGTGATACCATTTAAATATTTGATGACAACAACACTAAAAATAAATAAATTACAGTCCAATTTAGTATGACAATATTGCTAAACCTTCATTATGTTATAGTGGATTTACACATTTGACTGGCACACATTTGGAATACCACTTTAGTCCTGCACTGCAAAAAATTAGTAAAATTGAAAGAAAAAAAAATATTTAAAAGAGCACCAGAATAAAAAAAAAGCATAGAAAAGCTTCAATAGGCAGAACAACTAAAAACATTGAGAATTTTTAGTCCAGGACAAAAAAAATTACATAAAGCAAATGTGAGGAATACCTCTCAGCTCATATGTAGAAAAGAAAAGGTGTTGTTTTAACATAAGAACTGCGGGATACCAGGTAAACAAGTAAACAGCTGCCTGGTAAAACCATGCAAAGAGGAAAAAAAAAGGAAAGAGAAAAAAAAAAAGGACTTCTTCACATAATATGTAGTTAAGAAACTGCCATAGGGTGTTACGATGTTATGGTGGTGAAAAGTTTCCAAACGTCAAACTGGCCTTTGACAATTAATGGGGGGGAAAAACACCCCCAAGGATTAAACCCATCTTAGCTCCAGATCACTTAAGGCTGGAAACAGATGTATGGAAAGGAGGCCCTTTCTCTTCTTCCTGTTGAAGGCAACATCATGAGCCAAATGGACTTTTCAGCCTGACCTCGGCAGCCATCCTTAAAATTCACAAGGGCTGGGAGCTTTTGAAGACTGGGAAAAACAGATACATCTACCCCAAGCTGTGCAATCAGCCTTCATCACAGGCAGGTTCAAGCCCCAGAGCCAGTGGGACTTAAACCCACTGTGAAGGTTGAGAGCCTTGCACTGGAATCTGCACTCCCCTTTCATCACTCCTTTTTCAGGGATTCTCCAGCAGACACAAAGCACTGCCCAGAGCACACAGAGTCCTGCTCTGCTCCAGCCCGTTGCTGGGGATAGAAGGTTCTCCACCAGCTGTCCCAGACGAAAAGCAGAGTGTGGCCAGCCTGTTACTGCTGAAGCAGAAAGGCCAAGCTGTACGAGGGGTGCGGAGAGACCCAGGGAAGGGAGGGATAAGCAGGGAGGGTGGCACAACAGATGAGCTGACAGACACCAACCAGATCCAGGCCAACAGGATCAACAGTGAAAGACCAACACTATCAGTACCACGGCATTCATCTAAATCTACAAAATACCACAAGGTAATTCTCACAACTGAAAGCATTCGGTGCCTTCACTACACCACCACTCTCCGAGCAGACTCCAGACCAGGCTGGCTGCTCACTGAAGAAGGACCAAGCATGAGACATGCATTATTTCAGCTGAAAAGAGTTAACCTCAAGCAATGCTTGTGAAATTGCATCTACTACAACTATTTCAACTGGGAAGAACAACGAGAACTTAGAGGACACTTGGGTTTAACAAATGAAGTACATCCAGTAAGCCATGTAAAGTTCTTAGGGGGTTCTTCAAAAGCAAGGAAAACCTAATACTACACAGACTCAAACCACTTTATGTCTGATCTAGCTTTCTCCACTACGTGGTAGTACTGTGCCATAACTAAATATATTCTCATTTCACATAAATATTAGTCATGAACTTTAGAATTTACACTGGCTTTTTGTAACAAATTGCTACCAACATATCTAAAATTTTAAAAAATTATTTAGAGATCATTCTCTGTAAACAATACATTTCAGTTGATTCAAGCCGTTTGTTGAAGGGATTTCACTGAGTTTTTCCTGCCTTATGTAGCAAAAATGTATGTATTTACATTGTAAACAGGTGAATTTTGCAATGAATGTAAGTATTATCTCAGCAACTCAGAAACTAACATTTGCTACAATGCATTCATCAAAGAGATTCATTCTGCTTTAAATTTACTAATCAAAGGAGCCTGGTAGAGTATACAAAGTCACTGTCTTACCTTTTTTTTGTGCTCCTGTACTGTTCACAGGAGTCACTTAAAATAAATAACTGCCTATCCTAAAACCCCCAACAACAGGAAGAAAACATTCTTAACAAAAGCTTTAACACAAGCTGAATTCCTGTCCTTTTAGTCCAAACTACACTTTGGTAATACAAAGCAATGAAATTGTATTTTTTTAAATAAACAGTCATTTACATTTTCTTTTACAGAATGCAGCTAGAACAAACAGTTGACAATGTCAAACACTTTTATCACAGGGAACTAGGTAATGAAAAATATAAAGCATCCTGGATTTTCCATCATAAGAAGTACTTCAGAAAACAAAATCCATGCAGACCGTTCTGGTGCTGCAGAATTTCACAACCATTCTTTCCTCTCCTATCCTACACCAAAAAGGGCAGTGAAGGATGGGGATATGCTCACAGATGCTAAAACATCAAAGCACACACAGAGAACTGTATAATGCTCTGCCTTTTTCTACTGTAAGCAAAATAATAATACTGGTAAGAAGAAAGGAAAAAAAAAAACGGGGAAAAAAATATAATCACAGAAACTCAACCATAAAAAGATCTTGAAAATTTTGTGGAAGTGCTCTTTACAAAAAAAGCAGCAGTTTTTTTCCTTCTGCAAGAGTGATTATGTCATAATTTAAAGGAAATATCAAACCATTATAATCAATTTTAGCAAAGGCATTAGGGCAGTCATTACACTAATAGGCATACTATCAATTATCTGCTATATGCTTGTGAGGTACCCATTTCTTATACCAAAATAGAACATCTAAATAAGTTTCTTTTGTTAAGGACTTTTACAGTTAATTTTGAAATCCAGCTTAATATTTTGCCATTTTTTATTGTTCATTTTATAAAACTGTCAGCTGCTATTCTGGAAAGGAGTTGGTTTGTTTGTCTGAAGATACTTCCTGTCTGCCTGCACTTATTTCCAGAACATGAACATTTGGTATCTGAAAAGACCCCTGAGCTTGGTATACAATCTGAAGTACTCAGGGATATTTTATTACTTACTCCAAAAGGCCAAATGACACTAAAAGGAATCCCATGAGAGGCAGAAATGAATCACAGCTATTTTACTTTCCCAAGGCTGCACCAGTTAACACTGTGAGCCTCATTTCCAGTCACTCTCTATAGTGCACTCTTCACTGTTTTGTGAGGTCAGGGTCTGGGAGGGAACAGGTGAGTGAACTCAGGGATGCTCCTCCTCAGAAACAAGGGACAGATGAGCCTACACTGACAGCTCTGGAAAAGAAGTGATTTAAGCAGATATTAAGAGATGTACTGCAGTCAAGAGAACGGGCAACAATCCTTTCAAAGGACTGCTCCATGCACAGTCTTCTACAGCAGGGAGAAGTAAGTGCAGTGATGGCACTGCCCCATGTTTTGAAGGCATGCCAGATGTGAAGATTGACTGTAAAACAGTAACAATAATCTTCATAAACACAGCTGCAAAACAGGCAAAGAGGCCACTTGCTACTTACTCTCCTTAAAGACAAACAAACCAGCCCCTTCCAGAGGGCCCTTTTTGTGCCAGTGCTGCAATCCAGTAATAATAATAGTATCAATTTGTACTTACTATTATTTTAATATATTTAGAAGGAACAGTATTTCCTCATAAATCGTATTTTTGAACTAGATTCTGCAACATCATATTGCTTGATTTACAGGTGGTAAAGAATGCAAACACTAAATTTTTATTTTAACCATGGAATATATAATTTGATCTTGTATCAAAAGATACAATCACTTAACAAAAAAAATTTCTAAAATATAAAAAAGTCACATACCACATATGATAAAATGAGAGCATAGTTAAAACAGGATGTTTACCTGAAGGTGGAAGAGCTGCATGTATGTTAGAAGGTAAGTTAATACCAGAAAGAACCTAACACATTGAAGGTAGAATCCAAAATAATTAGAATGCAGTTAGTAGGACAAGTACAAGCTTTTTACTGGTGATTGCTTTTGCCCATTACAAAGAGAAACAATCAGGCAGCAGCCTGCATAGAAGGATCACAAACAAAAGGTGATTAAAAGACAAAAAGCATCATACTGAAATTTATTAACAGTTGATCCTGTAGAAGAACAGTGGAGCAGAGTAGACTGACCTCTTGAGATCTCTTCCAGCCCTATTTTTAAACATTCTTCAATACCTATACATTGCTTATTTTTATCACATTTTGATTATTTCCTCTTCTCCATGTATATTACACATAAATTATCGTACACCTTTCCTCCCCCAAAATCTACCTGCTAGTCTGATTATATATAATTTAGAATCCATATACTGATATTACATGGAACTACATGTGTTCCAATTTAATTTGACCCTTAGAGATTAACAGTTGATGAATTTTTATATAAGGGCTTTTCCTAACAGTCAGTCCAAATAATACAAGGATTGATGGCAGTATCACCCATGGGCCAACAAAGGCTGGGAAACTACAAAATTAACTTGTCCTGTCAGTCCCTGTTTAAATTCTTTTAATCTTCCACAAATGCAATCAAATCACGGGAGTAGTGTATTATTGGTGAGCCATGGGCAGGACACTACTGCTCTAATTCCTAGTTTAAAAATAGGCTAAACTGGTCATGCCACTGATGAAGCCTGATAATAGGCATAAGTAAAAATCTCATCAGGTATTCAAAATTATTTTTAATTCCATTAATTAATTTTTCACCACTGAACAGACTGAACGTGTTCTGTGGATAGTCTAAGGTTTTGTGGGCAGAGGAGGGTGAAGGAGTTGCTATTATTCACACTAGCCAAGCTCTTTACTCAGTCGAGAGAAATAGACAGATAAGCTCTTCCAGAAGAGAAGTCATAGAAGCAAATTCATCCAAATTAAGCTCCCGCTCCAAGTCAGCTTTTGGAAAAAAAATACTTCTCTTCATGGGCTACAGTACACAAGCTAACTAAATCACATAAAGGCAGTATCTTCATGTACACATTTCTACAAACAATTTTTGTGTGTGTGTGTGTTACGTATCTTCAAATAAAATTTTGATTACTGCGGTCTACAGAAACTACTTGTGCAAATAAAAATACATACCAAATGCAATGCACAACATACCCACTCAGCGGCTGTGACATACAGTGTCCTGGTTAACGAGTAATAAACTGCCTGATACACAGGCCTAATGTAAATACATGATACTCTATACAAATACCTAAGGTAGACAGCTTCTGTATCACGGAGGATACAATTTTTATGGTGTAAAGTATTCTTTTTAGAATATTACATTTTTAAAAAAATTAGGAGGTCAGTACACAATCAGTAGCAGAGGATGGAGAAGGAATATAAATATGGATAGGTGCTGGTAACCACCTATAATCTACCTGAGAGTCCAACAAATCACAGAGACAGCATCCTCTAAAAGAAAACTCCAGGGTTCATGGAGCTGCAATTAGCTATTCAGGTCTCTCATGCTGACAAACCAGAGAGGTAAGACAGATCTGCATTAAAACAAAAAGAAAAACTAAGAAACAAACAAAAACAAATCCAGAAACAGCCTCTTAGAAAAACCTACTCTGGCTGTGTAGTTGAATGGCTGTCCAAGGTAGGATGTAGGAGGAGCTCAACTATCATAGCCTTCTTTCCTAAAAATATGCTTTTTTTGTGCTGTCAATCTTGATGTCAGTTAGCACGTGTGCTCTGGGCAAAGTATCTTTTACTGCTGGGACATCCCCATCTTTCTTCCACAGATCTTCTGCAACCAGAAGGAATTTTGTTTCCAAGGGGAAGGCCATGAGTAAACCAAACACGTGATCGTTTTCTCCTTCTTTCCTCTCCACGGCTGTTTTCTTTGAACTTAAGGAACCTTAGCATCTTCAGGCCAAAAACTACTTAATCACGTTTACTTGCATCGTTACACAGGTTTCTTTGCAATATGAAAAATGATTGAAAATCAGATAATTTCATATGCTTTAAACTGAGTCCAACAACCTAATTCCTTGATATTCTTTCAGATGGATAAATGGCCAAATTATGACCTATTCCTGGGCCTCCATGAAGACTTGCAAACATAGAGGCTAAGATAATTTAGGACTGCAGAGAACCTAAGTCCACTGAAAATGCTACTTTTGAGTTTACCATGAACACAAAAGGGTTTATACTAAAGCCTTTAAAACAATCATAGTTGTAGAAAACTCTGTCCCACATTCGCCATACTTATTTTTTACACCTGATAGAAATGGGTTTACAGTATGAACTAGAGATCACAGAAGAATGAACAAGTTAGCAACATATACTGGCATTCTAACAAGAAAAAAGACCTTGATGCATACGCTGTCTAAATCCCCCATCACAGAAAGACACAGATATGTTTAGTTTCAAAAGCAAAGCTCTGCTGAAAATTATACCCTCGAGTATCTACCTGCTAAATTTGGTTCCTCTCTTCTCACAGACTTTGAAACTTAGGAATTGACAATGCTCAGCAAGTGCATGACTTTACAGAATGAAAGCTGAAGTTTAGACCCAGAAGGATAAAAGAAAGATACAAATTTGTTGAAGTTACCAGCCAAGAAATTTATTGACACAGGTAAGTATTGGTATATGCAAAAAAACCACCCTGGACTTTGCTTCCACACACATGTTGATAGAAATACTCCTGCTCACAAAATGCTAAAGCCACCTTTCTCCACGTGTTTTTCACTGCTGCGTTCCTAAATAACTGCAGTCTCTCCTAAGTGTATCTCTTCTCATTTTATTACTGCAACCTGTCTCCTAATAAAGACATATTTACCCCCACGGATCTCTTTCTGTCTAGGTCTATAGCTCTGGAAAACCATGAGGTTCTGTAAGCATTTATTGGACACCCCTGGAAGCAAGCAGCTCTAAGGAAACATACCCATACACAAGTCACTTGCTGCCTTGAAGATTCTCAAAACGCCTACCACCTCAAAGTCTCTGTAAGAAAGGCGTGGAGGAACCTCACACAAAAATAAAGCCAGCTCACTGCCAACTGTCAGAGCAGCTAAGAAAAGTTCACAGGATGCTTAAATCCACTTTGAACTGCAAGATGTAAATTCGTTTCATAGAATATTATAGGAAATGTTGTAGGAAATTACATAATAGGAAGCCACAGCTCTCTGCACCAAGGAAAGTATTATGGAAAAACAAAACAAAACAGTCACTGCAAAACCCACTACATACTAACAAAGTGGCACATAAATTAGTTAACAAATCCAAGAGCCTAAATCCCATGGATGCATAATATATCATCACTGCTGCCTCTTGAAAAATCAGAATCTCATAAATACAGAGAACAAGAAATTGTGGAAAAGTCTCTATAAACACATGTATGTAGTCCCTAGCCCTCAAATTTGGTTCAATCAAGGCAAGCAATAAAATAGGCTATTCCATAAAAATCGCTACAAATGAAGAGTACAATCTTTAATCCTTTCAGCCTCAACACAGCTGATACGCGAGAATGAAAGGCCAAGTACACTCTGTTACTTTTTCCAGTAATAGCGACTGTACCACCTGTCATCATCCTAGGCAATACTTCAGCCTCAAAGAGTGCATCATCTTATATCAAACAAGAAAGAAAAAGTCAAAATTAGCAGGTGCACAAAATAAATAAGACAGAAAAAAAACATGGAGCTACTGGAAGAAGGGAACAGAGACTGCAAGTAAGAAAGGAAAGGGAAAAAAGGCAGCAACTGCTCTTCTCAGAGTTATGAAAATAGACAGCCAATGGAAGCACAGACTGAAACCAAAATAAAATATGGATCTGTGCTTCTGTTTTTCATGCATAAACACGTGTTTCTAAAGAATTTAACCTGAACTAGAACTATTATTCAAATGTCAATTTTCCATTGGTGACCTGAACACCTACACAATAATTGGCAGACATAACATTTAAGCATTAGACATTCCATAAAGGTGCATTTTACAGATCAACTAACAATGTCAGGTTTTGCATGAATGTATGAAATCTACATCTGCATGGAATAGACCTGTTCCTTGAGGTTACTTTGTATCTTCTTTAAGAGCAGTTTTACCCATATAAGCTATTAAAACTCCAGGAACACTTTCCAAAAGCATATTACATTTTACTTTTTCCACTCTTTACAGAATTTTGCTCTACAAGAACAGGCAAGAAGCATCTTAAGGTTTACTACACGTGCCAGATGTTCCAGAAGGTTTCATAGTGAAAACCAGGCACCAACACACCTGGACTAAAACTACCTGAACTGCTGAACTAAGCAGGCAGAATAATATTCAGAATATATTTAGACATGTGATTTTTCCCAGAATTATTAAAACAGCCATATCTAAAATAAATATGGACCACATAACTTTAAATGCAGTGTTGTCACATTTTTCCACTCGAGATAATTATTCAAATAATAACACAAAGTTTTTAGTAATCAGTTCTTGGCTGCTGCACAGACTACTGTTCACACCTGCAAAATGGTATTCAGCAGCAATAATAGCAGAAAGTTGAATAATTTTGTATTCTAAAGTGCTATCATTTCTGTAGAAACTAAGAACCTTGACTCAGGTATCCATGAAATGTAATTCAAAACCTATTTCCTTATCTCATGCTTCTTGATCTTAATATATCACAAATCCCTAGGTACTGTGACCTTGCTTGGTCCCCAGAGAGGCAGAAGATTGCTGTATAATTAAATAATACACTACAAAGAAGTACAACTGCATGGTACACACTGCAAACAACACTACTGTCTTCCTTGGGCTACCACAGAAGAAACAAAAAACTGTTAAGAAACAACAGACTTGTAAGAAAAATCACTGGCAAATCCAGCAAATACGAAGTTATTCCAATCCCAAGCTCAGCTGCCCCCAGCCCATTGTTATAATTTCTTTAACACACACACACACACACACACACACACACAGACAGACACACGTACACGCCCAACATCACTGCTCAAACAGGAAGGGTGGGTACAGCCTGTCAAATGTGTTCCACTGCTCACTGCCCTTGCTCTCCCCTTGGTTTTTACAGCAAGGCCGAGGAGAGGGTAACACAACTTTCAATATTAGTCTCGATATTCTACACGTTTTTCTATCATCCAACCAACAGAACAACAGAGATAACGGGCAAAACACAGACTGATTGTGTGGAATTTGTATTCTAACCGTGGTGAATTGTGTGTGTTTCGTTTGGTGTTGTGATGGTGTTGTTTTGATTTTGGCGTGGGGAATTCTTTTTTGTCGATGTGACTGAAATTCGTGAAGATCGTATGATGGATGTGGATTTTAATGATAAGGGGTGGAATGTCTCGTGGGTTTGCATGACAAGATTTTGGTAGCAGGGGGACTACAAGGGAGGCTTCTGTGAGAAGCTGCAAGTAGCTTCACCTACGAATGACACAGCCAATGCCAGCCAGCTCCAAGATGGCCAAGCCGACCCCACCAGCGGCTGCGGTAGTGCCTCTGGGATAACAAACCTAACAGAGCAGGGAAAAAAAAATGATCAGAAGCAATTGCAGCCAGAGAAAGTGGGGGACAAGAGACAAGTGAAACAACTCTGCAGACACCAAGGTCAGTGAAGGAGTGGGAAGAAGTGCTCCAGGTGCCAGCGCTGGGATCCCCTGCAGCCCACAGAGAAGACCATGGTGAGACAGGCTGTCCCCTGGCAGCCCGTGGGACAGAGGAGGTGGATGCCTGAAGAAGGCTGCAACCCTGTGGGAAGCCCACGCTGGAGAGGGCTCCTGGCAGGATTTGTGACCCCATGAGGAAACCACACTGGAGTGGTTCATGAAAGATTGCACCCTGTGGGTAAGACTCAGGCTGGAGAAGTTCATGGTCCCTCCCACGATGCATGGGAGGGGACCCAGTGCTGGAGCAGCATAAAAGTGTGAGGAGTCCTCCCTCTGAGGAGGAAGGAACAGCAGAAACGTGGTGAACTGACCACAATCCCCATTCCACATCCCCCTGCATCACAGGAGAGGGGCAGAATGGAGGGAAGGTGTTTTTAAGATTTGGTTTTACTTCTTATTATCCTATACTGATTTGACTAGTAATAAATTAATCTCCCCAAGTCAAGTATGTTTTGTCCATGACAGTAATTTCTGAGTGATCTCTCCCTGTCCTTATCTCAACCCATGAGCCTTTCATTCTATCTTCTCTTCCCTGTCCAGCTGAGAAGGGAAGTGGACTTCGGTGGGTGTCTGGAATCCAGCCAAGGTCAGCCCACCACTGCTGATTTTGGAAGCATATAAATATCTAAGAAGACAACACATCTAGCTTAACTTAGATATAGCTGATCTTGATTAAACTCAGATCTTAAGTACTTGAAGTTATGCCTCATTTCACAGCTGTTAAACCATTGGAGCAATTTCTCCATGGTTTCTCAACCTTTTCACTGGAGTTGGGAAAGCTAACCCAACACATATCTCAGGAACGGTGGATTTAAGAAACCAAAACAAACATATTTGTAGAAATAATTGTATTTAAAAAAAAAAACCATTCCTTTTTGCCCAAGCTACATTCCTACCACTGACGCTCCCCCTACTTTTCAAGCTGAAACATAAGCGTTCAGAATATGCAGAGCTAAGTATAAAGATGTTTCTATAGGTGAAGTACAACTCAGCCTACCGCTAAACGAGCTGTCATTTTTAACAAGAAGAATGTTCCCTATTATACCTTCTCCCACCCCCAGCCCAATGAGATCCCGAATCTCTCATCACCTGCTGTGTGCCTGTCACACACACAAGCCAATGGAGCCACAAAATTGCTCTGCACAGGTGCATCCCAAAGAACAAGCATACTGTGCAATTCATGTCTTTCCCTGCCAGGCTGGTGCCCATGTTGTCTTGTCACAAGCCAGCTAGTTTCTCTCGCCTTCCCTAACAGGAGTTAGAGTCTTCTACTTCAATAAACCTCAAAACATGACACCCGGCTACCCCCAAGCGTGGATGTATACAAAGCCATCCTCTCACTGTTGTCCACTTCTGACAAAGGAAAAATCAAGTCCCCTCACCACAGGGGGGAGGAAAAAAAGAGAAAGAAAAAAGCTGCCTGTCCTTTCATCTAGAGCCAAGGCTCTGTGAGCCCAATGTAGCGCCCGCATCTCCCTGCCTCTGTCACAGAGAAAAAGACCCCGATGGGAAGGAGCAAGAGCTCTTACCTTAATTATGCTGCTCCTCCGGGGGATGCCGGGTTTGCCTTCTCGTTGTTGACTGGCGGAAAATCCTTTTTCTTTGCTGCTGCTCTCCGGGCTTGCAGGAGGAGCTGATCCCGACTCCTCACCGGCTCCCGGCTGGGCACAGTCCCCGTTGGAGACCCGGCTGCCCGCACTGTCAAAGCGGGATCTCCCGCCGCCGCCTCCTCCTCCTCCTCCTCCTTCTCCATCTCCTGCCTTGAACGCCACCTTCCCTTGGACGGGCCCCGGGGAGGAGGGCAGCCCCCCGCCGCCGGTGCCGCCACCGCTGCCAAACTCCGCCATCAGCCTCCCTGGCTACGGCAGAAGCACCGCCGCTGCCCCCCTCCCCTCCTCCCGCGGCGGCTCGGCGGTGCCTCTCCTTCCGCTTTCTCTCTATTTACGATCGGGGGATTTTCAGCCAAAGTCTGTCCCCCCCGCGCATTTGGCAGCCGAGGCCGCGTAGCTCCAAGAGGGGAGGGGGGACGGACGAAATGTGTCGGTGGCGGCTCGGCGAGCACCAGTCCTGCAGCACCTGGGGAGGGAAAAGGAGACGAAACGTGACAACCGGTCCTGACACGAGGCGGGGGAGCGTCGCACCGCGGCGCGCTGCCCTGCGCGCACGCACAGACACGCGTGGGAGGAGAGGGGCTGCCCGGGGTTCCCGCCGGGGGCACCGAGCGGGCGGAGCGCGGCCCCGCCGCGGGAACAGGCACCGGCCCGCCCCGGCCGCCACGGGGCGGGGGAGGCTGGACG
>VZTR01000965.1:197698-229429 GCA_013400775.1 Chaetops frenatus | reverse complement strand
CGCCAGTCACAGGGCCGGCCCCGCGCGGATTGGCGGCCCCGCCGCCAGCACCCCCCTCCGGCAGCTCGGGGGCGCTCCGCCGGAGGGCAGGACCCGCGCCCGCCCCTTCCCGCGCCCCGCGCTCACCGGAGGATTCCTCCGCACGCCCCCGCCCCGCGCCTGCCGGCCGGGCTCCGGGCTGACACAAAAGAGCCCGCTCCCCGTTCCCCTGCGACCGCCGGCATCCTCCGCTCCCCGCTCCCCTCCGCCCCGGACGGCGGCGCCTCCCGCCCCTCCCGTCGGGGCCCCGGGCCCTTCACCCTCTCTGGCCACCCGAGGGGCTGCGGCCGCCCGGGTGCGCAGGAAGGGCGGGTGGCGGCGGCGGAATTGCCGTTCCCGCGCCCTACCGGGCGCTGACAGCCGAATGAGAGCCCAATTAGTCCAATTAGAGCCATTAATTAATAAAGAAACTAATGTGATGGAGTGCTGGAATATTAAAAGCTTAAGGGAAACTGCAACTAGATGGTTGCAAGCTTGTCCACAACACAGCGTGCTCTGCCGGAGTGCCCTCACGTACCCCATACACACTCGTTTAGATTTGCTGTGAAACAAACAGGAGGGACTTGGTGTAAGAGCAGTAATTCAGAGAGCCACATATTTATTTTTGCCTCTTAACACGGCTGCATGTTGCAAGAGCTTGATATTTCACGATTAAGTTGAATAAAGGGAAATGAAATGAATGTTGAGGCACTTGGCCCTTTGCTTGAAATTCAGAAATTGAGTCAGCTGGGGAGACAATACATTGAGAACATGGGCAAAATTTGAAATCACAGAAATAGGAGTGCAAAGAGTCACTAAGCAAAGAGACACCTAAGACGGCCCGCACCATCTGACCTTCAGCATTTGGCTGAAGTGCTTAGTGCAGGAGCTTGACTCAGATTATAGTCGAATGAAAGTACTACACTTTTAATTTAGGTTCCCCCAGTTGCCCTCAGGAGATCACTCACTGTGCCTGGAACCGTTGGCACAGAGATCAGACACCTATCCTAGATAACTTAAATAAGGCAGCATAAATATCCCCCTTCAGCATACCGGCGGTGAAAACACTGGACTGAAGAGTACATTTTTAGCCTTGTCCCCCCCCAGGGCTTTACCATGGACTGCAGAGCAGTGCCACCATACCTTTGTGGCCCACTGCCCTGAGCTGTCCCCAAAGAGAAGGCACCTCCACCTTCTCCTTTTTGGTCAGCTCACTCCTTCAAAACACAGAGCCACAGGGATGATGATGTCTCCTGTCTGTGTTTACTGTTTAGATCACTTGGAGCATGAGAGCCCTCATTTCAATCTCTTCTTCCTGAAGAGATTCACATCCGTGTCCCCATGGTCATTAAACAGCCACCAATTTAGACACTGTTGCTGGTGAAAGCGTTTTCTTCAATATTCTATCTGCAATCTGGACAATGGTGCTTGTCACTGCAGCAAAAAAGGAACCATAAGGTGTGATGCAGACTGGAGGAAAGTATGAAGCTCTTTGGAGAATATTACTTATTCAGTATCATTTCTAGGGGATCAAGGAAGTTCCGAACCTGACACTGCCACATGACTCATATATGGTCCCAATTAAATCAAACTATTAGCAAAGCTTAAGGTTAAATGAACATTTGCAGGATTTAGGCTGTAAACAATAAGGACACTAATATTAAACTTAAGATCTGAAATAGCCAAAGTTTGTGGTTTTCATTAGTTGGTAATACAGTGATTTTACCATTTGCCCTTATGTGAACATTTCTTGCCTGAACATCTTGCCTTGCCATTTAACTAGGAAAAGTCAGCCTTGAATATTAAATATTATCCAGTATTGTATCTACAGATGTGGACATCACAAACCATCCCTAGGGGAGACACTTTGTCATTAGAAGCATCACTGTTTCTTCTGAAGGATGAAATTTATACTCAACAGGTACAAAATGTTATTAGAATCATTTGTCACAGAGCGTTGCCAGTAAACTGGTGAGGAAGATGTGTGCTTTCTGTCATTTTGCTGCTTAAGATGCACATACTAGAATACCAGTTTTAAGGCCTTTAGCAAAATTTGATCAGTCCTATCTCAGAGAAAAAAAGGATTTAAAAAAACCCTTTTCAACTCTGATTATCTGTCCAACCTGTATAGAAACAAGATAACAACACTGAAAAAGAAATCATTTAACTACAGCCTTGGCAGTTCTGTAATGAATGATATCAAGACCTGCAGACATTGCCAGACTTTTGACTGTAAAGGTGATGATTCAAAACAAACTGATTTCAGTAAAACTTCTGAATCTAATCTGAAGGATACATGCACACAAAACAATGTAATACTACCTGTTTTATGCTTATTCTAAATATTGAAATTAATTACTGATAAAAACATTATATCAGACACTAAACTAGAAAGGTTGTGCTAGCAAGATGGAGGTAGCAAATAATTAATTCTCCAAATCTAAGATGTTTTCTGATGACCATTCACTGATTTTTTCTTATTGTCCCGTTCTGTTTTACAGGACTTCTTTTAATTAGCAAGGTGTTTATTCAGATGCATTTTGAATGCTTAAAGTTCAAACATATTTTCATATACAAAAGGAGGCATTTCTGATAAAGGACGTTCCAGAAACGGTCACCGAGACTGAGCTACTCTATATAGAGACCTTGTTTGTCCCTGTGAGCTCAGGTTTCCAAAGTAGTTCATGTAACACTAATGTGAACTTTCTTTGCCACAACTTCTTGAAGATCAAGGGGTGAAGAAACTTTTTCATTAGCATTATTCAATAGTGGCCTCAGCAGGCTCTATTTGTTTAATTGTTAAATGAAACAAGGATTATAATGGAATCAAAAGACACTTCTGTGACAATATTTAACTGTGAGAACTTGCTGTCATGTGCCCATATTAGCTATTTTCATAAAATCCTATTAAATATCAGAGTTCCACAGCTAAGCTAACATTACCCATTGAACTTTTCTAACTCAAATAGTGTGGCAGTAGAAACATGCCAAGAGACAGGATATGTTTAAACCCCTAGCCAGTGACTAAATGGCCAGTGTATAAAGAAGCCAAATACCAGATTATTGCTAATACACCAAATACTTATTATTCCAAACATGAAAAACTTTAATTAGCAATTATCTTGTTTAAATGTTGCTTTTCTGACACCTCTGCTTGAAATATGTTTTTTCATTATTGTAAGTATCTCTACAATTCCGGTGATAATTCAAATTGCTTGACTTGATTGTTCAGGTCACAGTCTGGAACATACTTGTTTGTTATACTTGTTTATAATTAAGTATACATGTTTAAGCAGTCCCATTACAGTCGGAATCTGATTCATAATTAATCCAAAGCAAAGTTTATCTATAAATAATGCATTATTGTATACAACATCTTTAAAGTGCAGGTGTGTGATATGCACATAAAATGTGCAGACGGTACAATGTGCACTAAAGGTGGCAAAAAGAGGTAGGAAAACATAAATTGACAGATTTGTCTACTGCATATAATTTATTAACATTGTGTACATGAAAATAATTTTTTTTGCAATTTTGGATAGCTCATTATACTAGCAGTGACCATAGGAGTAAGCCAGGAGTTGGACTTTGATGATCCTTGTTGGCCCCTTCCAACTTAGGATATGCTATGGTTCTATGACTCTAAGTATGAGGACTCTTTTTTAATCAAGCAGCTCAACCATTTTAGCCTATTAAATGCAGTTTAAGGAATGTTTGCTCTCTATCCTACCTATAATGCCTTTTAGTTTGGATACCAGCCTACTCAATGTGATGGTTGAGAATTAACAAGAGCTTACCAGTAAATCTACTCTTCCCCTAGAGTCTCTTGAATCCAGGAGTGTTTTTCTGAATCAAGATCATTCAACAGTTCTTCTCTAAACTGTCTGTTATTAAGGCTGTCATGCTGTGGTGGTTAGTTGGTTGCAATATAGCTTTAAATCACATTGCTTTGAAAATGAGATTCTTTGTATATATGTTTTAAAAAAGGTCAAGGTTTTTAAAAGCTCAAGGAGAATATTCCATCCCTGCCCATTAAAAGAGAAGACTTAAAGGGAAATATAAAGACAAGAAGGAGTTTCTGGATGTCAGAGGCCTCCCTTAAGGTCTCAGTTTGCAAACTAGAAATTAAGTCTTTTTTAAAAGTCTTGACCTAGGCACTAAATCTGAGTAACTCTTTTGGGAATCCTGGAGATATCTTAACAGGAAATTATAGCTTATCATATTCTAATAGCATGTTGTTAGTTTGGCATTCTTGAGAAGGCTGAAAATCAAATCTTCTTTGTTTGACTTTAATATCACCATTTGGAAAACTTATTCTGCAGTCATATTATTTGAGGTATTGTTGCATAATGTTTCTATGGAGCAAAATCTGCATTTTCTTTTACTAGGAAAGGCAGGCACCGTGGAAAATATGTGCACTGTGCCATTTCAGCAGAGGCACATATGTTTTATCAGAGAGACTGGGACAACAGACCTGTTCTTAAAGGGTTTCTGATGCATCATTAAAAAGAGCATACAGAATTTGCCATCTCCTAGCGTTGTACTCTGCCCTCTAAGGAGAAGTTACAGAGTTACAAAAACAGGACAGGAGCCAGAATTCTGCAAAGGATTAGATTTCATTTTTTCCCTCCTTACATTTGATAGTAAGTACCGGGGATAAACAGAAGCATTTGACTTGTGGGACATAAGATATTTCGTAAGTTATCTATCTTTGTCATTTGAAGCATCTGACTCTATCACTACAGGAGCATGCCAATAAAATAGCCCACAATGAGCTTTTATAACTTCTTCAAACCTGAACTTTTTTAAACTAACTGAAGTGTTAATACTGATCAAAATCTTTCATTAAATTTGCACAAAGAAAAAAACATAAAACTTTCAATTTGTAATTTCAGCATTATATGCTTTGTGAATTCCCATCATAGCAGAATATTAAAGACTTTCACTTCTTCGAGGAAAACTGCATCTTTTCCATTATAGGTGAGTAAGTAAATAAAATCAGTTGAATTTTTTTGACTGAGTTCCTTCTATAATTGTCTTCATTTTATCATGTCCATGAGAGTAAACACTGGGTCTTCATGTGCTTAGTAGGAGTTGCAGTGTGCTATGTCTTCATCTTTGAGGCCATAATAGGAGAGTTAACACATACACACTTCTGCTGATAAACAATTAACTGTGTGCTGGTGTCAGCTTGTCTTGTTAGAAGTCTTGCAACACAATACCACAGAAAGAGAAATATATATGTATAAAAGAGGAATGAAGTTTTTTCATTGAATGGCAGTCAAAATCCACTAATTTACTTTAGCCTAGCAACTTTCCTGAATTACGAGAAATCACATTTATTTTCAGTATATGCCCACAACAGGGATGGAGAGAGGGGCTGATTAAACTTGTTGTACTCCAAGATATGAATGCATTTCTTTTCAGTCATTTGAGAAAAATCACACAGCACAAATTATTTGAAGCAGTTTAAAAAGGGTTGGTAACACATGGGGAACAGTTTTTCATGCTGTTTGACATGGATACTGGTAGACTGCAAGACAACAGCCAGTGAGATTTTATCCTGCCCTGAAGTTTGTAATGGAGTTCTTCAATCCCACTAATTTTTGTATTGCTTACATTAGCTATTAACATCAGCTCAGGTCGCTTAGGGATGGTAGATTTGGGCATGTTGCACTAACCAGCACAGTTCTTATCAGAAGTCAATTCCACCATTTTAGTTTTTATCCAGTATTCCAACTTCTGAAGCCCAAGTCAACAGCCATATTTGTTTTCTTTATTTTTAGTTCTAAAAATGCTAAAAATTTCCATATTTATAGATGGTTTCACATGCGTATTCAAAGCTTCTTTACTAGAACTAGGTTTCTGGTTGAAACTTCAGGTCAGAAGACCTTAACAAAACATCTGTTATACAACTATCACAAACTGACAGGAGTCGGTAGACAGGTAGTAGTCTTCTTGATTTCTCTGAAACATTTATATTTTGCAAAAACTAGACATAAAATTCTGCATCCTGACCAGTAGTCTAACTTTTCCTATATTCTCCGGGTTTTCAGAAAAATATATTTATGTACAAAATCTCTCCCTTAATATACAGCCACTTCACTTTCTGAGTAAGCAGCAGCTGAAGTAAGGGGAAAGTACCACTTTTCTTCTGCCAAAAACCAGAAGGAAATTCCCAGCTTCTGTTCTGTTCTTTGCTATGGCAACCTACTCCTGGAAGAAAAATCACCAGGAGGGAGGATCTCTGTTGGGATAACAGTAAAACTAAGCAGTATTTGAAGATTTTCTAATTCTCTCATCTTTTTGACTTCATGTGTGAGGAGGCTGTGAAAACAAAGGTGTTGCAGCTGGCACTCCTCTAACTCCTTTTTGTACAGAAAAAGCCCTTCTATCCTTCTTTTTTTCATCCAACTTCCCCTTTCTGCAGGGATCTATACATTTTTCTTGAATTCATTGTACAAATTGCTTTTTCCTCCTCCAAGATAAGAAGCTGCAATGAAGTTCGATCCTCTGAGCATTCCTAAGTTGCTGCTCAAGGACAGAAGAAACTCCAGAGAATTTAGGAAAATAGTAGGGGAAGAGCATGAATGAAGAAAATTAATGAAAAAGGGACAGCAGAGAAGGACAATAGGACATAATGGTAACAACATTAAGCTTTACTTATAATAAGTTTCAGGATTACTGTTATCATATTCCATAGCACTAATACGGAGACAGGAAAAAAGAAAAGAGTGAACACTGAGTGAAAAAGCAAGTCAAAATTAGAGAGGGAGATAAAACCAAGGAACTGGCAAATAGAAAAACATGGTAGCAGAAAGAGGATAAGAACTGTTAGTCATTAGAATTGAAAAACAAATTTGAAGACAAAAGAGGACAGAAGGAAATTAAATAAGATTGATCAGATGGAAGAAAAATATATTATTGCAAATAAAGTCTTAAAATATAATACTAAAATAAAATTCAAATGACTTAACTTAGCTGTCAAGAGTTATGACTGTACAGGGGAAGAAGGAAACTAGACCGATCACATGGAATGGTTATGAATGCAAGAGCTCCTCACATTCAGATGCAATGAGGAAGTAACAGACAAGCTGAAAAAGGGATTTTCTCTTGCAGATTACATTACCAACACTGATATGTTCCATATGTGTTTTGTCCAGCTAAAGTAGCTGAGGCCTAGATGCATGCTTAATTATTTGACACTGCTCATTTCAGTACATAATAAAGTCACTTTTTGTGGAAAGTGAGCTGCGTTTTTGCTCTATTTAAAATTCTTTCTTTTTTCCTGCTTTTCTTATGTTCTTCCCAAGCGAGAAACAAGACGTGAATTTGCCTACCAATGAAGAATAAAATCAAATTACTGATTTTAATATTTTTAAATTAATTATATTTGTATCTGTGTTACAGAAAAGCCTAAAACCCCAAGTCAAGGTCAAGGCTCCCTGCTGTTGACACCATATAAATGTATGGATCCAGTTCAGAGCTATCACCTAGCCATCCAGTTTGGAACAAAAACAGTGTGATCTTGCATCTGCTCCCAAAAGACCACACAGATATTCCCTGGGTAATTTAGAAATCAGGACCTCCAAAATTGCTGGCCATCTTCCTGAGCACTTGGTCATCTTTCTCTAGAAAAATGTTTTCTGGGTCATATGTGTGTAGCTAGAAGGAATTTAGGATAAAGAGCAGTGGAGAACTGAGGCACTGTGTATGCCAAAAGGATTCACCAGTGTATATCCTCTGGGTCCACTGATTTCTACCAGTCTGCATCTTTATTTTTTCATTTGTTTTAATTATTTTAAGGCACCTCATACACTTAAATCTTATTTGAAGTCGCAAGTAAAAGGCACTATAATAAAACCAGCCATTTTGCATAAATTATTCTGTACAGGTGCAAAGGGTGATGGTGTCAACGAAAGGAAAATAATCTTGATTAATCTTCGTTAAGTACAGCATTTTAACATAAGATAGGCAATGAAATTCAGGGACTGATTTACTTAACTTCCTATCTTTTAAAATCTCACAAATATTCCCTGGGCATTTAGAAGTGCAGGTGTGTTTAACCCAACTCCTAAAAACTAAGTTCAGCTCTTTTTCTGACCAATTATCTCAGAACTCTCGATTCTGCTGATTTCAGTAATTTCTTCTGACTGAAGAGGCACCACTAAAATTCCTTAAATATTGTTCATCTGGGAGAAAAGACACAGTTTCTTTGACTTTTTTTTCTTGCTGCCTAACTTGTTGAATTATTAATAGTGCTTTGTTTCACATTGTTTATCAGCATGATTTCTGCATTATGACTATGTGCACACAGACACACACATACGTGTTCACAAGTCTTTTCTTTGTTTTCACATTCTGAGTATCCTTGGTTTTCCCAATAAAACACAAAGCTGTGCTCTGGGAAAAAGAAAATAGGTGAAGTTACATGAAGCAGATGAAGTAGATGTTTCCAGCAAGACAAACTATGTGAAAGGAGCAAATGAAGCTAAAGAACAATGTACTGCACTATTCCCCAGCACCAAGTATGGAAAACACCTCACTAATACTGGTTGTAAATGTAAACATGAGTTGTCCAAGGAAAAGAGAAAAATTGGCCAGAAAAACAGTAGGTTCTTTAAATAGGTACTTTATTTGGATTTCTGGGTTTTGAAATCAACTTCAGACTTTGATATGTGAATGACTTATAACTCCATTGGGAGTCCAAAACTAATTCAGTGGAAGAAAAATCTATACCCTAAGGTATTATAATTGTTTCATTATATGTGAACTAGTTTTCCTGAAATTATCTAGTATATTTTAAAATTTAGATAGGGATAATGGAAGATATACAGATATACTCATAATAATTCTTTTCCTTGTAGCTAAAGACTGACCTTTCAGTTCACTAGCACAAATTTCTCTGAAATACATGGCAGGCAAAGCAAAGCTTCCATCTTTGTTGTACACTTCAACACAACAGTTTGACCATTGCACATCCACCAAGTGTTAAAACATACCATTCTACATACAGAGCTGCTTTCCTTTCAAATGTGGACTATAATTGGCTAAAGCCCCCTCTCTGCTCTGCCTGAGCATAAAGAGTAGTGCTAGCTGTGTGTGGAAGTATGTATAGTTAGATACAGCTGATATACCCATTTCTTGGTTCTCACACTGGCAAAAAGCTGTTATAATACAAACAGGACAGTTATTCCCAGACAGGCAAAAAATTATGGGCAGCAGCTTGACATTACATATTTTACATCTTGTAAGCTGTGATTTAATTAGAACTACCAAGATTATCTGAATATCTATACTTTGCTTTGAAGCTAAGAATTACATACAGGACATATTATTCTTGTACAAAGGCAGCAGTTGAGAAGTTTGCCACATTCTCAATTATTAATGTGAGCATGAAGTTAGGTTGGCCACACCAACTGAGAGTATGACCTGCAAAACCACAGCTACATTAGCTACCCTGAAGGGAATTCTATTTGATTCATAGTGACATGCTTGGGCTCACCTTATATTCACTTCATCAAGGTAGAGACAATCACTTGTATTCAGATTTTTTCATTTTTTAATGGGGCTAAGAGCAGTCCTCGACAGTGGACCTTCGTGGACAGCAGTTCATGGACTTTGGACTCTCCAGAGAGATAAGGATCCAGAGGGAGTGCACTCCATCCTCAGGCAGGCTGGTTTTGAAGCTCCACTGCTGCAACTCCAGAATCAGTAATGCAAAACATAGTTCCTTACTGCAAAATGGTTTCCAAAGAACCCCTTAACTCTGAGTCACTGATAAGATAATCACCATCTCTGTCAAAGTCCCTTTGCTTTTCAGGCCTATTCCGTGTTTGATCATGTTTCCTACTATGACTGCCTTTAGATAGCAATAGTCCTGTCTGCAATGATGCCAGTCATTAATGATAAACTACATTGCTTAAATAAATGAACAGCTAAGTTATAATGCGATACTGTCCCTTTTTATTTTGCTTCATCTTTCTGGAACGCTGCAGACTACAGCCATTTGCAACAGGTCTTCTCAGGACCTCCTCTTACAAAAGACAAAACGTTCTGGCCCTAATCCAGGAAAGCACTTAGATACATGTTGACATTTAAGTAGATGAGTGGCCTTAGTGAGGTCAATTGGACTACTTACTTGTGTAAAGCTAAACCTGTCCCTAATATTTTGTTTGATGGACACAGACTATTCAACACTTTGAATGATTGAACCCTTTGCGAGATCATATGTAATTACTATTATTGCACAAATGTTTTATGTGATAATAATTGCCTTCCAGATTATTTGAATATGTGAGTTTATATTCAGTGAATAGTTAATGTATCAAATTTCAATCCAATCCCATGTAAAAGGTACACAATTACTTCCAGTAAATATAAGGTTGATGTTGTGTTTTTCTGCAGTGTTTAGGTGTGTTGAGATTGCAAGGATAGGACATACTAGGGTCTGAGTGTGACCCCAAACCTGCCCCAAAGAGCATGGCTAAGTCTCTGTCACCCCTCATTTGCTCACCAGCAAACACCTGCAGCAAGGGTAGCTCCTGCATCTCTGCGGGTTTTGTAAAACAGGGCAAATGACCAAACCCCAAACTTGCCAGCATTCTTGAAGGAAAAATAACATCAAGATACCTTGGCATTATGTTGACTCTAGTCTTAAACTAATATTTCAGCATGGAAGCTGAATGTTGCTTTTTGTCCTATAATCCAGCAAGTCCATTTTTTAATGACATGAGACATAGCTAAGACTTTGTTTTTATTCTTCCTCTGTAGAGACTGAATAGCTGTCTGCCCTCATTACTGATGTTTATTTTCCTATGCAGCATCATTAACAGAAATTCACAAAGTATGAGATTTTGTCATCATTTACAGGTTCTTTCTTGGAGGTACCAAGCATGAAAGGGAAAGAGAATACACCTTTTATGATGTTTCACAGGAAAGTTCAGCTCTATGTGGCACTTAGAGACCTCTCCAAAATAGGGAGGGGTCTGTAAGTGGTTTCTGCTGAGACCTACTGGGAGCAAGGCTTTGAGATCTCAGTGAATCACTCTACTAGGAGGAAATAAGTTTTTTAAAGGGGCATGATCATGGAGTCAGAACAACAGGTCTTCCTCCAGACTTCTGTCAAATAACTTAGATTAATGATTTTAGCAAAAATTCCAAGGCTTTCTATTAGAGCTAAATTTCTTCTTGGTCCTGATATGAACACATTACCTATATAAGCAAACAGGAAATATTAATTGGTGAGATCCTACATTAAGAATTTTCTAGTGCTTGTCTACTTATATTTTTTTTTTCAAATTGTTCTAGAAAAGGAAATACGAAAAACCAGCACACCAATAGGAAGGGTATCTTCTTCTTTATGCTTTCCTTTTCTGTCCATGGACTCTGCCACCAGCTAAATGCCACAGAAGGTTATAATGGAGGAGTTAATCTCTGACCTTAATTTTTACAGTAGCTAGTAATCAGTGAAGTGATCAACATACACATAAAATAGGAAAGCAGAGAACTCTTTCTTTATTATGTCATCCTGAAATAAATATGTACATATCTGCATGAATTGATTATAAATAGCCTGCGGTGCAATTATGCCTTTAAATCCAAAAACGTAATGATTTTTAAACTGCTAGTAAGAGGCAACAAATAAGGCATACAGAGGTGTGCAGCTCCTCCTCCCTAGAATTCTGATGTTCACATGAAGTAAAACACTACTCCACAGGTAAAGCCAGCAAGGGTTACACCATCTCCGGTCACGCTTGGGCTGCACAACCCCTTTCACTTCTCAAAACTCCGTGGTAAATCTTGCAGCAATAAACGGCCTCGGCACTTCCTGCTCGCCCTGCGGCGAGGAAGGGCCGCGCAAAGACCGCCTGCCCCGACAGTGGCCAGAAGCAGGAAGCCTGGGAGGCATCAGGGAGCAACACAATGACACAGACTCTCGAAACCCTCACCAGCACTTCGTCTGAGCTTGGCCAAAGGTTAAACTGGCTCCTGTGAGCTCATCTCTTCTGCCTTGATTTTATGCTGACTTTCTATTACTTGTAAAACAGGAAGCGACGGCCAGACTGAACTCCAGCTAAGGCGTTTTCTGGGTTGGTTTTGTGATTGTTTGTTTGACACAGCAAATCTATTGTTTGTTAATTGTTTGTATTACGATACCTAAGACTTCACTAATTCAGAAACTGTCAGAGCATTTTGGCTTTGAAAGTATATCCATAATCATTCACAGTTTGTAAGAACATCGGTTCAAAACACTTCTGCATATTTGTTTTGTTACACCACTACCAGTGCGCTATTCCGAGGAGAACACACCTTCAAAAAGTATTCAAGAATGCATGCTAAGAAAAAAGGAACATTTCTCTATCTGAAGTATGCAAATTGTAAACATGGCTTGAAAAAATAAGCCTGGTCATTAAATTCCAACACAAGAAAATATCCTGCTGGTCTTTTTAATGTGAAAAAAAATTTACAAAACCCTTAGAGAACCTTGACCCAAACTCCTCTTCAAATCTACCTGGAACAAATAGCAGTTTTATAAGTCTTCTACTCAAGTGTGTGTGGTTGAGCTTTCTCTTTCTCTTTTTCTATCAGTGTTTCCAAAGTGCCTCCCTCTCGCTGGTTACCAGGCAACAGAACAATATTGCTCTGCATGCACATCCAGCAATAAATGACATTATACTGTATTTTTGCAGAGTTTCTCAAAGAAAATAAAGATGTCCTGAAATACTGTCTTGTGAGATAAATAGCTACTGCCCAGAAGATATTTAAATGCTTAAAATGCTGAGGGTTTTCTTCATAGAAAGGCAGAGATTGAAAAAACAAAAAACACACCACTTCTCTAATAGAGGAGCTCCCATCCAAAATTAATTTATAATGCTAAAATAGACCACACTCTGAAAGAAAACTGCTTTAGTTGATATTTCGAACAACTAACAGCCTTTTAGGTTCTACAGCCACTTGCATAAGCCTTTATCTTACAATCAAGGCAAGACTAATGAAGCAGCAATTGACATCAAGTTAAAGTACTTTCAGTGTCCTAAAGACTAAAATGCTGTCTGCATGACAAAGCTCTTTTGTCCTGTTTTGCTTGCTGGTTTGATGTCAGTAAAACTCAAGAAAGTTTAGCAATTTGCCCAAAAATCTTTGGTTTTCATAGTAGTTCTTAAAGATGGGCCCAGATCAAATCAAACCACACACTTCCTCTTAACCTAAATCATCACTGAGAGGGAGGGATGGTTTCCAGCCCTTTATCTGCAATCAAAATGCATTTAGGAAAGGTCTGACTCTAGATCCTGAGCAAAGTAACTCTAGACTGTTTTATGTAGTTTTGATTCCGTTTCAGATTTCACATTGCAGGCCAAATTCACCTTTATGTAACCCTAAAATAAGAAACTGAAGGATTTTTCAGTTTTTTCACTCCCAAAACAAGAGGGAAATCTTCAATTATAAACAAATACCCCATGTAATCCAACTAGAACATGAAATGTACTGAATTCTTAATCCCTAATTCTTAAATACAAAGATGGTGTGCAGTGGTACCAGAGAATAG
This sequence comes from Chaetops frenatus, assembly GCA_013400775.1. Taxonomy (NCBI): domain Eukaryota; kingdom Metazoa; phylum Chordata; class Aves; order Passeriformes; family Picathartidae; genus Chaetops; species Chaetops frenatus. The sequence goes on along the minus strand of VZTR01000965.1, from coordinate 215,862 downwards.
CTCCCACAGGTGTTTCACACAAATTTATTTTAAAACAATATCGAGGGTGAAATCTCAGAATACTCATCAGCCTATTTTTTGATTCTGCAGTGGTGAAATTATATCATTTTCAAAGACAGTTTTATTTAAATTTACATGGAAAACTTTCATTTTTGTTACACTTCTGTTAGACTGGGTTTTGTTTGCGTGGCTTAGATGTTAAATTGTAAGTGATTAATGTTTTCAGACTAGATAAAAATCTGTTCCCAGAATGATTTGACACATGACCTTCAGGACAGACAGTGCATTGGGATATATATGACACCTGAAAAAATAGTTCCATTCCCTGCTGTTGTTGATTTAGTGGCGGTATAGAGTTACTTGCTAGATAACAGCAGAAAGATTTGTGGTTTGCTCTCTTGGATCTGGGAAAATGCCATACAGCAAAATGATGCATTCTCAGCTTGTCTAGATAACATAAATAGCATTGCTCAGTGCATACATTTGACTCTTTATTTACTCCCAAAGTCAGCATAGATGAGCGTTGAGTCGGTACAATTAACACCTCAGTTCTGTTTCTAGCTCCTGCAGGAGGAACCAAATGCAAACACAGGATTAATTTATTTACAGAATGGCTGGAGCGTTAGCTGGTGATTGCCTGTAGTGGGAATGTTATGCCTTGGTCAAAAGTCTGCACTGAAATATAAATAGCAATCACAAGAACTAACACCTCAAGGCATGACCTGGCTCCTAGTTTACTGACATTTCTTGTATGCCAGTCCTTCCCCACGTAGAGCTTGTTTTAACTGAACACAAAATATTATCAGCTGATTTTACAATTCATAAAATCCAGTGCACTCAAGAGTACTTGCTGAGACTTCTATAGAGTCCCCAAACAGTAGGCAACAGCCTATCTTCTCTGCAGAAGAAAGCAAACAATTATATCAGCTGGTATGAGAGTGAGTGATAACACTTAGTCTAGAGAAATCAGTTAGATCCCTTATGTGTTCATTCTAATAGTTGACTTTATTCATAGAATTTTTTTGATAAAAATGTTCTAGTCACACAGCAAAGGGGAGATGGTGGCCTCTGGACTCTTCTGAAGCCAGCTTTATTTTTTATCCTATTCAAATTATATTTGAGTAGTCCTACTGCATAACAGGGAAGAAAAAAACACTTAAAAGTGACTATTTGTTTTTTATATGTTGTCAATGATGATGAGAAACAATATTTGCATATTGAGTCCCTTTCCACATATACAGGCACACAACTTGCAATCCAATTATTTTAAGCTAAGCTAAACGAAAAACTAGACTGTGCTGTCTCCTAAAAACCAATCAATAGCCACTATTGATCAATAATCTAAAAATCTATTGACTGCTCATGTAGCAACCTGTACTTTCCATTACACACTAAATACTATTGTAGATCAATATTTGCCAGATGTCCATTTGGAAACAAAATATTCTGGCTGTAGTGTCTGTCCTTAACATTGCAAAAAAGTACTGGTCCTTACATCTTACTTAAACATCCCCTGGTCTGCTGTAGTATTCCACCTACAGCATCTCCTGGAAGCCTCATTATCTGCTGTTCTTAAACTTAGTGAAGGAGTTACCTTCCATGGCTTTCATTACCCTGTTGGTCACGTTGTACAAATCCAACTTCATCATTTTGACAGTAGAGTTGTGTATATTTGGAAAAGGGGGAGAGGAAAGTGCCTGATCTAGTAACGAGGGGGAATCCCTTATCTTTGGAGATAGCTGACTATCAAGACTAACACATTGGACAAGCAAGCAAGCTTCTCATTTACATCTGTTTTATTAATGGATCTCCTAAAAGCAATCACCCTTTTTTGTATTCAAGGAAAGGCTGAAGAATAGAAAAAGCAGCTGTTAAAATCCCACTGCTACTCCCCCAAACAGATTTGAGGCACTGAATTTGTTGAGCACAGAACTGTTCCCACCTCTTAGCTGTGGGTGGCATAGGCACAGGGCACTCAGAGCTGCAGCATGGACTAAGGCTCCAGTGGTGAGGCAGAGGGGCAGTGGTGTCACTGCCAACTGGATTTCTCTCCTCTGAGTCCTGCAATGAGAACTCAGAAGGCACTGGGGCATTTTGCATCTGAAGGATGAGCTGGATTTTGTGTTGTCAGAGAGGGAGAGAAGGTTTAGATAGGTAATTTTTAGAGACTGTCAAAACTGAAAAGTGTAAACATTGTTAACATCTCTTTAAAATTCTGGCAGGGAATGGAAGCCACCTGGATGGTTGCCATCCCCCAGTTGCAAAACCGTTTAGCAAACCATATGCTGCCCTAGAGGACAGGTCCTAGACAGATCTTTGCTGATGGCTTTGGGAGCAGCAGCCAGTAGCCATTGCCCAATCCATGCAGCACTGCTCTGTTTCCTCTTTCTGCAACAGCCTTTGCTAGATGGGTCCTAGAGACAGCAGGTGCTGCTAGGGAAAGTAGGCATGCATCTCTTTTGAGCTTTTACCTCTTTCCATCCACATTCATGTAGAACAGATTCAAATATCCTTCTGATTTACCTGTGGTTATTAAATAGAGCCTAAATCTTGTTTCCATTTTATTTTGAACACTGTGGTTCCAGAGAAAATGGTTCCCCTTTATCAATATAATTCTGCAGTGATTTTATGGGCATCTGTAGTTCTTTGCCAGTGAGAAACGGATGTAAGTGATTTCAGTCAGACATTAGGATTTTTCACAAGTTTTCGGTAGCTTAGAAAAAAATCTGATTTAATAACTGCAATGTAGATGTTTTTAACATGCTGTCAAGGATTGCTATGCAATAAGACTCTGAAAATTAAATGTTAACTGCTTACATTTTACTGTCTTTTCTGAGCAGTCCTGGTGAATTTGTCAGTACACCAGTGTATCTGATGCAGAATTTGGCCCAGTGATGCAAGGTGTCATTAGCATTTCAAAATAGGCAACGTTTTGCAATGTGACAAATATCGTATAACTCACATAAATTACATACACTTGCACAGACCTGTTTGGTCACACAAAAGACTCATTTTTTCCTTCAATTCCAAATGGCTAAATCTGGATGCCTTATCCTCAATCCTGCATGCCTACCATCTCGACATTAATTAATTGTATGCTTCTCAACCCTGTATCTTCTCAGTCTCATAAATTATTCTGGCCCTTTCAGCCTGACATTAATTACAGTGCCTCACAATTCACACTGACACACTTTATCTTGGACTCAAACTGTCTATCATGGTGATAGCTCCAACCATACATACCAGTCCTGCAGTTCACACTGGTCTCTCCCACCTCTGGTACCTCTAGACTATAATGTATCTATCAGCTTCACCATCCTATCTTGTCCCCTGCCCATCGCTGCTTCTTCTGCATTTACCTAGGTTCTCCACTGCTTTTTCAGGCTCTGGGAGAAAGCTTCAGATACATCATTCACCCCTGTCCACAGCCCTGAACACAAGGCAGAAGGACAAACAGGGTATTTTAGCAGGCACTGGGGCATAGAGAATCTTGTTATAGATTCATGTCTTTTCCCAGTGGATCAATACAGAAGTTGGTTTGAGCATTGTACTCATACAAAGATTGGTAATTTTTTAGCTGCTGGTTATAATCTAGATTTCTGCTATATTGGGGAAAATGCAAAATTTCCAAAAGGGACTAATTTAGACATCCCAGGCAGGCTTGCCTAGTTGGGTAAAAGAGCAACAGTGTGGTCAGCTCCTGTGGGAATTTTCCAGCCGGATGGCTCTGCAGCATCTGTATTTTGGCAGTTTCACCAAAGGCTCCCGGGAGCACACAGCTGCCAGCTGGAGGCTGGCAGAGCCTGCGGGGATGATCTCTGCCACCAAACGCCCTGGAGGCCTCACTGCCTTCCCCAAAGGCTTCTTCCCAGCTACGGGATGCTGGTGCCGAGCAGGGAAGCCACAGCTCCGGAGGCAAAACAGCGGGGAGACAGAGAGGTCTCGGGAAGGCGGCAGCAGCAGGAGGGCTGCCGAGCACTGCACTGCGAGAACGGAAATGAAGGTGAAGGGAGTGAAAAAACCCTACCTCTTTCTAGCTAAGTACAGTGTTCTTCCTCTGTTTGCCCTATCCCCTTTTTAGGATTTTTAGGAATAAGCAGACCCCTGCCACCCTCTCAAAACCTCCCTCTTCATGGTGAGCACACTCCCAGGAGCCCACACCACTCCTGGAGCTCTGGCTGTGCATTTCAGGCATGGCCACGGCAAGGCTGTCCCAGCCACAGGTAGACAAATAGCAAAGGTTAGCAAAGCCTATCCTGCTATCTCAGGAGATATTTCTATTCCTTGCAGCTGCAGCAAGAGGTTTCAGCTGGATGTCTTACATCAGTTAGGGAGCCTGGCACTATGCACTGCCACACTGTAGTGAGAAGCAGGATTGGAGGTAGAGAAATGGAGCAATACACTCTATACAAGAGCTGTTTTCCCCTAAATGTCACAACTGCTGGCCTCCTTGTGACAAGAAAAGAAGCAGAGAGTGGAACAGCAGAGCAGACAGAGAAAGAATCCAGGCTTGGGTATAAAAACAAGGGAAGAATTATTTCCAGTCAGAGAGCAAAAGCATAGTTTAGCAGAAGGCTTTAGCAAGGGACAGTGTCCCTTTGGGAAGAAAGCCTGCTCAGAATTTGCATTTTAGTAGGAAAATCTAATATGGTTTTTACAAACATACATGCCAGATCTTTCTCTTACTCTAGCAGGTTATTATTCTTTCTCTCAGCTTTATAATCAGAAGCCTAAACTCCAGTAGCAAGTCCCAAACCTCTTTAAAAATAATCTATTTAAACTCTTCTTTACTCGCTTATAGGACAATGAAAATTTCCACGTGCATTTTCTGAAATTATGCTGCCAAGAACCTGAGAATCTTTGCTGTCATAGTCAGCTAGTGCAGTCACTTAGGACATCTGTATTTCAAGGAAAACTACCAGCATCCCAATTCAAACAAAAATGACTTGGAGAAGCCTGAGCAAACCAGCAAGAACATGATGCAGAAGGCTGTAGAAATCACTGACATGTTTTACTCCTTAGATTAGAATTAGCTGGAGTTTTAGTAAAAACACTTGAACACTTACTGTGTTATGTACTCTGCTGACATCAACATGATGTTAAATTGCAGCTACATACGAATAAAGGCTTTTACAATGAGTAATGAAACCAATATTTTTCTAGTGAACTTTTGAACCTTTATTATTTCAAAATATATTAACACTGCTGGTAAAGGAAGAGAGAGAGATTTATGTCTGATGGTTTGGAAATTCTTGCTTTGTGAGGCATTCTGAGGACAAAACAGTCATGAGAAATCTACCCCCTATCTGCCCAAGCAGTTTGTGCTCCAAAGCCAATCAGGAAACCATCCCAGCCAGTATTCAAACAGATGCCAAGAACAAATATAATCTGTTCCAGAAAATACGTTAATATTTCTTTAATCTTCAATGGATGTATCCGTACAGAAACAGGCCAACAAACATATGGCTGGAGATGTCACCATTAAAGACTGGAAAGATTCGAGCTATCAAAATCTACTCTGACAGTAATCAAGTGACATCTTGTGCTTCTGTAACTTGCTGAAGAATGTCCCTGATATCATTGGATATGGTATCAACCAGTAATTCATGACATATCGAAATATTCAGCATAGTTTTCTCATTTGTAAAGGGAATAATGAGTTTTCACTAGTTTCCTGGAAAAGTTACTTCAAATCTATTAATGAAAATAACTTTTTTAACAGATAAGTACTAACATCAGTTTTCATCTTTGTTACTCTCTTTCTTGTATCCCAGTTCTCATTGATAGCTTATCTTCCATGTTATCTCCTACTGAATATGTTGGCAGAGACTGTCTGGTCTGACCACATGCACGACAGGCCAGAGAACACAACACAGCCATCTATGCACCAAGCCCATAGAGTCTGCTTGGGTTGTGGCCAACAAAGATGCCTGTTTTTCACTCTTTAGTTTTAGTGCTCTTTCCCTACTCTTTTCTTCTTCTCCAGCAGGCTGAAATAATTCATACCACCGGAGACATAGGAGCCGTGTGACGCATTTCCTCGCCTGTGGGGTCCATCAGCTGAGAGACTGTGGTTGGTTTCTTTATCTTTATTATATAATTTAAAATATAGTAATAAATTGTAGCATAACTTTGAAATTTACCACAGGCCACAAAGAGATGTAGTTCACTTTATCAGAGTGGAGTCTATCTGCACAGATACTTCAACAAAATGCTGTACCTCACAAAATCCATAAACTGGAGTTTGACTTAATAAATTGGGAATTTTGTTTAAATAGTTAATTTATTGACTGCCTCTCTAAGACAAAATATGGTGAGAATTCCAATCCTATTTATTGTAGCTTTGCATAGAGCTTAGGGACTGTCTGATAAAAGATGTAATGAACTGTATAGAGCATTGTATAATGATACTGTATTTGATTTTTTTTTTTAGATAAATCACTTTTTTCAGAGGATTCATACTTAAAGATCATCATAAAATTTCTCCTTCCCTCTCTTCTTACTGTCCTTATTTGCCTTTCCCACTCCTTCACTTATTTTTAAATACTTCCCACATTTCCTAGCCCTCGTGCTCCCCCTCCCTCCCACCTCCATATTTTCCACCTTTTTGCAGAATTTTTCTTTTCTTCATTTTTTCTTTGGACATCCCATCCAGGATTTATTAAATAATTCCTCCTGTACTGTTCATTACTCCCTGCCTCCATACAGTATCCAAGATAGCATAAACGTCTCCCTGCACCTCTTGCTCCCTTCTCAGAGCCTCTCCCTGTCCCCTGTGCCTCGGAACGCTTTCTGCACATGCTGCATACCCTGCAATCTTCTCCTATTATCCCTCCTGCTATTCATTCAAGCTCTTGAAGCCCATCCAGTTTCTGCTCTGTACTCTGGCTCTTTTGGCTGCCAGAAAATGGTTTAGTTCTCATATTTCTGGGCAAGGAAACAATCTCCATTTCCTATCTCACTTCCTAGATACTGTTTCACCATCAAACGTCTCTGTCCTTTATTCAATCTCTCTTTCTCCTCAGTCCTAGCAGATCTTGAATTTCTGTTTTGCTTCCTGCCATTTAGAAGTTCAAGTATCACAGCATTGTTTATCTTCAATGTGTCTCTGCCTTGTTCATTTGTAACTAATCCAATGTCAGATATAGATAACCAACCTATCCCAAACTCCTCCAGGAGTACACAGTTATTGAGAGACAGGTCTTTCTAGACTAAATATTTACAGGTCCACTTTCATTGTAGAATAAGGAATGACATTTTCCCCTGCACAGAAATCAGTACCTCTCAACGGTACACTTGAAAATCCTATTCAATACAGTTTCATGTTCTGCAGTGTTTTGAATTTAAATCACAATAGAGATTTTAATTAGTGTGTTGGCCAGGTTAAAATCCTCAGAGAACTAGTAGTTATTTTTTCTGAATATCTTGGTTTTGCCCTATTTCCTCATTCATCTGTCAATTCTTGTTTCTTGTAAATATCTAAGATCTTTTACATGATAACTACTCTTTTGGTCGGTTCTGCTTAGAAATTTTTACATAATTTTTATCATAATTTACTTCCAGTGTCCCAGGTCTCTAAACCCAAGGTCAAGCTTCTCTTTTTTCCTCCCAAGAATGCCCAATTTAAAGCTGACATATCTAACCTTTGACTCAGAGGCTTAATTCTCTGCTAGATTTTTCTGAGATGACAGAAATCATATGTGGCCTAGCTATCTGCTGTTTCTTTGAAAGAATTAATTACAGCAGTGCTTGCTTCAATTCTCCAATGAAGTAGCAGTATTCCTAGATATCGTATAAAGTTTCATATTCCAGGGAAAAAAGCAAGCATTTCACTTGGGCTTACAGTTAAGTCCTCTAGCCTAGACTTCAAAGTGAGACTGTATTTATGAGATTCAGTAAGTCCTGAGGGCTCTTAGTCTGAAAGTCACTGAAAAAGTCTCTGAAAAGCAAGAAGTGTGGGCTCTTCCCTTCCTCTTGGAACAAAGGTTATGATTCATGATCAGCAAGCAGGCTTAAACCAAATTTTAAACAAAATCAAAAAGAAAAACAGTGACTATAGAGTCCAGTCATATCACATTAAGGTTCAAGTTGTTAATTCTCAATGATGGTAAATCCTGCATTTTTTCCCAACAACTCCTGAAGGGGTCTCATTCAAACTGCCTTTGTTATGGAGAGATATTAAGCTCAGTTTCTTACAAATATGTCTGTTAGAGTAACCAGGGACAAACCCTTTGCTATTTTTCAGTGCTTCTAATTCTACAGTTAGGATAGAAACCTGAAGGTGAGATCTGCCCATCACCTGTACTTGTGACTGCCACAGCTGCTGGTTGCTCAGGGTTGCCTCCCTTGCCTTAGAAGAAGTTTCTTTTAAGTCACAAAAACTGGAGAACTCTTTAAGTAAACCTGGTCAGGGAATTCCTGTCCTTCAGCCCTTTTCTTTTGCTTTGATACACCAACCAGGAGGAGAGGGAAGTAAGAATGTTGCTAGAAGGTCTCTTCAGCACGCAAAATGAAGCAATCCTCCTGTTTATTCGCCACTGACTCAGTCGGGGGGCAGGTACTGCTGCTATTTTATAGCACGAAGTAGCTGTACAGCATTAAAAAGCATGACCAATTATTTTCATTACTGTCTATTTGGCTTGTAGCAGGCTGCTGCCAGCTAGTAAATTCTAGATGTTAAACAGTAGTTTTGATTGTATTTTATTATTGGAAGAACAGTCCACTCTTCTTGGAAACATTTCCTCCTTCTTTCTCCTCCAAGGCACCCACAAATTATTTCAGTTCTTTTCAGCACAGGGATTTCAAAGTGCCCTTTCAATTAAAAACTGTTTTTACTAGCTTGCACGGTTCTCTGGTTACAGTTTGGTTTTTATAGTTCTAATTTTAGGAATATGGTAATCTGAAACTACAAGGGATGGAATACCACTGGCTCTTCCAGCAGCTGAAGATGAAGCACATTCCAGGGTTAAATGGCTCTTGGTTAATACTTGAACTAATTTCATCTATAATTATTCTCAATGCCTGAGAAATGTCTGCATAAGTGGCAAGATTATGGTTTTGTAGTTATTTGACGTTTCTGAAATCGTTCTCATTCTACTGTGTTGCATCTGTGCATCTGCTAAAACAGATAAAATATAGCTGAAATTTTATATTTCAAAATATATGGCTGGTGCAAACTTTGAGGAGCAAAATTTGTGTGGTGTGATCCAAGAGATAAAAGGTAGCTGGAATTCTTCCAGACGTGCCATCCTTGAGCACATTGCCATAGATATTCAAGATGAAACACTTCTCAGTCAGCAGCAGCTTTAGGATGGATGCACAGATATCCTGCCTCCTCCCACACTGGGCACAGGCATACAGCATTATGCCTGCTCACTTACACAACCCCAAGAGATTAAAGAGACCTTGGAAGAGAGGAAGGAGAGTAAATGATGAAAGTGCATATGGACGATGTATCTTGAAGGTCGCTGTTTACAGAGTGGATCTATGCACAGACTGCCATGCTTACTCCAAGCCACAGGCACAGACAAAAGAAGAAAAGATTTAACCCTTTTGAAATAGAAGGGCATGGCTTGTTTGACGTGCCAGGAGTGACATGATCCTTTATGTCTAGTAATGAAAAGTCTTTGAAAAAAATATAAGAAGGTTAATGCTTTGTTTTTGGTGAGAATCTGATTTAGCATAGGTAGAAACTGTCTGTGAGGAAAAAAACCACCATATCAGTTTCACTTACTTTGTGAAAAAGTCTATACCCAGTTTTCTGTTTGCTTTACAAAAAAGAAGAACAAAATAACCCAAACAACAACAACAACAAAACTGTAAAGAGGAATAATGCTGCAAAAGAACCAAGCTAAACTCAGGCTGAGCAAGGCAGAAGAGAATAATAATTTTTAAAAAGTTTTGAAACTCTTCATGGGAAAAATCAAAACCCACAACTCCAAGTAACCCTCTGCACAGTATAAGAGGAGTTACAACCCCTACTATCAAATCTCAACTTGATCTACTGCAGAATTTCCCTCAACTCAGTCCAGTCAGTATAAAAATGCAAGATAGCTGAGTCTATGATTTATATTTCTCCACCTTCCTATAGTTTGTTTTTTATTAGGTAATTTGGGCGAAGTTTTACATTAAATGCTCCAAGAGAAGACGGGCAACAATAGGTGAGGAATGTTTTCTGGGAGCATATATATATGTGTGTGTGTATTTATACTGAGCAGAGATAGAGGGCAGATGACACTGAAACTGTGCCAAAAGGGATGAGATGAGGTAGGTGTGACAGGTAAAACTGGAGCCTCCCTGGCTGCCTATGTACAAGGTTTTAAAGATGAATATATATCTCTACTTAGGTCAGAGAAGGGAGATCAAAACAAGACTCCCCAAAACTTTGTTCAGAAATTAAATGAATTTCTCTCTAGGGCAGCCAATTGTATTCACCACCAGTCATATTTTATTTTTTATTATATTTTTATTGTTTACATCATATTACATAGTACTGTAGGCATTAACAGAGATCCTAAGACAGTCTAAATTTATGCTAGAGATTGTACAAATACAACTGAGGAAATGCTTTTTGCTTCAAAGAACTTGAATTCACTTTTTGTCATAGACAATAATTTTTTTTAAAAAAAGGTGAGGAAGAGAAAATCATGAACAGAAGTATAACAATCACAAAGCAAGTGAGCAGCAAGATCTGACTTTAATATTACTTATGCTGGAATAAATCTGGAGAGGATTGACTTTAGCCAGAAGTCCTAAACCAGTTTAAAAGCTGCATCAATCAGGAGAAAAGGAAAGGAAAATCTGGGATTTCTGGGAACTAAGGAAAAGCCACAAATGTATTTTTCATCATAAAGAGAGAAAAAGAGAAGTTGAAAAATAACACAGGGTTGGGAAATAAGACGCTGTTACTTGTTCAGGAAGTGTTTGAGAGCATTTATAGCACACCAATGCCCTTTCTCTAAAGTGAACCTCCATGAGCCCAAAAGGGACTTCATATAAGCAAAACCATTGGAAAACCATTTATTTGCTGGTAAAGTAGCATGTTGACAATGCATCAGACTGGGAAGGAAAGGGGAAAACAAATATATTAGTACAGCAACATACAACAGAAATCATGATGGTGGGCCACTAAAGACACAGCTGTGCAGGGTTAGAGTCTTCCCATTTTCCTCCCTACACTTCCCACATGGTGTTCCCCAGCAAGCCTTCCCACAGGTCTGCCTGCTGCTGGAGAGACCTGAAAAATGCTGGAAGGACACACAGGAGGGTAAGCCAAGCAAGGGCTTTGCATCCCCTCCTCCCTGGCAACCAGTGCTCAATCAGCAGCTCTGACCTCAGGACCTTCCCAGGAGAAGACAGAAAAAACACAATTTCTTGTGTGTGTCCCCTACAGCCAGGAGCTGGGATTCTCACTGTGAGTGACTGCAGGAAAAGCTCTTCTCTGGACTAGGTTGCTGTTTCTTAGGGTGGTACAGAGAACCACACAAGCCACAAAAAAACTCTTTCAGCTGCTACAGGAAAAGAAGTTACTTGGTGGACTAAGTAAAGACCTTGAAGAAGTGCAAGGCACCTCTTTTTATCTGAGTTTCACTTTGGGGATTTAGTTTTTACCACTTTTAATGTGGTGACAATATAATGGGAGAAACAGAGAGAGTCTACGTAACAATGAACCAAGTGCAGACATGAGCAGCAAGATAAAGCTGAAATAATGGGACTGTATGAAAAAAGTTTTTACGTGGATTGATTCCCTCACCCCCCCATGCCCCCATATTGCCCAGAGATAAAATGAATAGAGCAAAGTGAAAGTAAAAGGCTTCAGTACAGGTTAAAGGGGTAATCCTAAAATTTAAACATCCTTCTTCAACCAGAGGAAAAATTAATTCCCTTTTTTGTATGCTGCGTAACTGAGAATCACCAAATTAGGCATATAGTTTCTGTCGTTTTATTTTATTGTGCTGTAGCCAGAAGAAGAAATCAATAGACACTAAAAAGGTACATCTCCAGAGAAAGCTAATCAACCTATTATTGACTTATCTACAGTCATTTTTTGAGTAGAAAATACCAAGACAATTTTCAAGACTCAGATATCTTGATTGAACAAAAGCCTTGGCAGCACACAGAAGAGCCATCACAGTGGCAGAAAGACAACAGGAAACAGATTTCACTGAGCAGAGGTCACTGCTAGAATACAATACTTCAGTGCTAAGGACTCTCTAGGCACTTGAAAGATGTACAGAATTTGCATTTTATTTGCATTATAGTTCCTCTTTAAATATAGCCCAAACAATATGCAAATGTATTTTGGAATACATAAATGCATATTTACATGTTTGATTTCAGTAATATAAATGCTTCTCCAAAGTCAGGCGTTCAGTCACCTCAATTTTTTTGCATGTAAGTCTTTCTGGTAGGAAACAATTCCTCAATGTCTACACCCAGAGTGGACAAACCCTGAGAAGTTACAGGTAATGCAAGAGCCCCCTCACACTGTACAAGTCCCAGGACAATGTGTTACGTGTCACATAACATTCCTTAGTTTTTCTGCAGGGCAATGACTTCATCTACAGTGCATCTGCTCTCTGTCTGCTGAAATAACTCACCTCATTCACTCAGAGGATATTTTCTAACAACAGAGCTGTCTCAGTTTAAGAACAAATAGCCCTTTTCAAAACAAACATCTGGTCAAACCCTTTTAGTAATTGCAAATATTATCCCACAATTTAAAGGACATATCTTTACTGAAAAAGGTTGTTCCTATTCATATGCCAAGAAGACTTTTGGCTAATTTTCCTGCTACTCAAATAAATTCACATTTTGCACTCACTTATATGTCCATTAAAGAATTATTGGAACATGTAAAATTTGCTTCCTAAATTAAATAGGGTATTTTGCCATCAGTATAACCTAACAGATCAAAAGCTTTAAAAATCTCAGGTCAAACTTGATTTTCTGATGCACTCAAGTTTATTGCTCAGAGAGGAACATATCTTAATATAGCATTTGAGTTTCCTTTTTCTCTACAGATCAGGACAGTAAGCTGGCTTACAGAATTAATCCTCAGAATCAGATGAATCAAGTCACTGCTTATTGACTTAATAGATGAGGGTTTTATTTGATTTTGAAAATGCTATTTGTAATTGTTAATCATGTTTTTACCTGCAGCCAGTACTATTTTTGTAGTGCAAAATACATGACATGGAAGTCATCTTTAATACACATAAAGAACTGCATCATCTACCACCTATATCTCTAATCTCTCATCATGCATAGCACTGAATTTCCAAGTAATGCAGTATTTCCGACTGCATTCACAAACTGTAATGGCGAAAATCTTTTCATGGCATAATAATTGTAATAGCCTAGTTATCTGGAGGAAAGCCTGTTTTAAAAACTACCTAGAGAAGTTGGAAATTGGTACCTATTCTCAGCCTGCAGACAGATGTCAATCTTCTGCAAAGATTCATGTATATCCATAGTGGAAGAGAGTGGATGCAAGGATGTGACCTTAAACTGCTGTGGAGGCTGTCACCTCAGCAATGCTGTTCTCTCTGACTCAACAGACACCTCCTACTGTGCAAAACACAAGTTACTGAGGTATTTCCCAAACCTGTTATTTTAAAGTCTGTTCATTTTATGAAGCTTCCTGATACTCATTAATAAATAGATTTTAAAATAAGCAGTATTTTCAAAAGCATTTAAATTACATAGGGAGTGTAAGACTCGAAATCCCATTTTGCTTAGACTTTTCTTTGTATATGATCTGTTATGATGTTTTAAAGGAAGAGCAAATGAAAGAGATCTGTTCTTTCATAGTTTGAGTTCCAGTCTTCCATGTGAAATTCAGAATAAAATATGTTCTCAAGGGGTTTACAGCAAAGGGATTTATAGAAAACCCCAGGGGTTTATAGGAAAACCCTTTTGGGAGGAAATTACTTATAACTTTCTTTCCCAAACACAGCCATGCTGGCTGACAATATTAACATAATTCAGAATTTCACATACTGGTGGATGTATTAGCTGATGGTATTTGAGTTGCTTTGAAATGCTGCCTGAGCCTACAGATGCTGCCTTGAAGCATCAACACCAGCTTTGTCAGGTGGCAATAATTCCTCTGCTGCTGCATTCAAGAGTCTTTATCTCGCTGTTAGGGCTGCTCCATTCTGTGATTGCTGGCTGAGACTTTCTCATACAAAATACTTGAATCAAAGCCCTTATCTCCCTCCTTCCTGGTATTTAAATAAGGCACTATTCCTCCACAATCTGCATCCTTCTGATGTAAAAAGAAAAAATAATCATGACTAATTGGCTAATTCTTGTGGTAGTACAGCAGCTTTTTCAAACATAATTTTCTACAGTAGTTAAGGAAATGGGATGCTTCAAGAGCCAAATCACACTAGTGGTTTGCTCCATCTACCTATCTCTTTATCTTTCTGTAATTCACCTGCATTTCTGACATCAGTTTCAAACAATATGATCGTGTTTGGCTTAAGAATCCAAAGGTTGAATGGATTTTAAGTACTGAAAATCCTGGTTTCACGTTCTTTTCTCTAACTTGACAACCCTAAATATGATTCAGAGTTTAAGTTTACAAATCTTTAATAGTTTGTTTCTTATTTTGACAATTCCAGCAATCTGTAAGATTGCCAGTCAAAGTAACCAATATTTGTACAGCTCAACTATAGTCTGCAAACTACTTAAATTCATGTCCAATAAAGTGTAGCCTGTGGCAAACCAGAATGTGCTTAATTTGTAGCCAGAATTTCCTCAAAGAGTTGTCAACAATCTAGGCTGTAAATACACATTATAATTTCAGCAGAAAGCATTGTACTGGAAACTCAAAGAATGAGCTGCCCACATAAGCTGGCAAGCAGAGGACTAGGGAAAAGCTGACCTTGTAGCCAAAAAAGTGTTTATTGCCTTGATCTGTGCCTGGCCATGGACCATTTATCTGGGCCACAATCCTGATCCTGTGGATTGAGGTTGTCCCTGTGTCCCAGCAAAGATGTGTCTGGGGATGGGGACTCCAGGCTGACTGTAGCTGCCCGCTTCCTGTTCTGCTGGCCCCACAAGGAGACCAGGGCCCTACTCCTGGTGCTTCAATTCCCAAGGAACAGCCTTCCCCAACAGGTGTGAAGAGTGACTAAAGGGTGTGAAATGGAGAAGAGAAAATGGAAAAGAAGGTCCTGGCCCTCATATAATCCAGGCAGTGCTCCAGGATGCAAAGAACAGAAGAGTCCAGATGCATAAGGAAAATAGGGTCTGGTCAAATCTCACTTGCTCATAGTTTTTCTAATCTGGAGTAGGCAGAGATTAATTTGATGTAGCCTTGAGCTGCTGAAAATCAGTTTGCAGCTCAGGTGACACAGTAGGTCACTCCATCCCTGTTCTTGCTTTGAAGTGGTGCTGCAAGATGGAACTGATACTTATCCTTAGAGAGGAGTATCTATATCAAGCTTCACAAGAAATTCCCTTGCCCTCTTCCTTTTGAAAACCGGCTGGACTGAAAATCTTCCTTTAATTTTCTGGACAGACTGCTAAACAGCAGCAGTCTGCTGCTGGTATGCAACAAATGGAGTTGTACTATTTCTGCAGCCTGTCTCAGCAAATCCATACCTGTTTTGCTTTAGGAGCCCAGCAATTTCCCTGCTACCAGCTTGGACTCATTTGCTTGTCTCATCTTCATTTATTTACTTTCCTGTATTTCAGTGTACCACCTTATGAATCTCTGTCCTTTTTCTTTCAAAATGTAGATAAAATTGCAACTTAACTCTTTAATTGTCAGGTTGGAGCTGGGTAACAGTCTTCTGGTCATTCTATGATAATATCTTTAGGGGTTCTCAAAGTCCACATTTCATCTATGTCCAGCCAGCTTTACTTGGTTGGTTTTTCTTTGTAGGTCAATATATGCATAAAGCAGTTTGTTACACAGATCTGCTACCCAATGCTGAAGACAACGTTTGCTCCCACTGAAGCTCACTCTGGAGGTACAGGCTTGTAAATGTTTACTTGTGGATGAAAATGCTGCCTGTGTCTTTAGGGAGGTTTTTGGCAATTTAGGGAGGGTTTGGGCAACCTTTTTGACACAAGCAGCTTATGACCAGCTCTGCCTAATGCTAATGTTTCATACAGAAAAACAAAAGGCTTTTTCTGCCTACAGATGTCTGCCAAAGCCTGCAACCCTGCTGTGCCTACAGGCTTTCACTTTTTAGTATCGACTTCGATTCGCAAGTGCTGCACTCCACATTTCACACTTCTGCAGCAAGACAGCTCCTTCCACGGCAGCTGTGAGATAAGGCAAACAGGTGGCCTCTTCACCTTCGCCTAGTCTCACCTTCAAGGATAAGACTCGAGTTTCTCCCATTTACCCTCTGCTGATGGTGACTTTTCTTTCCGAGATAAGGTGGCTGCTGCAGCGGCAGCAGCGACTGGTGCACTCGGCTCCTACTTAAAAATTAACAAAGCACTTTCTATTTGCTTGGAGAATGACAGTCTGCTCGGGTTATGCCACCCTGTTCTCCGAGAGTTCTGGGAAGGGTTATTCTCTGCTGTATCATCCAGACTGTGCATGGTTTGGAACTGCCTACAAGATTAATTTCTTTGTCTGATGGAAATGTCTCTCCCTATGGTGTCCCAGTCACAATCTGGGCTTTTTCAATAGGATCTCTGTCCCCCATCCCTAGTTGCAAAATGGGTCTTCTGCCTTAGATCAGTCACAAGAATTGCTCTCTCTCATACTGATTTATATTCATTCATAAGTATCATTTTTGAATATGTGTTTTTCTTATGTCACAGAGTTAGTTAAAACCATGGAATAAATAGAAATATATTTCACTGAGTGTGTGGTTTTTTAATTGATTTTTGCCTTTTTTTTTCGGAAACAAATTATTTAAACAACTCTTTCAAGGAACATGATCTTCAGAAATACTATAGCTTTCAGTAAAAGACAAGCACCAGGATGCAAGGCCTGACAGCCTCATAATTGACTGTGTAACCTAGGCATAGCCAAATACTTTCTTGCTCAGAGCAGATTTTCTATAGAGCAATAGAGCTGATTTTGGACAGGCAACCTTAGCTTGATCTTTTGGGTGTAGCATACTTGACTGAAGTCAAGATAACCTCTGTGTATATATTGGCTTATATTATTTTGTAGAAAAAAACTTCAACAAACTGCCCAGAAATTCTGAAGTGAAAATCTAGTTAGTTGTACATCACATTCAAAATTTTACAGTGAGAATTACAGAAGCATCATGTCTTTACTCTAGGTTACTCATCACTCCTTTTAAATACCTTTTCTGCTATTCTCCCATTTTCTTTTGTTTCTAACCATATTTTACTGCCAGATCATGAACACTTACTCTGTGTAAGTGCACAATAAAGACAATAAATGTAATTAAAATCCATCTAAGCAAAATGATTACTTAGTCAATTAATGGAAACATATCTAAAATTGTTCCTTGATTTTAATCTGTTGACAGTGCAACTGCTGTTTCCAGTGGTCTTTCTGTATGCATTGACTCTTCTAGTCAGCAGTATTACATCAATAAATGCATGTCTGCCATGTCCTGATTAAACACCTGATTACTATCCAAAACCTTCTATCTCACTTAACTTAAACTATATTTTTCAATATTTTGAACTTCAGATAGCTACAGTTAAAGCAAGAGACTTTTGAAATGATAGGAAATATTAAATACTGAATACTTAGGAAAAAGAATATATGTTATTTCTATGTTGCAGCAACTCCCCCAAGATCAAGCTACGATTTTTTTCAGTAAGTTGTAAACAGTTTTAGAGGGAGCATATGAAATAGTTAAAGTAGACACTACACTGCAAGATACAATAATCTGATTTTACTTTATCTAGTAATTAGCACATCGAAGCCAGAAACTCAGCTGGGATTTCCATTTACTGACATCAGAGAAATCATCATATAAATAGCTGAAAAAATGTTATTTTTAAAAGATACATAAAACAATTGTTGAAAATACTGAAAAAAAAAATTTGCAATATGAAGAAACACATTACTATACAATAGTGAAATACAAGAAAGGACAGGCATTGTTTTCAATAAAAAGAGCAATGGGAAGTATATAGCTTCCAAAATTTATTATGTCAGGTTTACTTGCCTTGGTTCCAGTTAACTCTTCTCACAGAGATTTTCCATT
>VZTR01000965.1:162982-197052 GCA_013400775.1 Chaetops frenatus | reverse complement strand
ATAAAACAATTGTTGAAAATACTGAAAAAAAAACTTGCAATATGAAGAAACACATTACTATACAATAGTGAAATACAAGAAAGGACAGGCATTGTTTTCAATAAAAAGAGCAATGGGAAGTATATAGCTTCCAAAATTTATTATGTCAGGTTTACTTGCCTTGGTTCCAGTTAACTCTTCTCACAGAGATTTTCCATTTAAAAAAAAAAAAAGTCTCTATAAATAGCACAACAAATCATATACAAAATTAAAAGATAATCTATATTTCATATGTAGGAGGGAAAAAAAAAGGCAGCAGTCCCCAGAATGCTCTTCAGGACTTCAAAAAGCACTGGTATGTGAGGTCAGTGCAGTGCCTGCTTTTCAAGGTTGATCATCTATTCACTTTGAAAAGAAGGATTACTTTTTCTAGCCTTTAAACACATGGAAACACCACATGGAGTAAAACAGAATTTATGAGCAAACCTCATTAAACCCTTGAAGTCTTTGGGTTCCCTCTTACATTTGAAAATATTGGTGCTATGCATGTACTGCAAGTGAGTTGCCAGCTGTCCGAGACACCCGATACACGGCATGCTGTGATCTACGTACTTTGTACATGTGGCCTGAAAGAGGGGTGAAGGAAAGCAGTGGAGAAACACACTGACACAGGATCAGGTTTTAAGCTTTTGGCTCAGGAGAACATGTTTACACACCAAAACGACACAATCTTACTCTGCAGAAGTCAGGAAAGTATGAGTAGCTGGAGCCATCTCCAGTGCTCACCTCCTAAGAGTTTATTCCTGCACAGAACAGCAGGATCAGCTGTAGCAGCCAGTCTGTCTACAAAGGGTGCATGTGAGGAACTGCCCAGCTCCACTGGAAAAGAAATTCCAACCCAACCACCTCACGTTCTTCTCATGTTGGTATAACCACATGTTGGTCAACAGAGGCAACAATTTGCCATGGCGGAGTGTGTCCCTGCAGATATCAGAGAAAGGCAAAGCAAACACGGGAGAAAAGACTGGAAATATATCAAAAAGCATCAAAAGTAACTAAAGTCTTAATAGCTAATACATAAAAAAAGCCAATACTTTAAATGAAGGGAGATAATAGTTGAGAAATGAAAGATGAAGTCTTTTTCTAATTCAAGAAGTGCTCAAAACTGATTGGGGAATTGGAGTGTGTATTTTTTATGGTTTAGTGACTGAAAATGATGATACAAATGAAACCACTGAGCAAGAAGGTTCATTTTAGGCTAATGCACAGAGCTAGAAAATCTCAGGGCTCTATTATCTTATAAAAGTAATAATGGCATTCATCTCCACCTGATATAGCATGCTTTTCTGGTTAAACAGCCTTACAGATGATGAACATAACCATAATTTTTCAATAGTGGAGACATTATGCACAAATTTAAACATAATTGTAAAAAATGAGTTTGCCAAAGACTTACTTTTCAAAACTTGTAAGAAGAAGAATGTCATTAATTAAAAACAGAGAACTGCCCATCCTGCCTCCAGAGATCAATATTTGCCACTCAAGGTGTGTCCCTGTCACACTTCTGTTCACTCAACAGGGAGAACGAATGATAGACAGGAAAATGCAATTACCTTTTTTAAAATAACTCTTTGTTCACTGCTAACCACAACTAAATGAAAGATAGAGTTTAAAACTTCATTTTTGCTGATCCAAACAGCACTATAAAAAGGCAGCCAGAGAGAAGGTCAGGGCAGAATCTGTCTTCACCTGCACAGCCCTCATTGCCCTGTGCATGTTCCAGCTCACTGTGACAGCATAACTGCAAAAATCCCTTTCCTCCACTGACTACATTGTGGTCATATCAATCTCCAAATGTATTTAAAGCAGCCCAGTTACATCAGTAGAAATGTTTGGTTGTCACAGAAGGGACTTTGACTCAAGGGCAACATGCACTCCTCTAAGCATGTGGTGCCCAGGCAACCTCCCAGCCACTCACATACAGGCTCCAAACAATAGAGGTAACTGTGCTCATGCACACAGAACCCATTTCAGGCCTCCCCTGTTGTCCTTGCCATCCTAAAACATTTTTATCAACCCCTGTCTTTTTCCATTCCAAGTGCCAAAAAAAAAAAAAGGGAGGACGGTGTTATTGTAATGTGATGCTGAGGGCATGTGCTGTGCACCATGAGGGCATGTAGGGGTTGAGATGGGACAGCAGTGGAGGGCTGAGAAGAGGCAAGGAGCCAAATTTAGTGCAGTCTCCACTGCCATCTAGAACACTAACTGTGGTGGAGCCTCCAGGCACACCCAAGTTTTCTCCTACAAGGGAACCAACTGCTTTGATCCAAAAGAGAAGCTGGGTATGAAGCAATGTGTGAGCAGTGTGCACAACTGACACAGACACGGGAATGAAGCAGAAAACAAAGGCAGATACCCTATTGTAGCCCCTCACAAATCCAGTGTGGGGACAAGCTTGGTATCATCCTATCCTGTCTGTCATCTAGAAGAAGAAGACAGTAAACTAATGGAAAAATTCAAACAAAAGCAAGATAAACATGGTAAAGGCAGAATTAACTACTCATGCAAAATGATATATTCATTGTAACTGTACCTCATTTGACATTATTGAGCTCTTTCTAAGAGTAATGTGGAGCGATGGGCACAGGATAATGGTTTGTGACAGAATGAAGATAAACACTCACCACTGAAGAAACCCTGAAAACCAATTACTTAACTATGTAGGTTTGCATTTGTCTTCTATAAAATATTATTAGCCATGTATGACATTAAATAAGCAAAGAATGACTCCACAGTCTGAGAAAACTTCTAATCTATCACTATTCAAACCAAGGACGTGGTGTTTTTCTCCAAAAATTCCCTCTGCCAGTATGCTAATCGTATTATTGCTGATACACGAGAGGTGAGAGGGTGGAGTAACCTAATACAGTGAGAGAAACACGAACCAGGGAGTATAACACAAGGCACAGACACGCATTCTCATAAACCTCACTTCACATTCAATATAACTGCTCCATTTTACTGACAGTTTAAATCACAATGACAGTGAAACTGAAGATTCCTATTGACTTTAATATAACTATCCAGCACTTTCGTAATTTCTTCCAGCAGCTTGAATATATTCAGAGTAATAAATAAAAATGTGTGTTACAGTTTATGGTTGCTGAACTGATGTAAAGTTGCAGATAAGGGGGTTTTTTTGGTAAAAATAACAGTTTTTTCCAACCTTCAAACAGGTTTTCAATTAGGTTGGGTTAGTAGAGGTCAGAAAACACAAAAATTTTGTAATGTCTTTCACATATAATATCCTTTTCCAGAACAATTCAAATCGTGTGACACCTCCTTATGTGTCTTCTAGTCCTCACTTGAGCAGTAATAGCCTCTTATCAAGGATGGAATGCAACAAGCTGTCCCCTATTGCCAAGATATTCCTTCCCTCCAGCACTGCAGGATCAAAGCCTCAAGCTCTGGGAAAAAATATTTCGGTAGCAAACTAGTTCTCCTTCTAATTAAAATGCTTGAAGCCTACATGTGTTAAAACCCAATTTTCCTCATAACGACCTTTCTCTCCAGGAACGTTCAATGATGAACACTTCTATGAATATAAAACTCGCAGCCTGCCTGCTCAAGGGCACTCATACAGCCCTGCTTCTGTCCAAGCATCTGCACCAAGTACCACATTTACTTCAAAAATCTCCTTCAGGGTGCCCCACAATAGCTTTCTTTTGGTGAATGAGGCCACCCATTCTGTTTTTTCTGGTGTGGCTTTAGCTTGATTGTCTGATAACCAGATGGTCTTTGTCTTGCAAACACCGGGTCAACAACTGTGGAGCTGCAGACACAAAGCTAGGTATGGCAAGTGATTTCTAAACATCCTGAAAGCCTTACTAGGATATGAGCCAGCTTTATCTGCATTTGACAAAGGACAGATGGACCACTCCTTGCTTGAATAAGAGAATTCAGCCTTTTGTAATTTTTTTCTCCAGAAACATCTGATTTAGGAGTGCAAGTCCAATGCTAAAAGAAAAAAATAAAACCAACAATCTTGTGTCTTTAAAGCTACTCCACTGTGTAATGTCAGGCCCCAAGTGCACACAAACACTGTAGTCTCTTTCCCGTTCATCCCTCACCCAGGACTCTTCTATGTCAGCTTTGATACAGTGGAGTTGTGCAACTTTGAATCAGACTGCTTCTAAAAGCATACTGTGAGAAAGAGCTGTAAGACGTGTTATCTAGGGCCTCTGCCCTTAGCTCAGGGGCTGCATTTGAGCTCAGGCCCCTGCTATCAGTCCTTGCCTGAGTTGCATTATATATGTGGCTGCACCTGGCTATTTTCTTCGCTGATCCTGTGATTGCTTTCTGATTTGAATTTGCAGCTTGGCCTCAGACCTGTCTCGCCATTATGACTGCTTCTGTGTAATTTGGTACTTTGTCATTCAACAAGCAGTGGAATTAGTGAATCCTAGTCTATTATGGATTTTCATATGCTACAATTACTCTCCTCCACCCAGTACATCCTTCACTCAGAAAGCAGTGAGGAGTGCCCTCGCTGTGGCTACAAGAGCTCACTTAGAGTAAAAGCCTGAGCTCCCAACACATATTACCTCCCCATCTCCACTGTGCCTCCAAATCTCTGATGGTGTGCAGTTTTCTTAGCTTCTTTCCCCGCTGAAATGAGTAAATGGAAAGTCGTGACCAAAGCAGATGGACCTGTGATAGAGGCCATTTAAACTCTGGCCATTTACTGAGAAATCCATTAATAGAAGACTGTAACTTTTGTCAATGGTAAATGAGCAACAAAGTCTACAGTGTAGACTGTCAGCTTCTCAACTAAGAATCTAGCTGGCACCAGTCAGTACCAACTCATGCTTGTTTTGTCAAGCAAGAAAAACTATTGGAGCAGCTTGAACATCCAGTCCTCACTACTGATGGAGAATTTATAATCAGTGTTATGACAATCCATTGATGTGCATCATGAACAAAGTGTATTGATTTTGTCTCTAATTCCTCCAGAATGATACATTTACGAGTTATTTTCTTGTCTTGCAGAGAAACTTCAGCTCAAAGCATAGCAGATATAAATTAAATTTGTTATGATTATTAGTCTATTTTGCTGTCAGGACACCATGTAATTTCTGCTCAACAACACAGACTAAACAAGTACCTTTATATTACTCTTATGAAACAGCAGCGAAGACTTACCCAACTTGTTCAAATGCTTCCATAGTAGAAGACAGTACTTCTGAGTGTTCAGAGTATTCAGGGAACATAAAAAATTAGCAAAACAAGAAGTCAAATATCACATTTTTAGTCTCCTGATTTGTCTTTTATGACACATATAAAAAAATAATGCTTCACACTTCTCTGCATCTTTTCAGTGTTGACTGTACAATAACAGGCAAAGGAACATGATCCAATGGAATCTGAATTTAAAGCTAAAAGATGGGTTGTCACTCTTCCTATTACTCCTGTGCAAGTCAGTATTTCCTCTCCATGGATGAAACACTTTTTCCTTGGCTTCTATAACTGTTCTTAACTGTTCTTAACTTCTATAACTGTTCTAGAACTGTTCCATAATGGCTGACCTCATGTATCTGGGTAAATGTGGCTACAAAACACTATCTCCAGATATTTCTGCCTCATTCAGCAAAGGTAAAGAAGCACAACATTTTAAGCTCTGGTCACTTGTAACTATGGTTTTCACCAATGCAAAACAGAGCTGCACTACATTTGTTCAGGACATTTTAGATTTCATGCTTTAAACAGGTTTACAGATGGAACATAGTTTGGAATGAAGTATTCACATTGTGATATAAGAATTAAGGAAGGTTGAAATACTTGTAATGGGCTTAGTGGTGGAGCTTGCATAATTATAGCAGTCTATGCTGAACCTGGTCCAGTTCTAGTGGAGAAAGTATGTTCCCCTGAAAAGACAAGTCTGTCTGAAGCAGCATTTGAAAAAGTGAAATTTCAATTCTACTAAGCTGATATATTGCAATATGTCCTGTAAATCTCCTTGTTTCACAACTCATCAGCTAACACTGGATTTCAGGCTGCTTATTAAAAGCACTAATCATTACTTCATTTAAAAGCATTAGATTCTGTTTCAAGTACATGGCATATATTTTAGACACCAAAATGATCCAATGGGCATCATTTGAGAGCTCTGAGGCCTCTGTTAATTTGAAAAACACAGTGCAAATCAAGATTTTAAAACATCTTTGCACCTTGAACACTTGCATTAAGTCTGTGTAGACATAGTTGTCTTGCAATCATTACAACTTTATTTAGGCCCTCTAGATCTAACCAAGGAAAACATTTTCTTTATTCCTTGTAAAAAATGGTGAAAATACCCAGTAAGGAGATACGATTTATTTGATAGAAACGTTCAGAGCAGATCTTTAAGCTCTGGCAATGGCTCATTCCTACAGAAATTGACAGCTGACTGAGAGTTTATTGCCTGGTTATCACATGAAGTCAAATTCTAACTCTGAATAATGCTTCACACAGCTGTAACTGCTCTCTCAACTACCTCATGTAATTGATTAAACCTGAATCACTGTTATGGGAGTGTTTTACAATGTGGAAGCACTTTTGCTTGTTCAGTGCAGCCAACAAACTTACCCCCTGTAGGAGTACACAGGTCAGGGATGCCAGCAGTATGAGTCAAAAATCACACTTGCATAGCGGCAGCCAAACACAGGATTTGTTTCCTCAGGTGTTTTAGGAGATTCAGTCTTGATAAAGTGACAACATGCAAAAGCATTGATTTGAACAGAACGGAGACTCTGGCACACATCTCCAACATTAAATCTATAAGCTTGCAGCCACTTTCTGAACACAGCAGAAATAAAACCAGCATTGCTCACTCACAGCACGCTGTACTCAGTCTAGGGACAAGTAACTTCCCACTTCAGCTGTTCATGCAGCCTTAATTAAAGTGTCCAAACAGCTTGGAGTGTGCGAGAGAGCGGTGCTCCAGGCTGTACAGGGCGGGCTGCCTGAGCTTCCATAGCCTCTCTGCGCTGGGAGATTTCCCCTCATGCATTGGGACTTTGCCGTCCTCCGGCTCTTTCCAGTGTCCATAGCCAAGGTCTTTTTTTGTCTCAGGCTATCTGAAGGGCACCCTCTTCTGTCCAGCACCCAAATTGCAGCACCACAGTGATTTACCCAGATGTTTCTTGATTCTCCAAAGGAAAAATGCAGAATTGAGGTTTTTTCTGTAACATTAGCAGTACCATGACCCAGCCTGCTTCATTATGGATGGAGGACTGTTCTGCATATGTTAATGAAGACAACAGGTGTAAAGGAAAATGAAAATATTATAGGAAAAGCAGGAGAATTTACAAAGAGTCAGATGGACAGAAGGAACTATTTTTCCAGTGGAAATACAGACAGCTGAATCATAAGGACTATGACGAATGTTACTGACTGCATAATTCTCTGATAAGCTCTCCTTGCCGACTAATTGCAAGAACTTTACTGGGTTTTGTGGGAGGGTTCTCAAACTCCAAACTCATTGAGAAGTCCAGGACTAGGAATTGCCATGTCTACTTCCAAAACAGATTATTTTGCTTGGTTTTGTCAAAATTTTGAAGAGGAAGTGTCTGTCCCAATTCACACCTATTCCCACAAGTATGTATTCATTTAATTGAACTTATTTAATTGAAACAAACAAAATGTTTAATTAAAGTTACTTCATTTTCAGGTGATTTTTAAGTGGCTATCCTAAGGAAACAAGGCTTCTGTAGCTACTCTGTATATCTCCACTGACTCCTGATAATGATAGAAACCACTGGCCCATTTCAGACCAATTTGGCAGATGGACAGAGATCTCAAACATAGTATGCTCTGGCAAATTTTCTGATAATCAGCAGCTAGATTGAAGAGCCTAATAAAAAGGGGCACCTTAATTAGTGCTCCCACTCAGCATGAGTCTGGAGTCTGGTTAGATCAGGACCAGCCATGCCACGTGTCATCTCACATCCCCAGTGACTGCAAAGGAACAGGAGAGAGAGTGAAGGCGAGGTGAGAGGAGATATGGAGGAGGAAGAAGTTGCATGACCACATGGATGTGGAATACAAATCACAGGAAAGGAGATTCCATTAGGTCAACTAACAGATGAACTTATTTCCTCACTCCCTGACGCCTCATAGTGGTTTAGAGTCATGTTATTCAGATTGACTTTGGCAGCAGGTAACTAGAAAATCAAAATGCTGTCTGTCCATCTGTTGTGTCAATTACTGTAATTTCTTCCCCTATGTGTTGTTTAGATCATGTTTAGATGTTTTTTTAGAGATTTTTTTATCCATAAACATGGCAATAACTACCACGGCATACAGATCTTCGACACCGTGAAATGGGAAAATAAAACTAAAATGATGTGTTTGGTAATGTTTAGTGAATTAAGAGATGTCTCTTCTAAACATAGGGATTTTATGAATTGCTTGAGTGCCATATAACAGCTGCTGGGAGGAAAAAAATTGGCTTTTATCAACTTTGGTATTGCTCAGCTTTTAGGAGAGAATAAATCTAGAACACATTAATTACATTTTTTTCACTGATCAGGCCATGCCAATTTTTTTTCTTGGAAAACAAGGTGACCTTTACCTTCATGTCACATATAAGGCACCAAGGCAGCCATGGTCATAGAAGAAGAATTTTATAGACTTTACAATATCAATATTTCATAACATATCTGGATGCTGTTAAAAATATTATTCCTTGATGAAAGGAATAATAAAATGGAATTAAATGTTGTAGTGCAAATGCTCTGTCATGCTGCTGGGAAGCAACAAGAAGAATCTTCACAATGAGCTGAGCTGGAAATACAAGAAGAAAAAAAGACAGTCACAGAAAACTGTCAGCTACTCAAACTGAGGCAAAATGTGCATAGCTGTGAAAAAGGCAAGAATCACAAAGAATGTAAAAGAGAAGTGTTTCTGGTAAATACCTGAGTATTACTATTTTTTTAAATTATGAATACTCATTTCAAATGCTGTGTACCCTCTGTGCACTCTTCAGAACAGATAAATTTCCTTTGGACCACAGCTATTTGGATGACAAAAGAGAGCAAAGAACCCCTCTCTGATATGTGACTGAAAGAGTCAAAAATAAAGGGAAAATGACCATATAGATATCAGCTGGTAAGTGACAGTTTAGAAAGAGACACAGCCTAAAGCACAGGGGTTTTTATATGAAATGTAGTACTGTATAAATGGATCACGATGCATTTAACCTAGCAATAAGAAAAATATTTTTAATTTTTGGAGACTCTGAACAGCTTTTCCTTGGGAGTAATGGCAACAAAAAACTTAATAATTTCAAGATGAAGAATAATAAATCTGCGAATCACGGGATAATAGATGTGGTGTGAGCTGCATTAGGCAGAGACTGGGAAGTCCTTGTCAGATCTACATGCGTATTGTGTGGAAAATCACTCTATGAAAAGCCAGTGTCTGCAGACGAGACAGAGGAGTCCTGCAACTTTATTCTAACAAAGTGAGTGTCCATTGGGACATACCCCTACTGGGCTTCTCTCTCGAGGTTTTGGAGGACTGAGCAGCCTCCTTTTATTCTCAACTCCCGGCCGCACGTTGCCCTTTCCTTTCCCTATTGGCTGAGGTACTAGATAGATACGACTTTCCCGAACCGCCTACCACGTATTGCCCCCTGGAAGACGTAATTTTCCTCTAAGGTTTGGAAATTCAGGCTATGTGGGTTCTGCAATAGATTTTGTGTTGACCCATTTGACTATTACCCTAAAGTTCAGGAGTCAAACTTGCTGAGCTCTGTAACAAGCTTGTGCGGCTTGAGGTTGGTAGAGACATTAACACCCATTTCAAAGACATTAACACCCATTTCTCCTAAAGACCCTCACCCATGGAATGGAATTGTTTGTAAAGACATTACCACCCATCTTCCCTCACCCATGGAATTGTTCGTAAAGACATTACCACCCATCTTTCCTATCAGTATCAGCATCCTCAGAGAAACAGGAGCTGTGACTGGTACAAGAATGCTGTAAAAAGCTCTGAAAAGTATTTTGGAACTGCAGATACAATCACAATGTATTAATTGTTATATTGCTGCTTATTCTAGCAGAAATCTCTGGGCAAGTCAGTCTTATGTCACAGCGATGTATTTATTTCCAAACTGAAAGACTCAGTTACCTCCATGCTATTAAATTTCATATTTTCTCAACACTCCTCTTGTCTTGCATTTTTTAAGTTCTAATTTACTTGGTTTCTGGACGTGTCATCTTCTGTTTTAAGTTTTCTTGTGAAAGGGCAGTGTTTCTCTGCGATCTTATTTTACCTCTAGAATTTTTTTTACTTCAGAACTTTTCAGATTAATTAATCATAACTTCTCATATTTGTCACTATCAGTGTGGCTCCTACGTAAAATGATGGACTATATTTGTGCAGAATTGTAAAGCAGAGATTCAAAGGTTTTTCCTGTAGTGCTGCTGCTCTAGTTGCTCCAAGGATAACTTTATAATATCTGCAATCCCAGTAGGCAATAGCACAGAAAGAAAAGCCATAGCAGGCTTGTTTTTCAAAACCTGCCACGTACAGTAAGCAGTGATGACTTCAGCTACAGAATATCAAAAGACACACACACACAGTGTTCCCCTTCATCAAACAAGCTTTTGGCAGCCAACTACAAATATACTGTTTTTTAGATCAAAGAGTCTCTGTAAGGTACAAAATCATTGACGGTGGTTGTCATCACAGCACCGGATACACATATTCTTTCAGGATACTTTAAGCAGGTGCAGCCAAGTGTATAACCAGGCAGCAGAAACAGACCAGCTTGGTAAGAAAAATTAAGCTATCTGAGCTCCATGCTGCTGCCACTGGGATATTTGCAATACCTGTGCATATACACGTATAAGTAGGTGATTTATGAAACCACTGCACTGCGGTGTGCGGCATAAATATATCTGCAGATTTGGAAGAAGAAAAGGGAGTAGATGGTGCTGCTGAAAATGACTCATTGGGTTTCAGGCAGGCAGCTGGGATGCTGACTTAGCACAACAGTTGAAGAACACAATGGAGGTTATCCACCCTGCACCATCCCTGCAGGAGGACAGGCAGTGAGGTCTGGGGCTGAGGAGGAGAACCTAAGGAAAATCCAGGGGGGTTTTAAGGCGAGACAAAACTACTGAGGGTCTCTGTTACCCTGCTGCTATCAGCTCTCTTTGAAACAAGGCTAGAAATGACCAACCTAACAGATGACCACCATTCTGCTGACAAGGAGATTGAGTTTAGGATTGCCAGCTTGAATTGCCAGAAATTTCTACAGTTAGCACAGAAGTTACTGCTTTGCTGATGGGCTCTGTAGATGTCAGCAAAGACATTTCTTTTTATTCAATATGCATTGATAAAACAACAGGCAATGGAACATTTTTTAAAAAGTAAAATATCTTCAATACAAAAAAAAGGTATTTTACAATGTTTAAAATGTCAAGATTAGGACTGTCTGTGATGCCTTATTTCCGCTTGTTGTGTGTATCCTTTTCACTGTTAATTTGTGTATCAGTCAGCATCACAGCTGGTTGTTCTTTGACACTTGGCATCTAGAAGGTTTTAAGTTGCAAACTTCGGGTGACACAGCTGAGATTTCAGAAAGGTGTAAGATTGTTTTCATAGTTAGGTAACAAACTGATCCTCAAAAGCAAACTGCCCAACAGACTGACGTACACTCAGTAAAAACAGAGGGCTGAATTAACAACCAAAATATTAAAAATTATATCATAGTACACACACATAAGATGGCTAAAGGCCATCTGTTACAACATGAGCAAAACTTCATGTAATTTTTTGTGTTCAACTTTGCAATACTAGTAATGTTCTCTCGACAATATTTGCAACCTTTGTAGGTACTAAAGATTACAAAATAGTGTTATAATATTAGGCTGAAGTACAGCAACACAATTCAATCTCTTTCAGGACGTATCCATTAGGATGAGACATGGATGATAGAGTTTTAGGTTATCCAGTTATGCCAAAAGTTATAGTTATACAAATTACATTTCCTTGAACAAAGCAGAGGTCAATCTTTGATTGCCTAAGCAGAAGAGAGCAACATGAAAGTTGGGATATAGAGAACAACTATCTATTTCTGGTATGACTAACATCAAGAATTTTCAGTACTATGGGGTATTAATAAGAATTATTTACATTTTCAGGTGTGCTGCAGTTTGGCTACATTATCTGGTACTGCTGTACACTTTGGGCCAGATGCCTACAGATTTATTCTCATACTGTATGTTAAAATTTTTATGCTTTGACAGGCATAGCTGAAACTCTGAACCGATGCTGAGATTTTGATCTCTTTTTTGCAAAAGACCATAGTTTTACTACGTATTTGTACTACAAAGCAGTGGTGCTTTCCTGATATACAGTAATATAAGTAAACTAATAGATACCAGCAGAAAAAGTAAAATATAGTAAATCCCTATTACTCTTAATCACTTACTAAAGCCTAATGAATTTAATCAGTTGGTTTCTCTAAGGATTACAGAAATAGGGTTTTTTCCAAGGAATTTTAAAATTATCAAGTATTGGGACTAGTAATTTTCAATGGAATTCTACTGATATAAATTAGATTATTATCAGGCCAAGAGATAAACATTTATCCTTGGTTTACTAACATAAATTCTTACAGTATTGCAAATAGAAATTATATCTATATTTTACAAGTAAAGAGAGAAAGAACAAGCAATTTGCCCCAGCAAACAAACAAATTCTGCATCAGAAGTACAGAAGCTCAGCTGCTGCAAAAAATATGAAAAATGCAAGCATGGAGATATATTTATGAACGTTCTACTCTGTGTAGGAGTATATTATCTGTATTCATTCAGAACATCAGAAGCATTTTTAATCTCAGTTTGAATCCTTGCATTAAATCATTGCTGTAATGAGAATTAAATTTCTGTTTTAGTTTATGTCAAAGAAATTGTTTGAGAGAGGACTCACCCCTAGGGGTTGAAAAACATTGTATTAACGGTTGTTCAGATTATAATTATGCATAGACTTAAAACTTTGGTTAAAAAAAAAGAGCTGTTTGTTTGTTTGTTTGTGGGTTTTTTGTTTTTTTTTTGGTTTTTTTCTTTTTTTTTTTTTTGCTTTGAAACAAATTTTTAAGCAAACCACATGTGATTTGGTGTCAACATTGAAGAGAAGCATTTTGGTTTTGAATACATGAGCCAATGAAGAAATACATATAATTCTTTCAAATGAAGTGACTTGCTAACATCCACAAATTTAAGGAAGCCAAAACATGAGTGTGAGCAAGAATAGTCAGGAAAGGCATTGGAAGGGCTGAAGGAACCAAGGAGCAAATGAAAAGTGCCACAGCTGTAGAAAGCTAAGAGGAGTTGACTGGACCAAGACAAGAGAAATAAAACTGCAAATCAAGTGATACAATGAAAAGCCATTTAGAAAAATGTAAGAGTCATAGGGAAAAAGGTCACAGGAGTATTAAAAAGAAAACAATTAAAATTACAAAATTAAAATCTGTGTTTTCTTATGTAGTTTTTAACAGCACCCAAGAGGCAAAACTTAATTCCATGTTAATACAGAATATATTTTGGATTTAGCTTAGTGTCAAAATGATTTATGAGACAAAGATAAGATACTAAGGGTGAATAAATAGTAAAGAAAGATCTTATAGCATTGGAGGTAGAAAGGGATGTGGGGAGCAGGAAGAAAATATTGCAGTGATAAATGAATGCAGATACATTCTGGTCTGTTTTAGTATGCTTTCAGTTCTATGATAAATATGAGCTTCAAAAGGCAGCAAATTGCACACATAAAGGATAAGCAAAGAAGCATCGCTGCATGAAGATTTTACATTTATCTGAAAAAGTGAACTGCAAATTCAACATTAAAATTCTGTATATTTCACCAACATATTTCCGTCAGCTATGGGAAACAAATGTTTATCAAGCTAGAGATTAAAATGCACACTTTAATGTTATATGTCATATGTAAACTAACTTCATTCTATTGCTTCCTCATTTTATGATATCCCAGTTAACAGACAAATCCTTCAGATCATGGACATGCCCAACTGTGGGCAGTTATTTAGTAAATGGAAAATATGAAATAGCCACATATTCCAAATACAGAATTATTTTTAACACCTCTTTTTTTTAGGTGGAAAGATTTGATTTACAGTGTGGTTAACTACATATGCACAAAAGAGAGGTCTGCGCAGCAGCTAAGGAATGTGACAGTAGCCTGGGGTTTGAATTACCCACAGCAGCACAGTTGCAGCAGCACAGACTTCTCCCTCATGGAGCTGAAGACATCCATTGCCCTGGTTTAACCCTATCCAGCACCCAAGTACCTTGCAGTTGGTTGCTTACTTCCTGCTTCCCTCCCCCTGGTGTGATGGAATCAGAGTGGAGAATCAGAAAAAAAGAGATAAAATCTGCGGGTTGAGGTAAGAACAGTTTAATAATTGAAATTAAATATAATAAGGATGAGGATGATGGTGATGATGATGACAATGATTAAAAGGGAAATGAAAAAAAGAGAGGAATAAAACCCAAGACAGACAAGTGATGCACAATTCAATTGCTCACCACCTGTTGACTACTGCCCAGCCTGTCCCTGAGCAGTGATTAGCCTCTCACGGCCAACTCTCCCCAGTTTATATACTGGGCATGATGTTCTCTGGTATGGAATATCCCTCTGGCCAGTCTGGATCAGCTGTTCTGGCTGTGCTCCGTTCCAGCTTTTTGTGCACCTCCACACTGGCAGAGCATGAGCCATTAGAAAGTCCTTTGACTTAGACTAGCACTACTTGACAGCAACTTAACAACATCAGTGTCTTATCAACATTATTCTTATCCTAAATCCAAAACACAGCTCTGTACCAGAGGGCAATGGGCAACTAATCTAGGAATGCTGACATCTGCTGCACTCGCAGGTTTCTATGATCTCTAGATACACCTGGAGGAAAACCCAAGGGTCTTTAATGGAGGTACCTGAGGAGACCAAGAAGAACTTGCAAGTGGCGTGAGTGAGAATGATAAAAGGCTAATTTGTAGTTCATGTTCTAAATGCCCCACTTATTCTAGCCTCTGAAATTACCCATCAGACTTAACAGAATTTTTACATTTACAGTTTGCTTTTCAGGTGTGTGAATTCTGCTGGGAACAAAGTTTGTAGCGTTAAAGCTCTACTAAGTAATCCCTTAAGGATAACTTTGAAAAGAAGCATCTGTAAAGAAACAGAAAGGATACATTTACTCTGAGCTAAAAATACAGACTCACTGTGTAGCCTGGTGTACAATGTTAACTTTAAGTGGTGGAAGGGGGAAAATAAAATCTCCAGGATAACTATATTTATGGACAGGGACTTCTATCCAGAAGAATACCCAGTAAAACAGTTTTAAGCCTTGAAGGATTGTCTACCTTTGAATTTCTAAGTAAAAAAGCTAACAAAGATGTAGAAACATCTCCAACAGTAGGAGAATGAAGTAGTCCAGACACCTCCCTAATAAAAACTTGATATTGGTTAAATTGTTCAGAATTAATAATAATTTTTTTAAATCTTATGGTACATGTTAAATGAACTATTACAAGGGAGCAGGTAGTCTAATGGAATGAATAGCCTGCCTTATAATTAGCACCACATGTGACAAACAAATCTATAACCAACCTTATTCCATGTTACACCAGCCACAAGGGTGGACACACACTCTATTTTTTAAGACACTTATTATCAAATTAAATAAAAACCTTTAAAGGAGTTTGGCAAAGTAAAACTTTGAGAGAAATAACTAAGTATTTAATTTTTTCAAATATAGTACAGAATGAAGATTCATTATTAAAAGGACACAATTAGTTCATTTCTTTAAATTTAAATATAAAAGAAAGGTATAATTAGAAAGGAACAGTATAAATTTCAGAGTAAATCTCAGAATAAAAGGAAAGTGATTCAACTGGATGTTATGTAAAGGAATCAAGGACAGTAAGGTCATCAAGGAGATTAAAACATTCCTGGACTTCTCCCAACAAAATTACTGATAAGATGAATATTCTTACGAAGTAATAATTCCACTCAGGATTTTTTTTTTCACAGAAGTACAATAACTAACTTGTTTTTCTTTTAATTATATGAGTCTTGCTATTTTACATTGTTTGGCTCTGTAGTGTCCTATTCTTTCTACCAGTGTTTAGATGAAGTTTACTTCTATTTCCAATGTATTCACATAAACACAGACTCATAGAGTGGTTGAGGCTGGAAAGGATTGAGGTTATCTGGTCCATCCTCCATGCTCCAGCATGTCCACCTAGTAGAAGTCACCCTGGGCCATGTCCAGATGGCTTTTGAACAAATATCTTCAAGAATGAAGACTCCACAATATCCCTGGGCAACCTGTGCCAGTGCTCAGTCACCCACACAGTAAAAGGTGTTTCCTGATATTCAGAAAGAAAAGACTTTTCTCCCCGAGCAGCGGCAGGAATAATACATGATGAACTGACCATAACTCCCATTCCCTGTCTCCCTGTACTGCTGAGGGGGAGGAGGTAGAGCTGGGAAGGAGGGAAAGGGGGCGCAAGGTGCTTTTAAGATTTTACTCCTCATTCTCCTGCTCTGATTTTGTTAGTAATAAATTCAATTAACATCCTTAAGCTGAATCTGTTTTGCCCATGATGGTACTTAGTGAGTGATCTCTCCCCATCCATAACCCCTGAACCTTCATTATATTTTCTGTTCCATGTCCCCTTGCACAGAGGAGTGATAGAGAGGCTTTGGTGGGTGCCTGACATCCAGACAGCATCAACCCACTAGGGGAGTGCCTGGAGCTGTTCCTCTCCAGGTGCAGAACTTTGCAGTTACCTTTGCTGAACTTCATGAGGCTTCTATCAGCCCATTTGTTCAGTCGTATAAATCACCATATCAGAACTCCTTGATAGCTGTAATCTACCAGATGCTGTTGAACAGCTGAGTGCAGAGCTCATCTCACAAGTTTACTTCAACTTCTAATGCATTTGAAAAAATAAAGAACCGTTATTAAAAAATGTAACAAATGACATCATCATAAAAAATATTTACCATAATTCTTATTCAAATCCATACAAACCAGAATTAATCTTCAAGAAGTAACTATGAATCATTGCTTCTTAAAAAGATTAAATTTAGGGCTCAAAGAACATGGCTAGGGCAAAAAGGCAATCATACTGAAACTATAAGCAAAGAATCTGCTAAATTTCAGGCCTACATTTGTTTACCAAGACCCAATTACTCCTTCATGCTTATAACAATAATTAAATTTGTGCACAGCTAATTATTTACCATAAATGTAGTAATAAAAATACAAGATAAAACAAAACTAAAAAGTAGATGTTACATTTAGACAAACATTTCAGGCTAAATCCTGGTCTAGTGAACTCAGCATTAAAACTTAATATAGACTTTTACTAAATTAGGACTTCTGGTTTCATGCACCTGCAGTAGGCGAATGGGCTCTTAAATCATGCAACGTTGGTGAAAATGGTAAAGTTTTAAAAGTACAATATGCAAAGTACATTTGGCAAGCAGAAGATAAAACTTTCAGTTATTATTTCACAGAAATGTAGGAGTAGGTGAGACCTTGGGAAGCCACTCACACTGAACTTGTCCATTTGTTCTGCACCACCTATATTTGTCTACATCTTTTTAGAGTCATGTAAAATGCAAACATAGCATTCCAGCTAAGGTCTCACCAGTGTTGAACATACCAGAATAATTTGTTTCATTACCTCATTCATGACCTTCTTGCAAGTTTTTCCCAAAACTACATTATTTCTCTCTTTTGTGCCACTATGGTATCACTGTCTTATGTTTATCTTGGTATCCAGCATAAGCTCTGGATTCCCTCTGTTGTGTAACTGATAGGTGGTCATTCCTTGTTTTGTTTCTGTGTATCTGAGTTCTGAGTTCTGACTTCTTAGGCCTTGATTTTCCAGATCTGTTGTATGAATATATCCTGCTGATTGTGGACCATGATTCCAATTTGTTAAGATAGTTCTGCCCTTCACAGTACTTGTCCTCTCTCTCAGCTTGCTCTTACTCATAAATTTTGTAAGCATGTTCTTCTCTCCACTATTCAAGTGTTTAATTATAATATGAAATAGAAATGACCTTAGGACAGGCTCTGTTGGAACCTTACTTAAAATTCCCTCCCAGTTTGAAGCAAAACACTGGTAACTCAACTTTAAGAGTCATTTTTCCCTTTGTCTCTATACTCCATTCCACTGTTTGCTTGCAATATAGACAATGTCAAACCCATTTCTAAGAGCAAGATCACCAACAACCCCTTTGACCATGAAGCCAGTTATTTCCTTACAGTGTAGCTCTCAATGCCTATTTTACTCTCTCCTCCTAACAAAAGTATCCTGGAGGTTCACAGGCTGAGAACAGGAAGGCAGTGCTGGATCTCTCACTCTTCTTACCCATCACTAAGGCCCTCAGCACTGCCTTTCTCCTCCAGACAGTAGTAAAGTGTGCCTAGAGAGCTCGGAGGAGAAAGCTCACTCTACAACCCTACATTGCAGCATGGAAGATGTCTAGAGAAGAGAGAAGGCATTGCAGATGGGGGACATTGCAAAAAAACCCCTGCATATAATGGTTGGCGACTGGTCTAAGAAAATTGGATTATATTCTCCAATTTTTAACATCTCCCACTCTAAATTTCCTCTAATCTGTTCTGCCTCCCTTTGGGCTAAATTTCAAAATGGAGGAGAAAGAAAACAGCTAGAACAGTTTTTAAAATTTGTTTTAAAAATCCATATGTTCATATCAAAATGACATTGTTTAGTCTCTAAAATGCAATTTAAATTGTTTATAAATAAATTAATAATGTGTTATGGGAAATGTTAATAGTTTAGTGTCAATCTCAATAGCAAGAAAAATCAAATGAGTCAATTATGCCTATTACCTCTTTTTCTCCCTTTCAGATGAACACAAAGCAAGGAACAAGTAGCAGAGATGAGAAAAAGTGATAGCCTACAGCATCCAGGTTTGAACAGTTACTTGTTTGTCAAGATATTGAAAGTCCTGTTTTTACGTTCCTTGTCTTTTTCTTCCTTGCTGCTAAATTATATGGTGGATTTTGAGCATTTACAAAAATTTGATATTTAAAGGCATTCCAGGAGAAAAATGGGGTTTTATTCAAGATTGCAGCTGGTAAGAAGCTGTGAGGTTTCATAAAGTAGCAGAGCTAAAAGGGGTGAGATCTGCATAACAACTGCTTATATCAATGCTGACATCAGCTAACACTCTCGGAGAGTGTTAAAAATAATTTGGGCCCATTGATGCAAACAATACTTTTTAAACAAAGATTTTGATGTCTGAATCACTTCATTAAAGGTGATCTGCAAGCAACACAATAGTAGAATTTCTTTTTAAGAAAATCCAAAAAGCCACACACTACAAAATTATAAAACATATCTTTTAGGCTAATTGAATCTTTACTTTTAAAACAACACTTACCCTCTTAAGAATAACACAAAAGAACAGAAAGAATTCTATAATCTTTTCCTTTAGGGATTTCTTAGACATTGTTTTACTCAGGGCCAAATATAAAGATACTCCTGGCCCCTATGAAAAAATGTATGTTGTGTAATTCCTAGGCTTCAAAGGAATTCTCAAAGATAGGAGAAAAAGAACATATGTCTCACCCATATTTTCCTTTTGATGTACAGAAAGAAATATTCAAAACCCAAAATCCACCAATGCTGTCATATGCTGGTATAAACTTGCTTTATGGGTTAAAATCCCTTGTGAATTCCCTTCAGTTAAAAGAGTTGAAGCTTACACTTATATGCATGTATATAGTATGAGTTTGTGAGAAATTTTCTTTTTAAAGCAAATGTTTAAATATAACAGATGTTCACTTTGTTTGCCTTTATAGTGCTGGGTAAAAACACTAAAGTTTTTCCAATACATGGTCATAATATTTTCTCTTTCTTTTGGCAGACATCAGATGCCTTTAACTTCATTCAAACTCAAATGAGCAGTGCTGTAGTGGCAGTGAAGGTCTGATCTCATCTCTCGTCTAAAGCAGATGACAAGAAATGCCCTTCTTTGTCCAGCCAATGGTTCATGTCATCCCCAATCTCTGACAATTGCAGTAGCAGATGCTACAGAGTGAGAACAGTCTCTGTTTAGGATGAATGTTGACACAAATTTTAACAAGAGAGGACAGGATCCAGGACTATGCCAGAAACACATTGCTTTCAACAATGATCACTTTTATGATACTTTTAAGAAAAGAAAACTATTTTAATATTTTCTCTAAGCAGACATAGCCTGTTGACTGTTAAAATAACAGACAAGACGAAGATCTCTCTCCTGTTTGCTCCACTGCTCTACATTACCTTTTTGCTTTCTGATAACATGTCCCTAATCCTGTGGCCTTTCCTGTTGAAAGTACTTGAACACATTAACCATTATAATATTATTCAGCTTTTCTAATTTGAAAGATGCAATTCCAGACGTGGCCCAGTATTCACCTCCTGAGCATAGTATTGTTTCCAATACCTCTGTGGGCATCCTGTTTGTTTTCAACATTTGGTGTTTCTTCTTCATTTCACTAACTGATGCAACTAAGTGATATATAAAAATATGTACTATAATAACTGGGGCGAAAAACACTCAAGCAGGAAATAAAATTAATTATTACAACATCTCTTTGGCATGGTAAATGCTTCATGTTTGATCTTCAATTCTTTCTCTAAATACCCTTCTTCTGTACCACTTTTTCTCTCTACACTTACCTAAGGTTGCTTATTCCTAATCCTTAACCACACTTGAAAATTTCAATAATGGCTATAGTTTGACACCATTATGAAATCACAAAGCACTACTTATATTTTCATTACTATTTTTGACCCTTTCCATGGGTTCTTGACAACCATATAGTTGCACTCACTACCTCAGTGACAAACTCTCTGCCCCACCAGAAAATTGAATCAGACAGTGGACTTTAGAAAAATTTCTTTATTTTTTACCAACCCCCACCATAACATAATCACAGATTAATTGCTACTTCAGGCATAGTCATCCACACAGACTACCAGTTTTCATTCATGTCACACCAGATTTGCTAAAGATTGTGGTTTTTAGATCTTTTGCTGCCAGCACTTAAACCATAGGGATGCTCAGAAACATTCAGTATCAGTGGAGTTTGAGTGGGTGGATTGCCTACAAGTACTTTGTTATGGGCAAACAACATTAAATTTTGGCATTAACAGCCGTGACATTATTGGCATAGTCACAGAGATAAGAAATTAACTTCTGCAAGATCTTTCAACAATCAAAACAAGATGATGGTTTGCTACATTTAGTTTTATGCCTATTGCTTGCTCCGTTTCTTGGATACTTGTCTAACTTTGGAAGCCCACAAGCAGTTCAGTCAAATACTGTGCATCATGGTAGTAACTTGTTAGAGCTTTCAGAGATATAAGGGACAATTGCATTTGTCCCATTTTGCAAAGGGTCTTGCAACAGGATGATTATAGAGCTTGTCACAAAGTCACTAAAACATAAAGTCATTAATTTTGTGGATGGTAGCAGCATTTGCAAATATTCTCTCTTGGTTTAAGACAATTATATTGAGTGGACAGTCCAAAATTACTTAGCTCCCCTTTTAACCACACCATTTTCACCAATAAGGAGAATGAGAGAAAATATGTGTGAAAAAATACTAGTTTACTAAAAACAAAACAGCAACAATCAAGATACTGGTAATAAGCACTAAATACAAAGTTGCTGAATCCCATAGATTCCTGGGGACAAATTAAAACAAGAAGGTGAAGAAGCCCCTCACCCAGTATGGGGGCCTCGGTAGCAGACGATGGATCAGAAGACGATGACAATATGGCAGAGAAGCCCTGCCCGGCTCAACCTTTGCCTTGGAACAAAAAACGGGAAGACAGGAGCTTACAAAGCAGTTCTGGTAGCAGATGTGGAGTGCCAGTTCCACCTAGGGCAGCTCTGAACCTGCAGAGTCAGTTCCTTTACTTCTTTTGGGCCAGCTGGACCCAGTTGGTGCCAGTGCTGCAGTTCTGAGTTGCTGCTGCTTTGCAAGGGAAAGAAAAATGGACTTGCTGGGCACTGAAACCCACAGGCCTGGCCCTGACAGCTCTGGATCCAGAGATGGGGGTTGCTCCCAGCAACCATGGCCAAAAAGGCGTTGCCAAATTTGCTCCAAAACAGATTAGCATTGTGGAATGCAGTTTCTTGGAGACCTGTGGCAAGCAACTTCCCATGGAGAGAAAGAAAAGAAGGCATCTGCCTCTCTTTGCCCTCACCCCAGGCAGCTCCCTTGGCAGTACAGTGAGCAACAAGAACTCCCTGCTCCTCTTGCCTGTCTCTTACTGGGACCTCCTCCACGAACCTGGGATAAGGCACCCTGGTTCTGCTTCAGGTTTCCAGGTCTTAAAGTGATAATTTTAAGCAGGTTGGCATAGAAAAGATATGAAATACAATATACATTTTTTGGTTACTTGGAACATATACAAATACTTCTACACTGGAAAAGGCGATGCTGATCTCTAGGAAAAAATGCTGGGAAGGTTCTTTACAAGAAAGCTGAGGGAAGTACAGAAACATGTTTGATGTTCCCCGCCTGAGACTCTGAATAACTGAAATGTCATAGGTATTTATTTTGAAAATAAATTCTAAACCATCACTGAGTTGTACTATTACAAGAGTCTGAGAGAGACTTTAAAGAATTTGTGCATATAACATTATATTTCAATCTCTTAGAGAGCTGAGAGGATGTGGATGAGGGAAATCAGGAAAATAAAATGAAATCTTGCTGTAATTTGTCAGTATGTTTAGGATTACAAATTTGTGTCTGCTCTATACACATTCAAAGGTTTGCAAAGATACCTCCTTAAATATTGTAGCATTGAAAATATGCTACTTTGTAGCTGGAAATTTTGGTTTGTATTTGATTAATGTTTCAATATTTTCTGTGATAACACTGACATTTACTTCATGTACTGGTTGGCTCTTGATTTGCAAGGCATTTTGTAAATAGTTTTCTATGGGAACTTTTAAAAATCAGCAATGTCGAATGTCACAGTGACACAGCAGGAAGAGGAACCAGACTGACTGCTACGAGGATTGGGGTCAGTGAGGTAAACTAATAATTTGTTGATATTGTGAGAACTCCAAAACTGGGCCTCTAACAGTCTTTACTTTTGTCATGCAGGAATCATATTCAAAGGAATTATTGACTTACATCCACGTAACATACTCATGTCAAGCTGAACGTGACAACAGCAACTTAACGGTAGGTGTAAGTATGCAAAATTATTAATTGCAATTTAGTCAAATGCAATTAAAAAATAAATATTTACCAATTGCGGAGTCTTCTGTAAGGTTAATAGATTGAGGATTTTAAGTACTAGTAAGTCAACAAGATTGTAAGGCTGAGTGCTTATTTCAAGTCCATGATTGATTAAGCCTTTGGAATCCTGATAGTCTTCTTCCTGAGAAGAGTTCTTGGTTTTTAACAAGTTCTCATATCAAAAGCCTTACTGATCTGCAAGTCATCAGCTTATCAGAAGTGACAGCTTATGACAAAGATGTGGGCAGCTCCTCAATTAACAAGAAATTGGAATCACAATTAGATGGTTATTTTTCTTGTAAAAGCATTTAATACCTTACTATTGACCTGTCAGGAGGCACTGGCTGAGATCACAGCATGATGACTCAGTTCAGAACTCCTTTGATATCTAGCAAAAGCCTAAAAATATTATTATTGAAATATTTCATCACCAGAACTTTTAAAATCTTTTCATAATTCCCAAGTTGATATGGTCATTGCAATGTAAAGCCATTGACATCAATATAAATAAAACTCTACAGGCAGTCCCACATAAAACTATCCAGTGACTTCCAATCATCTGAATTTTATGAGACAGAACGAAGAAGACACATTAGCTGAAGCACACTTTGATTGCAAATGAAAATACCACTTAACTGTAACAGTTGAAAGAGCACAAATACTGAGGAAGTGGTACAACAGATTAAATGATCTTCATCTTTCCCATGAGGTACACATATGAGCTATAAAAATA
The DNA here is from genome assembly GCA_013400775.1 of Chaetops frenatus. NCBI lineage: Eukaryota > Metazoa > Chordata > Aves > Passeriformes > Picathartidae > Chaetops > Chaetops frenatus. Next base: position 172,975 of record VZTR01000965.1, on the reverse strand, counting down.
TAAATGTTTCAATTATACTGTATAATACTTCTTTCCCCAACTCTTCATGTTCATGTACTTTGTTAAAAATTGATGAAACACAAAAAGGGGGTTTTTTTATTCAATGTTCTTTTGTTTCAATTCGTGTAGTATCACATGGTAAAACCCTCACAGACACTGAGCCCTTTCTCAGCTACACTATTACTGGTCAAAGCAAGGTACTTTCACTGAAACTGGTGAAATTGTAATGGTTTAAATGTTGAACTACTGACAGAAGTAATTCCAGTATCCTGTTGTCTGTCTTGTAACTCAGGTAATTCTCCCATTAAATTAAGGGAAAGAATAGCCTGGCTAAAGTGTAGAAAATCAGGCCCATAATCATGATGCCAGAGAAAAGGTTAAAGTACAGATTTTGTGCTATGAAATAACCTTTTATGAAGGATAAATGCTTTAATACCATGATGGGCCATAATGGGCCATAACTGGTCTCTTAGACTGATGTAAGAGACAGCTGCAACACCTTAGAAGGTGTCAAAGACTCACGAAATGCCCCATGATCCACTATTTCATCAGCCAGGGGAGGTACAAAACATGTTTCCACCTAGCTCAACATAACACAAATCCCATGCCTGGATTCCTTCCCCCTGCTACTCAAGGGATACGGCCTGCAACCACCACTTCGAGAAGACTCCAACCACTGAGAAGGCCAGAAAAAGAGAGAACCAGTGGGATGTCATTGAAATCTTTATAGTGGTATTTTCTCTACTTAATCCATTTCTGTGTCATTCTCTTTCTCTCCCCCACTTTTCCCTCTTTTTCTCTACCTCACATTTACAGTTAAATAAAAATCTGTACTATTGACTTCAACATATTGTCTCGTTTGTGCCTTAACTACGAAAGAGGCATCTCTAATAATTTTAATAATCAGATCTTAACATTTTTTTCACTCACACACGGTCTATTCCTGTGTTCTTAGCAGGCACTGCATTGTAAACAATCTCTGAGCTTGTCTTCCATACGCAAAATGGAGCTACTTTAAAATTAGACCTTGACCATGAATTTTCTTCTTGAATACTTCCAGATTTGACAACGCTCACTTGCCACAGATTTGATTTACAGTTAGAAAAGTAGCTCATATACAGGGTTAAAGGAGTGAATGGCTTTAAGTCAGTTGGAAACGTGTGGAAAGACAGGTTCAATGCATTTGGAAAAACTGGCAAAAACTACAGCTAACAGATACACCATGTGTGAAAACAGGAAGAGAAAACCACTGTCACTTTTTAAAAATTCTTCTTTAATTATGGAGAATAAAAAGCAGGCATCTGTCCAAGAGAGGATTGTAGTAGTCCAACTCAGATCCTATATGTAAAATTTCAGTTTCACAGAACCTAACAAGGAAAATTCTCAACAAAATTGAATATAAAATTGAGACAAAAATCTATTTCCTCTTATTTGAGGAAGGCTGTGATTATTCAAGAACCATAATATCACAGAATCACAGCATTGTTATGGTTGGAAAGGAATTTTGGTGTTCATCAGTCCAACCCATTTGTCGAGGCAGGGTCACCTAGAGCAAGTTTTACAGAAATGCATCCAGGTGGGTTTTGAATGTCTCCAAAGAAGGAGACTCCACAACCTCCCTGGGCAGCCTGTTCCAATGCTCTGCCACCCTCAATGCAAAGACATTTTTCCTTATGTTGAGGTGGAACTTCTTCTGTTTCAGTTTATGCCCATATCAGTATCAGAACTTTTAGTATTGCATAAATTTTAGCAAGCCTCCATTTAAAATAAAAAACCCATAAGTGCTAGTTAAAGAAAATACTAAATTTTGTAATTAGCACCATTTTTCTGGTGTTTTAATAGGTGTTGATTTAGATAAACCATCTATGTTGCTGGTTTGCATATTTCAGAATCAAATAAACTGAAATAGTACGGGTTTCATTGCAACTGCAAGAATTGTTCCAAATACAACATGGCATTTGTATTTTCCTCACATTCTTAAATTAACTTGGCTAAGAGCTATCCTGTAATATAAGAATTCCACCACTCCAGTAATTTGGCATAGCTGCACTCCTTATGAAAATGCAGGACATGAACACTTTCTTTCTGGACACCACCTGCATAAACAACACTGACAGACTACCATATTTAGGGGTTGTCAAAACATTGTGACAGCAAGCCTTAGTAATATAGAACTGGCATCGTAATTAACATGGGCTCAAGTTCTACTGAAGACATAAAATTCACCTTTTTCATAAAGCGAAATATGAAAAATTTTAAATGAAAAATCAGTTATTTTGCTTATAAAGTGAGCAAAGTAGAAATTAGATTCCCTGCCAGTTTTCAACTTGTCAGCCATTTATGTTGAAGTTCTGAAAAATCATTCTTTCTCTACTTAGATCATGCAGGTTAAAAATCTACTTTTAAATTAATGAAGATGAAGAAATTTACGCAGCTTAATGGTTTAAATATGAGCTACTCTAGACAGGAAATTAATTCAAAGTGGAATTCTATTTACAATTAAACAGTATTAGAGTATCAGTCAATGAAATCCAAGCACTCCTAGCATAGACACACTGGGTTTGTACCACTCCAATAAAAGCTATCATTCCTGGAAGGAATGTAATAATAAGACCAGCTTTTTTAAATGAGAGGAACAGATGTTACAACAGAAATCTCCAAAGTAGACACCTGTTATAAAAATGAGGTGCTTCAGCTTAATCATTTAAAAACAGTGGTAAAACACATCTAGCAGTTTAAAATCAGCTCAGTATGTCTAAATGATAACAGAATAAAAATTCATTCTGTTTCAGTAAATCACGAATAGAGAGAAGTCCTTCACTAAAGAACTAAGGGTAGATTAAAATCTTGTAGTTCTGCTTTAATTAAGGCCAAAAACCCTGAATTTTTCCACAGGCTACATACCATGGGTTATAAGCATACACTCCACAGTGGGTATAAATAACTGTTGTTTATGAAGCAGTGTAGCAGCACGACAATCTTACAAAATGAAACGAATCACTCACTAATTTTTCTTAACACAGTTAAAAGAAATTCCTGTAACACCTATTCCCCTAATGCAAATATATTCCATGGTTTGTGCAGTGAATGTACTGCAGAGTCTGCTTTATGGAGAAATGGCTAATTTTGCTCAGCTGCTCGGGTGGGAGTAAATCTCACTCCATCCAAATGACTTTGCCTATGTCAGAGCCTCCAATCTTTTCAAACTGTCAACCTGCCACAAGTAGAGTCCCCAGGGATCAGTGCCAGGCCCAACACTGTTTAATGTCCTCATAAGTGATCTGGATGATAGGATCAAGTGTACTCCGATGAAGCTTGCAGATGGTATCAAACCAAGTGGACAAATGGGCACTTCTGGACAGAGCCAACCTGCAAGAAAACTTAAATAGACTTAAAAGTGGCCTAAAAAGAACCTCATGAAGTTCAAAGTCAAGATGATACTCTTTGCTTGAAAACTGCCACAAGTGATGCTTGTTGGCCCTCAATACTGCAGTAGGGCCTTCTACGTCCTGTGTTTACTAGGTAAAATCTATATAAACAGAATTTTAAAACTGCCACACAAAAAATTTGCTGTAAATTCTTGTCACTAGAAGGTTTATAGCAGCTTAATTATGCATGTTTGAAGAATTTCAAGTTGAATTGCAATGTAAGAGCAAAAAAATTTAAATGTGTAAGACTATTTTTTTGCGCATTCCAATACATATTTGATATTCAAAACTGCACAATTCCTTCCTGAATGAACAACATATTCCAACACATCTTTGTTTTCTCATTTTCTTGTTGGTTTCTTTTTTTCCTGTTTTTCCCCCTCTTAAAACATGGTGCAAAATATTTCTTATTTACTGTTGTGCATTTTCCAATATTCTTCACAGCTGCTGGAAGCAACATTTTTTGGAATACTTCACAATACAGGTAGCAGAACATAAAATCATATTCCCAAGTATCATGATATCCAACCCTTTTAACAAGGACTCTTAACAAGGTATAGAAGTCTCTCTCTCTCTGCTTCATTTCTTCCTCATCAATGTATCCTTCTCAGGACTCAAAACTTACCTGGAATCATCCTAAGATGAAGGCTGCAGCATGCTCATGTTGGGATCACTCTGATGTCTTCTGCATGTTGTGGTGGGGTTTCTTTTTTAAAAGCATCACTTTATTTACATACTTTTCTGCTGGGACCAGAACTTTTTCTCTGACACTGATGTTCTGCCTACTACATGGAAGGAAAGTCCTATCAATTGACAAGTGAGGGACAGTACAGCCTAACTTTTATCTCTCCACCTTCTCACTGGCAGAAGGAAGAGGCCAACACCTACCCATCCTAGTCCTTAGGAGACAGACTTGTGAGAAAGATGGCAAAGACTAGTTACAACTGCCCAAACAGGCTGAGCAGATCAGGGCATCCCTCTACAATCACTGTCACATCTTAGAACTACCACAGTACCAGTACATTTAGTCATCCTTGTTCATCACAATTCATTTTCACGTTGCTTACAGTCAACGGTACTGTAAATGAAGGAAGACTGAGATGAGGCCGGAACCTTCCCTTTCAAGTTTTTTCAGGCAAATGTTTTGGGGTTTTTTCCCAAATAGAAGTAAATAACATATTAGGTAACAAATAGTTTTCTGTCGCTTCCCTGTCTAACAACTATCATTTAGAATACATAATACAGAAAACATAACTTTTCCAAACTCATGCTCCACTTGTAGTCCCACTCTGCAGCACTGCAATGAAAGGGGCAAATGTCCTGTGAAATGTGGAAATGGACTTGTCCTTCCTAATAACTGAAAGCTGACCGTCACAGTTACAGAGATAGGAGGTGGAGTTTAGCGTTGAGAGTGGCCCAAATTGTGTCCTCCATATTTTCTCGACATCAACTCATGCAAGGTTGTTTACTGTCTCCTTAAGACCCGCAGAAGAGAAGCAGGACCTCTGTTTTACCTGGTTCATGAAAGCGGGAGTTGCTGGGTCCCTTTAAAAACAGGGAACAGACATACAGAGATCTCTTTTCTGTTCTGTCCAGGATCTCAGAAGGCAGGAAGGTCCCATGGGCTGCTAGTCACAACCTCCAGGGAGCCACAAAAAAAGAGATAGACAGTGACTAAGACACTGACTAAGACACCAAAAGACTGCCAAAGAACAAATTTCAATGTGGGTGTCACAAAAGCCATTTGACATTCGAGTTATTCATGAGAATACTTGAGCCACACTACAATACTTTCAACAAATATTTTTAACTGAAATACCCACTTTGACCTACAGGGAGACTTGGTGAGAGTCTTGGCAGAGTTTAGATACAGAATTTGCCAGACACACACAAAATTCTCTATGTATTTCAAACCCTACCTTTTCACAAATTCTTTTCTTGCAGACATCTAAAGTTCTGTTGACACATGTGCACTCAAACTTTGTCAAAGCCAGGCATGTGGAGCTAAGACCTCCTGCCATCCAAGAACTCCTATACAAATGATGGGGATTTTTTAACTCTGAAAATAAAGGTTTATAATGAATTGAAAGTGCAGAACAATAGTCATTGCAACTGAACCCCTAAAGCTATACTTTTGTGTTTTTGGTTTTTTTTAGGCAAAAGTCCTTTGGTAATTGCGTATCACTTCCACCAGTGATATTTCAACCTTATAGCCAAGGATCTCACCTCTAATGTTGGACCACACTATCTGAGAACAATGAAATTACTATAGAAATTTTAGCTCTCTCAGTGAATAGATTTAGAGCTGAAAACACAAGACCTACTTGTTCTAAAATCGTATTCCAGCACTTTTAATATACAGTTCTTCAAAATGTTTTACACTTCTCTATTAACTTTTCATAACCAGAAGAATGCTAACCAGTAAATTTTTTTCTGTCGCTGACTTACATAATCAGCTGTTACAAAGAGTTACTTTTCCAGTGTTTTAGTGCAGACTATACAAGGTCAAAGTAAAATCTTGCATGGGTCAACAATACTTAGTGCTGAGCATCTGCCAGCTATTCCTTTGCTTTCCATTTGAGATTAAAATCATGTGTAACTGTTTGTTATGGACAGCTCTAGAATATTCATCATCATAGTAAGTATAACAACTACATGTAGATAGATATTAATTTCTGCCACAGAAATACTCTTTTAACATACAATAAGGACAAGATTCACTATGCAAACATTGTTTTTATTCTCTGAAGCTAACTAATTCCATCTCACTAGGTTTTTATTTGGACATTTGCAGACCCCCTTCCTCTACTGCAAAGTGTATAATCTAGATATTAAGTAGACTCTTCAAGGCAATGCAGTAAAATAAGAAACAGATGCAGTTTTTATTGCAAGTGGTACATTTATTGTTATTCAAGATGAACCACGTGAATGCTAAATTTCTCATTTTAACTTTCCAGTCTGATTATTAGCCATTTAGGTCCCCAAAATATAAAGTATATGCACTGTAAAAGTATGCTAAAGTATTTTTACTAGGTGCCCTACTTCTAAAATCAATTATTTTTGGATGCTTAATTTAGAACACTTGGCTTTTGCAGAATACTCTTCTAATTTTTGGTTGCTAAATAGAGCTTAAAAATGCAAATCCAAAGCACTGGAAGACAAGAAATCAGACTAGACCAACTAGAAATGTGTATCTTTCTCAAGTGTCCAATTTTTAAGCCATACAATTATTATTTTTGACCTAAACTATGATTTTGGAATGCTTGAGATGACAATATTATAAAAAATGTGACACAGGATCACTGGTAAGATATCAAGAATTGCTTCTAACACCCAGTCACATGCAAGAATCAAAGTGACAGAACTCTCCAGATGATGAGAAGTCAGTATCCAGCAGCAAATGCATGTGACATACTTACTGGAGATCCCATAGTAGGACAGAGGCTAACTGTAAGCAGCTTGGCTTGGAACTAGAAGCAATTTAAGTTCAGCAACAAATAACTATTTAGATGTATGGAAATCATATGCATGCAGAAATGTTTTCTGGGGCTGTCAGAGCCATGACTGATGGAATGGCGGAGTCCCCACTTCTACAGGCTCCTGTATAGGCTTGCCAAGCAGTGGGAAATGTCAGAGAGCTGTCAGTATTATCAAATCACTAAACTTTACCCTTGAGTTTTATAGAGTTCAGCCTCCTTTGAACAGTCTCCCTTGAACTGCAAATCATAGTTCTTAACTTCAACATTTCTCTCTTATAAGTGCAGCAGTACTGATTTAAAGCTCTGCATCCACTTGGTTAGATCATTTCTCCTCCTGCAAATAAAGTGATTTGAGATAACTCAGCCATCTTTACACATCTGTGTTGTGTAGGGTTACAGAATGAAATTAATTGGATCCAAGATTCAATCATCATTCAACAGGGGTCTTTAGATATGGTCTTTAGAACTGTTACAGGTTTCCATAAAAGACATAGAAGAGTAATTAAAAATTGACAGAAAAGATTCCACTGTGAGTAAGTGAATGAGGGGAAAGCAGAAGCAAAGGGGAAAGCAGAAGCAAACCTCCCAAAACCTTGCTTCCACAATTAATAATCACTTTCTTTCCCATCTTCCTTTAACCAAGACTGAAAAATAACCTCATTAATAAGAAAATTTAAGCATGTCAGATCTATTTTCAAAGAAATAAACAGAAAGTTTGTGAGGATGGACAACAGCACATGTAGGTGTCCTAGTTACAGAGGTAAGAGGGGGAGTTTAGCATTAGGGATGGCCCAAAATCATGTATCCCATATCTTCTCTACATTGACCATGCAAGTTAGTTTAGTATCTCTTTAAGGCCCAGAGTCAGAAGGAGAACTTCTGTGTTTTACCCCAGTTCATGACAGGGCAGGCATGCTGGATCCCTTCAAAAACAGGGAATGGACAGGCCGATCCTTTCACTGCTGTCACCTGCCACTTGTCAGGGAGGGAGCAATCCACTGCTTTTTCATGGGTGAGCTGTGGAGAGAAAGCCTGCTGAGCTGCAGCAGCGCGCCAGCAGCACTGAGTCCTTTTGGACAGAAACAGTTTTTCCCAGGTTTTCTTTTTCCACTGCTCCCCACTGTTTTGTTTGTTTGTGGGGGAGGGAGTTTATTGTCTTGGAACCGGGTTGTTGCCGTGTTGTTTCCTTTGTTCTCTCTCAGCCTCATGGCCCAGAGAGAGAACTGTCCCACACTTTGACCGTGTTCCCTGGGACAATTAGTGGGACCTCCTCCGGAACTGCGTTGTAGTTGAACCCTTTGCCTTTGTACTTCTTGTTATTATTGTTTTCTCTTAGTAAACTGTTATTTTCTCACTTATATCTCTCCTCATTTGTCTCTCCTTATTGGTAGAGGGGAGAGGTTAAAACTCAGGGGACGTAGTTTATCTTGGAGTCTCCACCCCATAAATTGTCTTAAACAAAGACAGTGGGCAAACAAGGGAAGATTCCAGTGATGTTACCAATAATAGAATACAGAATATATTTTCTCTCAGAGTAGATAATTCTGTCATTACTCTTCTGGGGTCTGAATCTGGAGTAATCTACATTCATATCAGCAAATACCTAATGACAAGATGTAAACAACATTTTCCAGCAACTGCTAAGTCAGTTCTGAAAGTCTACCATTCAGGCATGCAAAGAACTAGAGTTTTCCAGAGTGTGATGAGATGATTATATTGCTCATATTCACATACTTCTTTCTGTCTATCAGCTTTACAGCAAAAAATGGCAAGTTAAATGCCTGTTAAAATTTAATTGCTTTTCATTATTTTTCTTCTTTCAAAGGTAAGGAAGGAATACACATGACAAGTGACAATTCCACCAGTATCAAGGTCTTTAAATCCCTCTCCCACCCCTCCTTCTTAAAACAATTTCATAGTAGGTTTGAATATATAACATTTCCTTTAACAAATCAAAAAAGTTTCTAAGATATCTCATGTTACATGAACTTTTGTAGCAAGCCCTGAGTGAAATTCCAACATTCTTACCTGATTTAATGTCAAATCCACAATTCAGTGGCTTTTCACCACTTCTTGGGTTGAAGTATGTTATTTTCACCAGCCTGGACAATTTTCAGAGTATGCTTTTGCAGCTCAATCTTCATTTTATGTCCAGCTTTAATGTTACAAGGAGCTATTTAAGACAAAGGTATTAAGCACAGTACAACCTGTTTAGTTATATTGAATGACTGGTATCAGGCCTAAATACTTGAGATAGCTCAGCCTGGTATCATCCCAGTACCAAGTCCATTGGCCAAAGTGTTGTTATTTATTCAGGAAGGAAAGAAAACACCAAAAGCAGGCAATAAAGTAGAGACTTTATTTCTTTAGAGAAACATGATTAAATTGTGGGCACTTTTTATACACAAAGGCACTCAGAAGTACTGGAAACCCGCTTTGCTCTCCAACACTAAAACAGTTCCTACTTTAAACACCTATTAACACACTAATCTATAAAATTACCCGACTAAAGAAATTTCATTGTAGCAATGAAAGTTGACAGCAAGAAAATTTACTCGGAGACATTCAATATTACCTTCAGTAACTTTGTTAATTAAAGCATGTAAGAGGTTTAAGCTGATATTTATTTTAAAAATAAAATCTAGAACCTAAACTTAGAAACAGTAAAGGGCTACTTGTGATGTAAAATCAGAAAGCACAACATACTGACTACAATTTTTAAAAAATTCTTGTTCTAATTTTGTTTTCCCACTAATATATAATAAGATCTCTGAAAGAAAAAAAAAAAAAACATCATTAGGGCTTCTGGGAAAACTAAATGAAAGATGGCCTGATTTGGAAGTAGTTTAGTATCCTATATATACATCTAGATCCAAATATACATTCCAGCAGATGGTCCAAATGAAACTCACTCAAAAGTTAATTAATGCTTTTATACACATGGAACTGTTCCTGATTAATTTCATATGGGCCATTCTTAATACAGAAATGCCTCACTCCATTTTGTTTAAAACAAACTGGTATGTTCAGGAATTAGTCACTCATAAATGCCATAAATCAGAATCATTCCTACACTATTTTAACTA
>VZTR01000965.1:90628-162927 GCA_013400775.1 Chaetops frenatus | reverse complement strand
CCCCAGTCAGTAGCCCTTAATTCCTAAATTTAGAGGTCTATCTGTAGGGATCTCCTTTTAAGTACATCTTATATTAAGATTCTGATCAAAAATATTAATATTTTTTACTTTTTAAAATAGATACAGAAAAAAAGAGAAAATACATACTTGTGCAAAAACACAGAAGCCTTAAGTTTCTGAAGAATGGCTTTTAGGTTTCAGGTCCTGTAAATTACTCTCTCCTCTCACTTCATAAAGAATTTGATCTTCCTTGAGGATCAAACTCACAGTCCACAATAGTTGCATGGCAAAGACTCATCAGAAGAGGAGACACAGACACAGTCGAATATAGAGACAGAACCTCTCTTTTCCTCTGTCTGATGCAGGAAAGGAACTCAGTGCTACAGCAGCAGCCCCACACGACTGTTACTCAATTCATGCATATATACATACAGGAATACAGGCTTTGTCTTGACACAAAGGACGGAATGAAGTTGTCAGGAAGGAAAACACAAGAAAATGAAAGTGCCCCTGTAGAGGTTTTCCAGGGAGATTTTCAGAGAGCTCAAGCTGTTGTAAAACACACCAGTTTAATTTTTTTTTAATATAACTTCAGCCAGGTTTGTTCACCTTTGCTCCAGGAGAAGGGAACTGAAGCTTCTTCCCGAGGCATGGTTTCTCCATGTGAGGCCTGAGGGGCTTAGCCTTGCAACAGACTGGACATAGCCCCAAAGAGATGAAGGCCATCGACGGAACATCAACAGAACATCAGCAACCATCTACTAACATCTACCCCAGACTCTGCCTCTGGCAGTGTTGGAAACATCTCCTCTGGAAAAGACTAATAAGAAAATCAAGAAAAGAGGATTTAATTAATATCAGAAGGGAAGAAATCTGGATCCAATAGAAGACTAAATGCTAAGAACTACTCAGCTTGGGACCAATGAACACTGACCCAATTCGTTTTCTATGAGTTTTGACTGTATAAAAGATCTGAAAAAATCTAGTAAAAGTGATGTGTCATGGAATGATTCTCTTTGCACCCCTGGGCTATATGTGGATAAGATGATTTCTGTGGTACATTCTGGCCAGAACAACATCCTGGTCAGAAGAAAATAATGCCTTGACTCTCTAACATTAAAAATGTTGTAGGAGGGTTTTTGTTTTTCCCGCAGTTTCAGTGACAATTTTAGTGACCATGAAGGGACTGCGCTTTCGATGCTATGGATTCGTGAATGCCTCCAAGCGCATACAGAAAATTTCATCTGGGGAGATCCCGCGTTCCTGGAGTCCGGTGAGTTCAAATCAAGATCCCTGTTTTTCTCTTTATAAAGGCATTACTTTGTGGTTAACAAGATTTTTAGTATAATTGGAAAATGCAAAGAAGTCACTAGTGATGGGGTAATTGGCTATCCTCTATCTAATACATGTGTAAGTAACTAAGTAGCTACCGAGGTAAGGGTGAATGTTATTGTGTTTATAATTGTGATTTTGAGTTTCGGCGCCTGGTTAAAAGGCAATTGCATGGTGATACAGTGAACACAACAGTTGGTTCGAAAAGCAAGTTCGAGTCCTGCAAAGTGTTTTTGCCTTTTAAAAATTAAGTTCGAATCTTGTAAAGTGTTTTTGAGCAGGTTTAGCTCAGATGCTTTAAAGAGCATAAAAAATTTGCAGGTTAGAGTCCTGCGAGAGTTTGCAACCCGCTTGTGAGGAAATGTGGTTTTCCCGTGCTCTGTGCTAGGGTTCAAATCCCAGAGAGGTTCCAATCCTCTCTGTGTTGTTTTACAGGGTTCAAGACCCTGAGGGGCTCCAGTTTTCTCTGTGTTGTTTTCTAATACTAAGTTAGAGTCTCGGTGTCTGAGTTGATCTTGGAGTTGAAGTCTCCTACTTAGATTAAAATGCAATTGTAAGGTATTGTGGAGCTAAAAAGTCTCCTACCTGAGTGTGGTTTTTGGTTTTTATTTTTTGTCAGCAGAATTTGCTCAGGTGCTTTTGAATTATTTCTTTTAAATGTGTGTGCATGTACCTACGCGTGTGTGCTGTGTTCTGCCGGCACATAATCAATGCGGGGACGCCCGTGAAATAAAAGTAATTCGCTGAAATAGTGTTGATACATTTCTTTTGAGTGTCTGATTTTAGTGTGTGCAATTGAGTATTGTTTTGGATGGGTTTTTTTGTGCGTGCTCCTGTGACCACCCGAGCTATTTCGGGCACCCAGGGGAGCAGCCTTAGAGATGCAAATTAGCACTGCTGAGGCGAAGGTCTAGACGATGTCTTCCCCTCAAATCCAAGCTTTGCCTGCTTACAAAGAAGAGCAACAGAATTGGTTATGTTGCAAAATAAAACTAGCAAGCAGAAAATATTATCAGAATTTCCAAAAGGGGGTGGAGGGGGCAGGAATTACTCCTTCTCCCCACTCCAACGTGTTATCATTGTGTAAGTTTGTTTTAATATAATTAACAACTTTTAATGTTCGAGTGTATCCTCATCAGATAAGAAGCTAAGTGTATCCAGACATGACACAAAGAACCACACAAGCCACAGAAGGAAGAACTGCTGACTACCCTCACAACTGTGAGATCTATGGCCAGAGACTCTTCTATTATTTGAACAAAAATTAACCCTAGACAAAGAAGAACATTAAAAGACCATACGGGACAATATAATAAACAGAAATCTGTTAAAAGCTGCAACGAAACACAAAAATTCCAAAATGAAACTCATTTAAAAGTTTACTTTCTTTGTATTTCCAAAACAGTCACTGGTATTTCCTGAATCAGTCGGCTATCCTAGCAGAACCTTGTAATAATTGTAACAGGTATGGCTTCAGACAGAAAAAGGGTAAGTAAGCCAGAAAGAAAATGGTATGCTTTTAAACACATGCACATGGAACAAAGGCTACATTAATAATTGGCCTATGGACTTACATCTAAATTTGCAATATTGAAATATAACCATATGTAAATCTGAAAAAATGATTTTTATCTTAAAAATGAGAACGTTTCAAAAGGGTGACTGGCTATTCTCACAAGGTGCTAAAACCAGATATGTTCTGTTAGTAATTGTCACATTTCTAACTGTTGTTGTTACTATGTTTATTCAGGTATGTTTATATAAGTTTATATCTTTTTCTTACTAGTTTCCACAGTGGATGGGAAAGTTTCCTCCTTCAATTTAGTTTTTAGAGCTCATATGAGAACTAATTCATCTGCTCCTTCCTATCTTTTCAGAGAAAAAACATAAAAATACCAAGAGAAGTACGTGCAATAATGTGTCATTGCTCAAAAGAAGTGGCCAATGGAAAGTTCTCTCCAGCTGTAGAAGTGACTAAAAAAAGGATTTTAAATTGGAAAATCACTCAAAGTTTTAGTCAAGTTGAAAAGGTTTTAGTCCAAAATTGAAAATGATATGCTGAGAAGACTGGAATGAGTTCTTTGTGTTTCTATGTCTTTGTGTTAATAAGAGAAAGTCAGGTTCTGAGAATGCCCATGAAACCTGGTTGGTGGGCGAGATAAAAATAGTAACTTTGGACATGTATATTTTTCTGTCTAATATCTGAGAATGCTAAACCCCACAGGAAAGAAAATACTGCCTTCAAGAAATCACTAGAAATCACAGACTGATCTGCCAAGCTTTAAGCATGGCAGCTGAAAGATGCTTTTCATTTGAAATAGCAGTTACCATTTATATGAATTCCAGTATGCTTTCCTCTTTCCTTTCTGCTCTGTTTGCTAGAAGTCCCACCAAAGAGGGTGGCAGTGAGGAAAGTATCCTAATTAGATCACAAGCAAAGAAAACTAACACTGCAGTAGTCCTGGTCAGTTACCATTTATATGAATCCCAGTATGGTTTCCTCTTTCCTTTGTGCTCTGTTTTCTAGAAATCCCACTAAAGCAAGGGAAGGGAATTAAATCACAAATGAAAGAAAACTAACATTACAGTACTCCTGGTCACTGTCTTGAGCCATGGAGTTGGCTGCCAAAGACTGAAAGAGATTGATGTCTCCTAGACACTTCAGGATGCCTGTGTGTGTATGAGGAGGGGGCAGGTCAGGCCTTGCCCTGGTAAGGCAGTGAACTTCTCCTCACCCCACCCCCAGAGCCAGCATCTCAGCCCTGCAGTGAGGCCAAGCACAGGCACAGCAGAGGCAGTGCTCCACAGAGCTGCCATCCTAGCCCTGCAGTGGGGCCAGTCATAGACACAGCAGAGGCAGTTCTCCATTCTCCCATACACAACTCCAAACCAACCAAATAAACAAGAATCCCACTGGTAGAAGGAAAACCCAAGAAGGCCAAAAAAATTAACATTCCTCTAAAAATTTCTATGTGAGTGCTTTTCTATATATTCTCTTTCTTTTTCTTCAATTTTTTTCTATATATTCTCTTTCCCTTCTTCAAAATTTTTTACTAGTATTGGTTAAGTAAGTTAAGTGGAAGTGACCTTAAAATTCAGGTCACTTCCAAATGAGGGAATTGTTGGAAAACATACCAGTTTAATTTTTTTTTTTTTTAATTTAACTTCAGCCAGGTTTGTTCTCCTTGTGCTCCAGGAGAAGGGAACTGAAGCTTCTTCCCGAGGCATGGTTTCTCCATGTGAGGCCTGAGGGGCTTAGTCTTGCAACAGACTGGACATGGCCCCAAAGAGATGAAGGCCATCAACAGAATCTACCCCAGACTCTGCCTCTGGCAGTGTTGGAAACATCTCCTCTGGAAAAGACTAATAAGAAAATCAAGAAAAGAGGATTTAATTAATATCAGAAGGGAAGAAATCTGGATCCAATAGGAGACTAAATGCTAAGAACTACTCAGCTTGGGACCAATGAACACTGACCCAATTCGTTTTCTATGAGTTTTGACTGTATAAAAGATCTGAAAAAATCTAGTAAAAGTGATGTGTCATGGAATGATTCTCTTTGCACCCCTGGGCTATATGTGGATAAGATGATTTCTGTGGTACATTCTGGCCAGAACAACATCCTGGTCAGAAGAAAATAATGCCTTGACTCTCTAACATTAAAAATGTTGTAGGAGGGTTTTTGTTTTTCCCGCAGTTTCGGTGACCAGTGCTGCAGATAACACAGTAGTATCACCACCTCATATTTTTGCCTAACATCTCTCTAGACTGACTATACATTCATTTGTAAGATATATTTGTAAGCCCACTTTCAGTATTTACCATTCCTCCTCATTGTTTCCTTCGATTCAAACCTTTTTGAATGCTTAAGTCTTTTTGGCTGCCTTTTCAAATGACCAGTCACCAAATGATACTGTGATCCTGTGCAGGACAAAAAAGGAATGAATTGCACTTTTATTTTTAGAACCCCTTATACATTAGCTTTGTGAGAAATACCGCCCCTGATAACCTTTATGGAGTCAATACCCTATGTATTTCTTACATTATTTAAACGTATTATTTTCACCTGGTAGAGGGAATATTGAAAAGGATTTGGAAAATTGCATTACTCTCAAATCAAGTGCACTTAGCAGGGAGTTAATGACTTCTGGCTTAGTGAGTACAAACACTGCAACAGACAAAATGTACTATACCACCAGAATTATCTGAACATATCTGTTGGCTCCCTTTGGCAAAAGTATGTTTAGGAAGATATCGTCTTTCCTGTAGGATTCCAGCTGCTTTAGAAAAGAAGCTTAGATATGAAGCTTGTAAAACATTTTGTAGGATTTACTTATGCAGTAAGAATTTGCAGCATAATATGTTTGCGATACAGATTGAAGGAATTTTTTTTCCATATATACTTCTTAGCTGTGAGTTCTACTGCAAATGCAGTTATACTAAACAAGAATTATTTCTCCTGTAGTGGAAAACTGCCTATTTCTCTTTCTACCATTTGTCCTGTAGGCAAGTGTTTAAATCATTAGACTTCATTGACACGCCCAGTACGAAAGCAGCTTTGTTGGAGAATCTATATCAATTGTAGACAGTCATATGCAAATAATCCTCGGCCACCCAGTTACTGCTTTAGTAAAAGATCTTTAATTACCGGTCTAATGGCTCACTCCTTGCTGTTAAGTCTCCAACAATCAAAGACTTATCCCCGGTCTTAAGTGTTTAACTCTTTGTATAAGAAAACACCGGCCAGAAATGTCGCGTGTATTGTATATATTTCATTCTGCTACTGATCGCATCAAGTGATGAATATCGTTCATTGGCTTCTTCTTAGTTCAGTCAGGAAGTAGTCAGCCTCACGGCATCCATGAATAAACTGAAGCAGCCTCATAACCGTACTAAACACTGATGTCCAGCAACTAAGGTTGCAGGAAATTTCACCAATACGAGGATTAAGTCGGAGAGAAGCTTGAATCCCTGTTCCAAAGGAAAGGGAATGTTCTCTAAGAAATTGTTGGGGCAGCAGAAGGAGTTCAAACCAATGCTTTAAGGTCTTTTATCCTAAGCACGGATCAGCTAGTTTGCTACCAAACTCCCGTCTGTGTTCCTACCTACTACAGTGAGATGTAAATGTGGCAATCAGCAGTGATCTAAGGCGCTATGGGCTGGGTATTTGCATCAAGGGACAGTTCGCTTCAGAGGAACTAAAATGGCAAAGATCTACTGCTGGTTTTCTTTCTTCATGGTGCCAGCACATAGGATGGATCGAGCAATAACAAGATAGAGAAGAAGCCTATGTCCTTTAGCCATATATGAAAACAGTCCAAAGATGCCAAAGATTTGTCCAAGGTTCAAAAAACAAGCAGACGTCTGCAGACAGCAGGTTTTCTTCTCAGAATTTCCCGATTTTATACAGTAGTGTAAGGAGTCTGGATATTGGACTGCAGGTCACTTTCAATCATGTTAAATGTCTGTGATTTTTTATCTGTGGTTAGAAATAATCTTAAAAAGCTCAGATCATTTATAACATATACTGTAAATATAGTTTTTATTTAGGATTTTGTATAAGAGAAAGTTTTAAAATATCTTTATCCCTCTCTTAAGTTCTATCCATTTCAGAGAATAATTTTTATAAAAATGGAAAATTATGGAAAACATAGTGGGTGTTCATTTCATTAAATATAAAATGGAGACTCTGTGGAAGCTGTTGCTTTGCTGACATCTTGGCTGAAATTTAGATCATAAAGAATGGGTCCAAGTGGTGTAAGCAAAAAAGTATTTTTGGTCTCAGAGACTTAAGAAGATAAACATTCTAGTTCTCAATAGTACTGAATTGCAAGAAGATGGCTCTCCAGAAAGAGCTACCCACAGTATGTAGTGTTCTCCAGGGAACACATTAGGCTCAGCAGTACACTGAAGTCCTCCAGAAGGAAGCAGCTGAGCAAAAGATGGGCTAAATCAGGGCCAAAGCAGAAAGCTGAGAGGTTTCTCCAAGCCATGTTTCTGTAAAGGCTGGCAGCCCACTCTAGAGTATACAGAAAAGCAATAAAGGATGCTGCTTTTCCTCTTCTTTCTTCTATAGCAGATGAAAGGCTGATTGATGCTCTGCAAGGAAGCGACAAATATCAGACAGTATTTGTTCTATTTGTCTGTTCTGGCTTGTACATTCTATTCTTTCAACACAATACACTAAGGTGAAACACCCTGAAGGAAGGGATGTGGCTCTGTCATTGCAAGTAACTCGGACTCGGTAGCATGGTGAGGGAAGAAAAGTTTTCCTGTAAGTTCGGAGAAAAGGTAGGACCTTCTAATAAACTAATGGTAAAGAAGATAGATATTAAAACTCTCACTGCAATGAAAAATCTCTTTCTAGAAACCAGAGCAGATGTGTACAATTTGTGGCAATTCAGAGCAGCCCTGGAAGAGTAGGATAGCAAGGAGTTGTTTATAAGCGTATTCTATTTTTGTTCTGTCTTACTTAGTGTTGAATGAATGAGATGACTCTAATTCTAAGGAGAAAAGCTTAAGCAACCAAGTACTTTTTCCATACAATACCTATTTGCCCTGTGGCCCTCAGTGTTAAATGCTCTTATGCAGCTGTTAAGTCCAAGTTCAAAAAGGGACCAGAGAATTTTACAGGAAAAAGGACAGAATATTACCAAATGCAGTCATGAAAGGGGCTCAGAAAAATGCTTTTGAGGTTGGCAGGCAGAAAGAGAAATTGAAAGTAAGAAAAATCACTCTATACCTGCCCTGTCTTCACATCCTTTCTCTAGGCACTTCTGACTACTCTGAAGATACTGAACCAGAGGTACTTCTGATCTGAATCATGCAGAGCTTTACATGTTCTTTACATGTTCCTATGTGCTTGTATGACTCATTCTTGTAGAATGTTTGGATGAAGAATATTACATATCAGTCATGCCATAATACAAACTGAAGTATGGACCAGCTTTCCTACAGTGGTTAAAGTTATTCAGGTTAAAATTTAAGAACTTGTCAGAATATAGATGCCTAAAGGCTAATCACAATTATTGGTAGTGTTAAATATAACCTCGACAACCTTGTACAATGATTTCAGCAATGTCCTGACTTAGATTATAGATAACTCAAGTTACGTATGGTTCAACTCTTAAGTTTTCACTTAGTTATTCACTGTATGAGTTGAAGTTGATATCAGACTAATTAAAATGTTCTAAAATAACATAGTTTCTAGAAAAATAAGCTCCCAAAGGAACTCCACTACTGAAAATTGAATAAATGAATTAATGTTGAAAATAATCTTCTGGTTTTCATCCAAATCAAGAGGGGGAAAAAGTAATTTTATTGGAATGTTATACATGTAGAAATTGATTGTGGTTTTTTAAACAGAAGTTATTTGTGTTCCATTACTTCTCAGAGTCGGGGGAAAAAATATAAGGAAAATCATTCAGCAAATGATCCACTACATTTTGAAGGATTTTACCCTACTTGTGAGATTGTGTTTTGCTTATTGAAACTCTACTAGTGGTTTCAGTGCAAATTATAACACTTTTCTTTTTTTCAAAGGCAGATGTTCATCAGAACATTATGATATATCCTCTTAAACAGCTACCCTGATGCAAACAGCAGCAAGGGAAATGTCCAAAATTTAACCAGGTATAGAATGACCCTTTTAGAGCTTTAAAGCCTGATGTAAATGCATGGTGCACTCCCTCTACAGTAGGAACTAGAAAACTCAGCAAACAGACATTCAAATCCTCTTTGGTAACCCAGAATCTTTTTCTTAGGCAAGCTTGCTGTCTGAAAATTGGAACCTTCTTCTCTTGTTCTTAATCTAATAGCTTGAATATCTCTTTTAAATTCTCCTTTTTATGTTTATGTGTCTCCTAAGAGTAGTTAGCTGCTTCAACTTCACAGAGTCATCATGATTCACAAGAAAAGGTCCCAAAATCGCAGCAGAGTTATGAGAAATTCTACAAAAATTCAAACGCTGTATGATACTCTTGCTATGCAACTTCAGTTCTACTTCTAGGAAGACTAAATCTAACCTGACTTTTAAAGCATGTAGTAAAACCTGTAGTTACGACTATTACATTTCAAGATGTAACTACTACTATCTGTAATCAGACTGCTACTTTTTCATCACACTTTTTTGTAGAATTCTCACCCACTGCAGTCTATCAGATCCCAAGCCAGAGGCTCTCCCTGAATTACTCTGACTTACTAAATTAATTGATTGACCAATGTCCTAATTAAAGGGGAAAAAAATGAAAAAAAATAAATCAGTGTATTGAAGTGGTAAGTACTATATGGTGTAGCAGAATATAAAATTTGTTTCTTCATCTCTTTAGTGCATTTAACAAATAAATCTACTGAGCAATAACCATTTCAATAGCAATATTGATAAAATGAGCCAAGACAATAATTTCCCAGTCCACTCCCTACACTCCTTTTGAGATTTGTGTATTGGTAGCAGAAAATAAATTACTCTCTCCTTTGTTTTAAGCAACAGAACTTCTCCAATTTTAGAAGCTAACACTGAGTTAATGAAAACAGAACACAAACCTGACCCAAACCCAGTTCAAAAAGCTTAGAACAGTCTCATTTGTTGCCACTCTTAAGGTCTAATATGAGTCCATTATATTAAATACTATGTATTATTTTCCCGTGATTGTTGGGGCCTATTTTCAAAGTCTCAGCCATATCAAATAAACATATAAAGGATCTGATAATGTATTGTAGAGCATGCCTTTTATTGAAGTAAGTAGGCATTAGCTGCATGAAAGCCCAGGCATATGCTTTAAGAAAATCTCTTCTACAAGTAACACAAATACATCTATTGTCATAAGGGCTTTGTTATTGCTATTACCTAAACCAGCTCTGGGTCCCATATATATCCAGTGCAGCACTCTACTTCAGATTATTAATATAATATCTGAAAAAGGTGAACACTTGGTAAAATGTTAAAAAAAATCTAATCATTAGAAGACATAACATTTGATAGGAAAAACCACCTTACATGTTGAATACAGTCCACTTTATCAGTTTTACTTCCTATTTCCATTTTTCATCCTTAACAAGGATCACTTGTAGGTCTTTGCTATAAAAAAAAAAAAAATCAACAAACCATAAATCAAACATCTTACTAACATAGCTCAGTCAGAGGTTGGGTTAATTTTGGTGAGACATCCATAAGATTCCCCTCTCCCTGAAACTTTCTAAAATCAGTATCTGTTCTGAATAGTTAATACCAGTGGCAAACAGCTATTTAAAACTATTTTCCAAATCCCATCTTATTACTGTAGAACCAGGAGGGCTTCCAAAGAAGTTTCCTCCTAGAAAGGCCTTAAGTCACTGGTGATCAGACAGAAAGTTAGTATTCAGCACAGGTGGTGCAGAGGACAGAGACAGATTACTCTAGCACACCTATATAACATCAATAAGAGAGCTACAGCTTTTGCCTCTTCACCAACACACCATTCTCAAAACTTCCACAAGCCAAGCGCAAGTTCTTGTAAAAATGGCAGGAGCTGCTTCTATCACATGCCCTCATCAGCAATTTCCTGCACAACAGGGCCACAAATGACAGTCACAACCTAATTCCCTCACGAAAAAAAACCCCAAAACCCCAACAAAAAAAGCCATGGTATCCTCAAGCCTTCGTCCACTAACACCCAGACTCCACGGGACAGGCGCCATGGCGTGGGGGCGGAGGAAAGAACAGAGCGGGTGTGGCCTCTTCAATCCCATCCCCCAATGAGACTACTTAACGAGAAGGGCAAGCCTTTTGTCCTGCATTTCTCGACGTGGGCACCGCTTCTTCGAGGTCAAGAAAAGCGCCGACTGTCAGCATTTAGTTTTCTCAAAAGAGTTCATACTGGTTTTGTTTTAAAACCCTTATTTTTTAAGTGTGTGAACGCAGCCTCAGCTCCAGTGAATCATGGTGAGTGAAGGTAGAAGGGGAGCCATGCTGGGGCGGTGGGAAGCGGGATGATGGGGGACGTTTAAACGCCCAGCTGCCGGGCGGGCTTCTGCTAGGTGATGTAGTGCCTTGGTGGGACCCCAACCCCGTGGGCAGCGGAGCGGAGTAGTGACTTCTTTGGGTGAGAAATGGGAATGCCCACTGCCGGAGTAACGTGGTGAGGGTGCTGAGCCCCTGAGGGCTACTAGCATTTTAACTTCAAGGTTTTAAAACCTTACGAGGTGAGCGGTTAAGGTCAAGGAAGGAGTACCGCAGTTTAAAGGCCGGGGGTTTGTGCAGGGGAACGCGTGGCTCGCAGCCGTCGGCGTTACGGTCTGGGGAAGGCTTGGCGACGGAAGACGCTTCACACCCACGGGCGGCCATTTTGTTACGGCTCTAACATGGCGGCGTCCCGCACGGCGGTAGGGCGCCCCTCTGCCTGCCCATGGCAGCGGTGTACCCGCTGCGCGTAAGGTCTGGCAGGAACCTTTATCAGGGGTTTGCCAGCAGCTTCTGTTGCCCTGAGTGCCAGACCCTCCTGCTCACGCCTCGTCGGCGCTAGGCAACCGAGGTGTGAGGACGTAAAATGGCGGCCGTTGGCGGCGGCGCTCCGCTCGCCCGAAGTTCCCCGGCCCGGCGTGCCTCACCGGCCAGAGCCAAGGCCCGGCGTCGCCCGGAGCGCTGCCGGCTCTGTGCGGACAGCGGGAGCTGCGGGCTCCTCAGCTCGGGCTAACATGCTGCTTGCTGTTTGTTCTTTTTATTTGAGAAACGTGCCTTGTGGCTGTAGCGCTGACGCTTCAAACACTGTACGAGTAAGGTGGTGGGACTTTTTTGTGTGTGTGTGATTTTTCTTGTATTTTCTTAATTTTTTTATTTTATTCAGGAGAAGTTATGGCTCGTAAGTGCCTAGCGTGCAGTGCTGGGCTGGGGGCTCCACTTAGTGCCCATTGGGAAGGCTGCGATGCCAGCCGTGTTCTTCCCTCAGGAACCGGCGTTGTCATGGAGACTGCGCTCCGAGTCCGCGCAGCCGGACGTGGGTCTCGGGGTTTAAATGTTTCAGTAAAAAAAAAAAAAAAAGACTAACGTTTACTTTAAACAAAGAACGTGCTGAGGAGAAACCTGAGAAATTGCGGGCTTGTGTGGTCAAAAAAAAGATTTTCCTCTCCTGGATGAGCATAAAATGGAGTGATGTTTGTAACACACTTGGGTAGGTAGGTATTTCCTCCACCTGGCCCAACGATCGTCCTTTTCCACCTTTTTTTCCCCCCAAAAGTCTATAAATAGTCTCACGACTACTGTTAGGAGGACCTTACACCAGTTTCCCATCATCAATTTAAACTTCATACTTGCAGGAATAATAGAGAGCAAACAGACTAATTTTAACTTTTGAAGAGAGAAGAAAAAAATATCTGCTCATTCTGATAGGCTAAAAAACTGAATAAACCCTTATATTCTTGACATCTAGAAATTTGATTTCAAAGCTAGTTCATGAGAGAAGACAAATCAGACTCCTTTTAGAGTAATTTTAAAAGGTTGAGTCACTTCAGCTGATGCTATAATTCCAGTGTAGCCAATTCATCACCGTTAGGATTTCCCACCTGAGGTGGTTTAGGCTTTGGACACTGATCCGCCAGCAGTGTGAGTTCTTTGCACATAATGTATGTAGAAGAACAGTCATTTATGTAGTGCTGTGTTGGTAAAATTATTTGGGATTAGGTAAGACAGTAATTTTTTTTAATTGGCAAAAGTTTTGCGTCATAGTACTGATGACTTGAAAAGTGGCTTTGGACTTTTTTTTTTTCTAGGAGACTTTTACCACTGTGCATTTTTCATCTCCTTTTCAAGTTCTAGGAAATACTTGTATTAATAAATCTTCTTTTTGATGTTGACCAGCTTGCCAGAATGCCTAAGTAATCTGTTTGCTCAGTCTTTCAGGTACTTAATATGTAAGAGTGTTAAATAAGTTAATTTTCCTTGTAAATTCTGCATCATTAGTGTGAGACGTGAACACTGCACTTCCATGGCAGCCAAGGCCATGTGTGACAGGTGTACCAGCAGTGGCTACCAGCTTCCTTGTGCTGGTTCTGGTGCTTGCTGGGTGCTTCTGCTGAGAGCCGCCAGAAAATTTGCACAGCAAAGTGAATACCACTTCTAGCTTGATTCGCTGAAACATCCAGAAAGAAAGAAGTAGAAGCAACAGGTCAGCTTGAGGGTGCTATGGAGTTGCCATCTCAGATTTCAGTTCAAATGCCCTTTAGCTGGGTATGCAGCCAAACAAAAGCAGAATACCAGGTGAATGAAAAACTGCTCACTTCATGTTAATCTTCCTGCCAGATTTTGTAGAGCCAGTTTAATTTGAACTAACAAGTGTTAGAACCTCTTGTGCCAAGAGGATGTGCAGCAAAGGAGATGGGGCAAATCCTCGTAATAACAACATTGGTTGCAAAGCTTGATACAGTCTGGCAGGGCTGCTGTAAATAGTCTAGACTAGGTCTAGATTTAAATTTTTAAAACTTGGAATAACTACATCATTTTTTTCCCCCAAATGAATGGTCCAGTTATGCTGTGGGAATTCCTTGTCCCATGCTGTATCTGTAGTAAGCTGCAGGCATTCTGGTGTCTTAAAGTGTAATATAGTTGACTAAAATAGGTATTTTTGTTTATATTTTTTAGGCAGCACATGTGGAGACCCAGTGTTCAAGCGCCACGGAGGGCAACGCTTATTCAGCAACAGTCAGTCAGGGCTATGTTTTACCGGAAGGAAAAATCATGCCAAACACAGTCTTCGTTGGTGGAATTGACATAAGGGTATTTATATACTTGTAATTGTTTAAAATGGATATAGGGTACGTCCGTTGAAAAGAAATGGAAATTTTAACTTCTGTTTTGGTATGGATTTTTTACTTGTTTGTGGTGGTGGGATTCTCTCTTCATGTGTGCGTTTGCCAGTCTTGAAGTTACTGAGATGTCATGGGAGAATTCTGGAACCTGTCTTTAAAAACTAACCTTTAGTTCTTATGGTAGTGGAAAATGGGTTTAAACAATGGTACTGTCTACTTTAAATCAGTTCTAAGCATTTGAATTTGTTTGAAGATGTTTAAGACCTTGTTTTCTTTTAGATGAATGAAGCTGAAATTCGGAGTGTCTTTGAACAATATGGTACTGTGAAGGAGGTGAAGGTCATCACTGACAGAACTGGTGTTTCGAAGGGGTGAGTAGGATATGACTAGTTGTTTTAAATTGCCGCTTATGTGGACATCATTCTGTAATAGGTGATAAGAGCAGAGCAATACACTTGACATACTTAAGCCTTAATAGTAGCTGCAGTATTCTGTTGTGGTGAGCGAACACTGTGAAATGAGTAAATCTGTACTGCCCCTAGCTAAATCTGTATAATCTTAATAGCATGAATTTTCTGACTTCAGTCTCTCTGTTCAGGGAAAGGAAGCTCATTGTCACTTAACCATTGGAAACAAAGCTTAACTTGTATGATACTTACACAGCCAATTGTAGGACTCTTCTGATGGCTAGAGTAGTAAAAAATCTGGAGACAGCTCAGGATGGTTAAGAGAATTAAGGTGGTTTATTCAGGGCAGTGGATCTACACTCTCCTGACACTTGGGAGTAAGTTCTAGTGTAAAACAACCCAAACTTGTTTGGGTGAAGAGTGAAACTAAGTATGTGAACAGAGTTGAAACAAGGGAATTTCCCTTCGGATATATAGAAAAGTTCTGGATTACTGTGGTGAAACCCTTAAATAAGAAGATAAAGGACCTTAACCTGTTGAGTTCTGGGGGAAGCCATCTCAGTTTTGAGATTCTCTCTCTTATGAGAAGGTTCCTTCCAGCCCAGTTCTTCTTAGATTGTATGCATAGATCCTAAAATGCCACATTTTTTTCTTCAGCATATATAACAATGGAGGAGCTGGAAATAAAAGTTCATTTTCTCATATCCCTTGCTAGTCCTCAGTGTGAACTCTGATGTGCAGTTAGCCAGTGTATGTTTTGAGTATTAATAATGAATTTACTTATTCCATTAATAGGACACAATCATTACTATAATGTGCTGAAATTATCTGAGTTGTATAGACCAGATAAAATAGGGAGGCAGTGAAATAAATTGAAAAGCCTCTTCAAGAATTGCTTCCCCCACTGGTGTCACTGTTCCTGTAATGCCTGCTTTCATTCAGACCTCTTCAGTAAATACAAAATTTCATGATAAGTCAGATCTTAATTTTTTTAAACTTTCTAAGTTGCTAATACCAACAGCAGTACTAGTTTTGGATAGTAAAAATGGAAAAATAGCCTTTATTTCTATTTAATATTATTCTAAAAGCTGGCATTTAGTTTCTTTCATCTAGCCCCATGGTAGATACTGCTACTTAGCAGTAAATACATTTTTAGGCTGAATCATAAACTAATGTCCTTGTTGATAATTTTGATGTGCAATATATCTACCTGGCATGTTGTTAACTGGCCTTGTTCAAAAGAATTTGGCTAATAGTCAAATGAAACTGATTACTGAATAGTCTGTTCTTCCTCTTTAGGTATGGATTTGTGTCGTTCCTTGACAATGTGGATGTTCAAAAGATAGTTGAGGTAAGCTCTTTGTCCAGATTACTTGAAGTTGCTGTATGAAGGCTAGAGAGAAGTTTGGGGAAGCCAAGTTATGTACCCTGTAGAGTAAGTTAGGACACAGAAAGTCTAAGGCTGCCCAAAAAGTGAACTTGCTGAAATGTGTACTGGTGGTAAAATCTTTATGTATTTACTTAAGTAAGAAGCAAAATTAGTTTTCAGCTAACTAGTTTTTAGTCTGCTGTGGTCAAACATCCCATGTCATTTTGTCTGATTGTTCTCATTTATGTGCTTGAAAGCCTTGACTGCGTTTGGCTGCTTGCTTTTTGTAGTGGGTGATTGTCACAGAATCCTTGTGCTTATGCCAAAAACGCAAGCATTTAGTTATTGGGATGTCTTGGTTTAAGGTTATAATAGTGAGACACTTAAGTAATCTTCCCTTTAAGTTAACCAACCTCTTTTCACCAATAAGGAGAAACCAATATGGATAGATGTTAGTGAAAAGATAACAGCTTACTCATAAAGAAGGAAATAGCAACAGGCAAAAAAATAACAGTAATAGTTACAAAGTTGCTGAAATCCCTGGGATTCCCAGGGACAAAGAGAAACTTAAAATGGCCGAGCGACACCTCCCCCAAAATGGTGGCCTCTGCAGCTGAACAACCTTTTGTAGCTCCAGAGACAAAGGGAAAATGGTGATAGCCCTCCCCCTTCTTCATTGATGAATGTAGCTGGCACTTGGTCAAGGGCTAGAACTCACGGAGGGATTTGCCTTCCTCTCAGCAGCAGACAGCCAGGCAAGGCAAGGCAGCTGGGCTGGAGCGGCTCTGCCTTCATTCTGCAGGGCTGCTCCATGGTGGCTGCAGACAGGCAGTTGTGGAATTTGCCTTGAGCCTGTCCAAGATGCAAGAGAGAAACAAAAGAGGGGGGAAAAAACCTCCAAGCAGAGCCTCTGCCTTGAGCAAAGACCATGAGGCAAGAGAGAGAGCTCTCCCTGTTTGCTCCAACTTTTAAAAGGCTGAGGCACCCTCCTTACTCTGCCTCACGGTTCTGTTTTCTGGCTCCAGAGTTGAGACAGTAACAGTTTCAGGCACAGATAGATGAAATACAGTAACATTTTGGGTTACCTAGGGCATGGGAGTAAGAGTATCATGGAAGACAGTATTAGTTTTGTATGTCTGTTTCAGTAGTTGAAACACGTTTCTCTAGCAGTATTTGTGCATTTGGATGCTACCTGGAGTGCAAGTATTTAAGCCTCCTAGAACTGTGCTGCAGCTGTTCGCATGGTTTTCCTATAGCTAACACAGGAGATGAAGGGGTAGAACTGTTAAAGTCCTTCTGATCTTAGGAGTTCAGTATCAGAAATTTTATATCTCAGTGCTTATAACCAAATCAGTTACTTGGTTCTGATAGACTTGACCAGGTCACAAGCCACTGACAAAGCTTTTTATATTCCCTCTTTCTCCCCAGACTGAATACAGTAACTGTGGAAATAACATGTATTGAAATACTTTCCTCTTTAAAGTCTTTGCCTCAGAAAACTACTGTGTCTCTGGAGGAAGAATAGTCTCTCATTTGCTTCTGAAGTTCTTAGATGGGGAAGTAGATCAGAAAGACAAAACGAGATAGATGTGCCAGGCACAAATATAGTGTTCTGTGATGTGCAGATGTGTTTACTGGCCATCCAGCTCCATAAACGGGAAGAGAACATGTTTGAATAAAGTGGAAAGTAGTGAAACCCCAGCAGGAGATCCTTGATTCTCACCAAAAGATTTTAAAAGCTTGCTGTTCCTTAATCATATGATGACAAAAATGAACAATGACTGCTGTACTGAGCTACAGATATCATCTGAGAACACCTTTTTCTTTTTACTATGGACTACATTTATTTTTCTACATCAGTGTGGAATGCTTGCTCTGAGGTAACAATTTCTGTGGAGACCTCTTGAATAGCGTTAACATTTGAGCCATGTACATTGTTGATTTTCTGTGTGTGCTTCTTTGAAACCGGAGCCCGCAGTGTTCCTCTATTAACATGAACTCTCTGATGTAACTTTGTATACCAGAGGTCTTGGAAGACCCAGGGGCATATGTTGGATTTTCTTTTCAGTGCACATTTCAGGTTTGCAGGCAGTACCATTTACTGCCATGTCAGGAAGAAGCACATTCAGGTAGATAGCATCTTACAAAACCTTTTGGCCTTTGGAGGGGATGGAAGGAAGGAAGAAATTAACGTTGGTGTTGTAGAGCTCAAATTGTAAGCAAAGGTTACTACACTAAATCACTTCAGGCCTTATGTGCACTGAGTGGTTACAATGTTTTCTGTAAATGAACAAGATAGAGCCTCTCTGTGGCTAAAATTACTCTTAGTGCCTGTGTTCATCTGCCTGGCTTTTGTAGCCTTGCTCAGCCTGACTCATTCTTCTTCTGCTCTAGGTCTGTAACTCCACTCTGCTCCAGCGTGAATCTTTTAGCAGTTCAGTTCAGAAAGTTGTTTTCTGCTTAGAAGGGAGGTCTGTCTCCCAGGAGATTGTTCCATCTCTCATTGTTCAGATGGAAAAGGTGGTTGCATGACTTTGGGCACAACAGGAATCCAGAATGAGTTAAAAAATGCCCAAAATCAACCAAGACATCTTCCCCTGAAAAAAAAATCAGAAAATATCCACTTGTCAAAATAGTCAGGGTATTGCCTTTTTTAGCCCCCATATACCTCTTGAATCATCTTGTCATACTGATAGAAATTAGAATTAAGAAGATACTTTTATATCATTATATTTATTTTTATTTTTACAGGCAACAAAGTTGTTGTCATCTCTTCAAAGCATTTCCTTTAGCAGAAACGGGAGAAAATTGCAGAACTGCTGATTTCCTTCTCAAGAAGGCACTTCTGTAGAGTTGCATGTGATAGAGAATCTAGACAGACTGTCTGCATCCGATACTGACTTTAACGCTTGGTACTAAAATTGTGCTAATAGGGCTAAACCAAAAATCTTTCACTAGAAACCTAAGACTGTGGTCAGTCTCCATTAATACTCTCACTGAGACAAGAGTAGTTAAAACCTGTGTGTAGAAACTGCAGGGGTGAAGTCACTGATACATAGTTGCAAATTCTTAGTAGTGCATGTTGCTATTCGTGCAAGGGATACATAATTTTGGAGGGTCGGTGAGTGGGCAGATGGCTGAGCTGAGGGCACTGCAGGAAATCTCAGGTAGAAGGCATATGGTATTGAGAGAGGAGACTTGAGGTTGTTGAGCCTTTATGAGAGATGATGTACTGTGGTGTAGAAGCTGAGTCCAGTCTCTTTAAAATCCCACAAACCTTTCACCTTGCTAATTCCCAGCTTACAGAGAATAACCTGTTTTTCAGTCACAAATCAACTTCCATGGTAAAAAGCTGAAATTGGGGCCAGCAATCAGAAAACAACAAAACTTAAGTAAGTATACCTAAATAAATTTGTTCATATTGCAGGTATTACAACGATTTTTTTTCTTAATTATACATCAGTATTGCAAGTACCTTTTATCTGATGCAGTATGTATGTTTCAGTTCAACTGTGGTTCTGACTTCCATGCCCTCACTTGTATGATGTTATTTTAATAATAAGACTCAGGTTGGTAGCACAATTCAACATAGTTAATATTGAGTTAAATTTAAGAGCCAAAACCCTTAAAGTTTTTTCAGCTCAAATTCAGATTCCTAACGATATATGTGAAGTAGTGTCTTAATGCTATTTTTTATCTGCTTCAAAACAAGATTCCTGCGTGCATCCCAGACGATTAGTTCTTGGTCCTCCTCCACCACAGTTCCAGAGTGTATGGGGTAATCAGACTATGGAGACGTATGTGCAGCCTCCAGCTGTCATGAACCCGGTCACACCCTATGTTCAGGTAGGACTGCTCCTAACTCTGCCTTTGAATCGTAGTTAAATATTTTTTGAAGGGGCACGCACGTATGACTTCTGAAGTATGTATTGAGATTCCAGTCTGATCTTACCAGCCTGTTTTCATATTGCCTTCCCCAGTAAGAAGCACCCAGCTTCAAACCACTTCAGAGGAATAACAGCAACCTTGAAAAATTGGTTCAGTGGTGTTAGCTCTTTATAAAACAAGAGGGGCAGATATTCTTTAAGAATGAGAACTGTTGAAAGTGGAGGGAAGATTGAGTCATTTAATAGTTTTTAAGTTATCTTACTGCCTTTCACACATGCACTCCACAAATGAAATGTATCCAGATGTTTAATGGGTTGCTGTCCTGCTTCAGAATAAAGCACAAAATTTAAAATGTATTTTTGTAAACTAAGAGTGAGGTCAGAAGTTCTCTGCTACTTTATCTCCTCCTAACCAAATATATCCTTGGTTTTGAACTGCTGTTGTGTTGTAAGAACACCGTGTTACAGCTCCTGCTGTTCATAGCTGTGCCCAGTACAGTATTGCCTGCAGGCCATCACTGTACTGGTACTTTAGATGAGCATTGCTACTGAGGTGTGGGTACAGTGCTTCTGGCCTGGATATGAGTCCTGTGCTGGGAATGGACCAGATGAGGCTCTCTTACTGCTTTAGCCTGTATGATATGGCAATACTGACTACAGACTTCATCCTGTTTTGTGTATTTTGAGCAAAGAGCAAGAACCAAGTTGCAGAAACACTTTCTTGGAAGGCAGACAGCATGATAGTATTCTTGCTGATTCTCTTAAGTTTATTAATTTGAGAATCAATTCTCATAAATGTTGGAATGAGCCTTTAACTATTTCCTGAAGAATATGAGAAGGTTCCAGGTTTACACTGTCAAGAGTGCTTATGGGAAAGAAATACTAGGAAATCGTCTTAATTGGAGTACTTAGCTTTCTTTGTCTCCTAGAAATGGATCCTTTAGACTGTACTCCATTATTTCATAGTAGTTAGTCTGCTTCAGATCTACTTCTCAAAGTTTATGCCATGACTTAACACTTCTAAAATTACTTCAAAGATCAGTTATGAGCAGATAAGGGATTTTTAGATATGAGACACTTGGAATCCTACTTCGTAGACTTCATTAGTGCCTGAAGTGCTGAAGCAAGCCCTGTGTGAAATCTAAGGGTTGCTTTTAAATAACGAGTCTAGTCTGCACAGGAATTGAAATAAGTGTTACTACATATTTCTAAAAATGTGCTTCTGGCTAATACCTCTACAAATATCATATCTTGCTTCAAACTTGCGTTTTTTTTCTAAAAAAAAAGCTTTATTTGCAGCCCTACCCATACAATTCATCACCACCTGTACTGCTAAAGCAGCAAGTTCCCATAGGGTATCAACCGGCTTACAACTATCAGGTATGTAAAGTTTTAGTAGAAGCAGAAAGGCTGTTGGATACCTGACAAAACTGGAATGAAGTGTTACCTGGAGTCTTGTGTTTCACATTTTTTTTCTTCAGCTCTTCACAGCTACAAAAGTAAAAACAAAATAGTCATGAAAACTGTTCAGTGACTTGCCATACTCTTCTTTATACAGTTTCATTATTTTTTTTTCTTGGTAAGTCACTCATCAAACCATGACACTCCACCCCTCGATCTCTGTGAATTACATACTTAAAAATTATTATCGAAATTACATTCAACATACAATCTTTACCTAGAACAATGAAAAACTACTAAATTAAACAAAAGGAAAAATTTCTTACACCAACCTCCCCCCCTAGACATTTTACTACAGTTACGACACACAGTTCCCACTATCATTCTACTTAACCTTACGACTCAATACTTGCTTTGCCTGTTATTTCTCCCCAGTAATCTTTCTCTCAAAGCTTTCATCAGTTGCCTGCATTCTCCACCAAATGTAGTGGGTTTGGTTTGAAACGGGGTGGAAACACCAATTAATGTAGTGGTTTTGGTTTGCCATCTCAGTTACAGCATCAGTTTAATGTAGTGGGTTGAGCACTGGCTGAACACCAGTGCACCCACTAAAATTGTTTACTCGTTTTCTGCTGTGAGATAAGGATTAGGAGAAAAGCAAAGCAGGCTCAAAACTTGAAATGGTATAAAGAAAGCTTTATTAACAGAACTAAAACGAGAATAATAAGAATCAGAATAAACCTTCAGAACACTTCTCCCCCCCACCTCTTCTTTTCTCTCCCACTAACAATGTAAAGAGACAAAACCTGAGACTTTCAGTCAGTTTATCACCTCTAAAATAGCCTTTCTTCAGTTCACTTACGGAGAGGAGTCTCTCCTGCCCATGCCGTGGAGACTTTTCCACAAGAAACAGTTCTCTCATGGCTTTCATATTACAGCAAATCAGCTGCCTGGGGAAGGAAATATGTTTGCACTGTCAAAGTCCCTACCATGCCTTGCAGCCTTCCCACAACTGCTTTTTGTGGACCATCGCAATATAAGGGGTGGGATTTTAAGGATGAGTTGTTCTAGTACAAAAGCAAAGGGTTTTTTCCTCTGTCTTTGGAAGCAAAGGTTTTCTTCTACCCCTGGGGCAGGATTTCTCATCTCTCTCTGTTCAGNACAGTTCTCTCATGGCTTTCATATTACAGCAAATCAGCTGCCTGGGGAAGGAAATATGTTTGCACTGTCAAAGTCCCTACCATGCCTTGCAGCCTTCCCACAACTGCTTTTTGTGGACCATCTCAATATAAGGGGTGGGATTTTAAGGATGAGTTGTGCTAGTACAAAAGCAAAGGGTTTTTTCCTCTGTCTTTGGAAGCAAAGGTTTTCTTCTACCCCTGGGGCAGGATTTCTCATCTCTCTCTGTTCAGGCTTCTCATTAGATCACAGCTACTTTGACATCTGCTTGCTTCAGCATGGGTGCCTTTGCTCATGCCTGCAGTTAGAATGTTACACATCCCCTCAATGAATTCATGAATTACAGGGAATAGTCTGGTGTATCATAGTCCATCACCATGGCCTTACAAAAGAATTTCAGCTCCTAGGTTTGAAGAATCTCCTCTTTCTCCTCTCTGGGCTTAGGCTCTTCTTTACTGACCTTGGTGTCTGTCTCCATGTTGTTTTCCTCATGTGTCTTCACCCTTTTCTCTTACTTAAAAGAGGATTGATGTCTGTAAGTTTCATCTGTGCACTGAAAGAGTTAATCTGTCTCCCAGGCCCTGTTTGGCTGCATAATTTCCTGCAGCACTTGGATGGTTCTTCTAGCAGCATGATTCTGGCTGGGTGGGCTGTGCCAGGATCTCAGGGGCCCAAGCCATGCCATGGGCTGGCCTGGCCCTGCAGAGCAGGCCTGGCCCAGCCTGACCAGGCCATGTGAGTCCTGAGTTACATGTCCAGAAGCTGGAAGCAGTTTTTCCTGGGGTTTCTTCTTTCTTAAATGGGATTTCACACACATGTGTGTTCAGCTTTCTTAAGTGGCTAAGCAGTGTCAATATTCAGAATTAACCAGCCCAATTGATCATGTCAGGCCTGAAGGAAGCTGTCAAGTTCCTTACAGGGAAAAATCGCTCATCAAACCACAACACATGATAAAACAACTTCTAAATTAGAAAAAAGTACATGGATTAGTAGTACTTGTGGGAGCGAGCTTTGCATTTGTACATAATGTGGTGTGTTAGGTACTTGGAATCAGAGTCTTATCAGATAATATAGTGTGGGATGTATACAGAGGGGAAGGATGTGCTCTTGTACTATAGAAGCTTCAGAGAAGGTGCTTAGCTGGTAGTGGAGTTTGAACTCACAAATGAAGTGTGGCTAAGTCCTTTTACTGAAGCTAAACTAGGAGTAACTGGAAGCAACTGAAGGTTTAAGGTTTGTTTTCAGTGTAGGTACTTTGATTTCCCTTATTATCCTAATATTTAGAAATAATTTTATTTTTTTTAATTTGGAGTGAGAAGGAGATAGTTGGAAAAAAAAATAAGCTATCTTGGTGGCCATAACACTTAAATATTGTCTATTGTTTTGTGAAAAATCTGACATGAAATGGTATAAACAGTGGCTCTTACAGAGCAGTTACTTGTCTGTGTTGGAAATGAATGAATAAAAAGTGGTTCTTGTCCAATTTTTGTTTGAGGCTCAACCACAGTGGCTTGCTGGGGAGCAAAGAAATTATGCAATACCTTCAACTCCGGTAAGTCTACAAAGTTAGACTTCTGAAACTGTCTTCTTAATTAGCACATTGTTTTTACAGCTTAGTACTTAAAAAAAAGGTCTGTTTGTTGTCTGGATCTGTGTAATCTGTAATCTGCAAAAATCCGTACTTGCTGATGAGAGTGTGTAGTTGTTCAGAATTGCTACTGATGGTGGTGCTTTTTTGAGTTACCTGGCAGAACAGATCTACCAGTTGTTTGGCATTATTCTACATGTTCAAGTCACAGAACTCTGGAATTTTAACCAAAATGGAGTTGGTCTTTCAGGAAGAGTTGAAGGAAGAATAAGTTGACCTGATGTACAATCTTTTTTAAATTTAAAAAGTCTCCATGTTCTTTGCAAATACTGCAAATACAAATATTAATTTTTTAGCTCCTTTCAGCAGGTTTTAAAAATTTTGCCAGGCTGCTACAAGCTGTAGGTGGTGCTGCTGGCTTCTAAAAAAAATTCCTTGCTTTCTGTGACTTTATGCGAGTAACATCCATGAGACAGGGGGAAAAATACTCTGCATTTGTTTAACAATGCCAGAGTTTAAACTCGCCCCTGGGCATTTTTGTGTTATTTAGTTATACTTATTGACTGCAGTTTTGTTAAAGTATTTAAAAGCTGTAATATGTAGTTTTATTCTGAATGGTATTCTTTTTCTGAAAGCTTCCAGAAGTCACTGAAATACTGATTACACTATTGGCTTGAAGTAAGTTCTTTAAATAACATCCATGAATGGGATACAGCCATAGCATAACACTTTACAATTCAGTGGAAGCAGGTCAAAATGTTTCTAGAGTAGGTGTGCAGGGGGTTTCACTGTTGAATGTTACAAGCTTGATTATTGGAACAGACAACTGTTGTAGAACTACCTCAGTTAAGCAACTTTTAAGTATCATTCTTAATGGTCTTAATAAAACACATCATGATACAGTATTTCCCTTACTCATGAAACTTAATCAAAACTGAGAAGCTAAAGTTGGCACAGTGTATGGATAGATGAGGATCAATGACACTGTAACTGTATGTTTTCTCAGTGTTACTGAAACAAAGTAACATTAAAAAACTCTACAGGTGTATACTTCAGTAAACTATCGTGGCGTTGAGGATCAGGGATTTATACAGATGGAATGTGCTGTTCCAGAGCCCATGCAGTTGCCTAACAGCCCACAAAAGGTAAGTGGTTTCTCAAAACTTCAATGCTTTTTATCATAAATGCTTTTTCCCAGAAATTTGCACGTGAGGGTTATGTAGCTTTGTCAAGGGCCTCAAAGAGATACCCAAGAAATTAAGATTGGAGCTGCTACTTTCAGCCAATTGTTAAGTCCCATGTAGCTGATTTCTGTGTACAACTTCACAAGTCTCATGTTTCCTTGAAACTGTTAGTGCTTGTTTGCAGTGCTGAGGGCTGGATAAAATGTGTATTCTACTTGATTAAGTCTACTGACAAGACTTTGCCTAATCTGTGGAAATTCCAGGGAAAATTACAGGTACTAAAAAAGCAGATTAGATAGCTATAGCACTGACTGATGTCTTAGGTAGATTTATTTTAAGCTTCAGACGTCTGAGCTGGTAACTTTCTCCCTTTCTCACTCTTTTGTGGAAGGTGACCCCAGTTTATCCAATTGTTGGCTTTGAATTCAGTTTTCTAAAGGAGAAATTTCATTTCTCAGATGTCAGACTAATCCACAAGAGAGCTGGCATGTCACTGATTAGAATTGTTATGCTGTAACACTGAAGGGAATAATGAGTTGCTAATATTAAAAGATTAGGGAGGGAGAAAAAAATTACAAGCACCTCAGGGAACACAAGGCAGTTGGAGAATCCTGATTGCCAAGTAAACCCTGTGACACACTGGCATTGCTAGCTAGTACTGCCCTGATGGAGAAAATCAGTATTGATGTACCTATAACTGTATTTCAGAAGTCTGTGGACAGGGGCATGCAAACAGTATTATCCTGTCTGTCTAATCCTGAGAACCAGCTGACAAACGACTTTGTATCACAAGACAACAATGTAAAGGTATGTAGTATAAGCAGAATTTTTTTGTTTCAGGACAGATATGTGGACTAGATAGGTGTACTCTGAAATGGAAATGCAGAAGCTGTGTTTTTTCAGTTTTGGAGAGGGGTGAATAGAGTACAGGGTATCTGGAGATAGTTTTAATGAAACTTTGGTTGCTTTATTCTGATTAATTGAATTTTTTTTCTTGTCCTCTTTTCTATCCCATTCCAGGAAAGTAAGACATACCACTTCAGAAAAGGAAGGACAGTACACAAAAACGTTTGATTAATGAAGACTTCAAAGTATTCAAAGTATATTACAGAGTGTAGCATTTCTCAGAGTTACTTCACATTATGTTTGTGCTCATGTTCTACCTGTTTTGATACTGTTGTTGTTGCTTGAGTAGTTTGAAGTTCAAAGTTGTAAGAGTTGACAAACTTCAGTGTTACTGTTTGTGTGCCTGATACCTGACTGGAATGTTAGAGCGCTTATATGTTTGCTGTATGTGGATTTTTCTCTGAGCTTTAAGGTACAGGCTGCATATTGCACATGGTTTTTCATTAACTACAATTTGACTCATACTGACCAGTTAACTCCTGCAGTTTCAAAATGGAAGTAGTTATTTGCCCAAGACCATTGTATTTTAAGACTGATCTCTTAAATCAGTGCAAAGGAAGATGAGAAGTTATAACTGAACTGAAGCCCTGTAAGTCCTGGTTGCCTTTAGATGACATAATCAATGTGATTATGTTCATTGATGACAGTCTATGTACCTGCAGTCTTGATCATCACTACTCTTTTTGGGTAAGTAATGAAGAGAATCCTAAAATTCCTGTACGTAACTTACAATGCAAGAATGTTATCTGTATTGGACACTCAGTCAGCCAATACAAGATTTTGTACTTGAAAAATCTTAGCAATACCTGTATTTTAAACTTCTGAGAAAATACTGCACTTAAATAAGCCTTTGTTATGTGATGCAAACTGTTAATCAAAGAATGTGTGTAAGACTGTTTTAATAATCATGTAGATTTTAGGTTTGTATTGTGAAACAATGAAATAAATTTTTACTCTGCCATGGTTTCCTAAATTTCTGTTGGGACAAATCTAAATAATAACTTGTTAAAGCTGTTAAAAACTTACTACTCTGTGAGATTTCCAGTTACTATAAATCTATAGTAACAAACCTTCATTTTGTGTAGATACTAGCTTAAGTTTTGAAAGAGTGGAATTGAGAACTGTGTTCAGTCTTGTGTGTTGGGTCCTAACTTGCTTTTTTTTCTCCTACTCAAACACCTCAGTCTCCAGACAATAAAAGAAAATTATGCCTCTCTTGTTATGGATGTATATATGAGGTTGTTTAGGACTGCATGTTCAGCTTCAGATTTACAGAAGTTTTAGAGATAGTAATGGCTATGTAAAGACTTAGCCAGAAATACAGGTTAGTGAAATGTCTAAAAGGGAACTGGATATATAAGGGAATATGGCAAGAGCAAATGGCAAGGACTGCTTCTCAGGGTGGTTCTGGATAAAACTTTATTAAAAGAGGGTGGGGGAGAAAGATGATAAATTTTTTTGAGCCACTTTATGCAGCTTTGTACTGACTGTACTTATGTTCTGACAGCATAAATTAACCTGGAAAAAGCAAAGCCCATACCAGTTTCTCACTGTTTCATGTCACTGAAGATGCTATTAAGTGTTCTCATGATACTGATGTGCCATATTTTTCTCAGACTGTTGTTTTAAAGTCTAAGGCTTGATTGTGCCTAACTTCTGTGTTAGCAGCTTTTTGCGAAGGTTTTTCTAGTCTAGAATCAACACTCTGTCTTCAGTGTTTCAGTACCTAAACAGACTGCATGTTTTAAATCTGTGATACTAGTTTATTGATGAAAGGTAGTTGTTTCTTTGCAGATTTCTTTTTGGCCTAATGTTTTAGGCTGGCTTGGTTGCTCTAGGCCTTACCTGAGGCTTTCTGCTGTAGCTCTAAGAAAGTACCAAAGGCCCTATGCATAGCTGTCTCATTAAGGAGTACCACCACAGAATGAAAAGATTAAACCAGTAGATACCTCCATAGAGTGCATGTTTTCTGTTTATTTGACTGATTTTTGCACAGGATCATCTGGTGGGCAAGTTGATTGTATAGTGCATTTGAAATGGTCGTTCTAGATTGTTGAAGGCATGCTGAGAGGTTTTATCACAGGGGAATAGGCAAGGCCTTACAAGTACCTTTTTTTTTTCTTTCTTCCATTAGACCATGTTGTGCTGGTTCTGCTAGCTGCTTACCCATAGAGAACTGATTTTTTTTTTTGTTATATCTAAACCCATGCATTTTTAATGTTCTTTTGAACACCCTTTAACACATAACAAACCATAACACAAAACCAATAGGTAAATTTCTTTCCTGTTGCATTCAGAAAGTTGAAACATTTGTTTAATATTGCTGTGAGTGAAGGCCTTTCCAAAATCAGCGTGTGGTTGGAGCATTTTGCAATTTTGTACCCCTTGTATTCACTAATCAAGTGGACCATGCTAACTGTGAACTAGTGGGCAGTAGTGAGTATTTGTGGATCTGCATTTGCTTGCATGCAGTATGTACATTCTGTGAGAGACTCAAAAGGTTTGGGTGTACTTTAAATATTAAGACAGCTCTTCATCTAAAGAAACAATTGCTTAGACAAGATAGAAAGTACAATGCTTGCATTTAATTGGTATTCTAGAGCTATGACATTTGGTTTGTGTTATGGTTCTTGCCTGAAGTACCCCAGCTTGCTGTTTGATGGCCTTTTCATATCTTTTTACGCACTTTGCCACCTGACAGAATTATTCTTGGAATGAGACAACCAGACAGATGGTATTCTTGGATCTCCATTAGAATGATTGTCTGGCACACGCACTAATTCCCTGTTGAAATGGAAATATTTTTTTCCTTCTAGGTATTTGTGTACAAAACGAAGTTGCTCAACTATCTTAAATCTGAAGGTGAAGTGATCCTTTATTGCTACAAAGAAACATAAGGGTTTTCCCTTTTGTATTTTACAGGATGTTCTTTTGTATGCCTTACTGAAAGAGATTTTTGAAGTCCTCTAACAGGTCTATACTCTGTATTCCTTGTAGGAGTGACTTTCTAGACCAATGTTTTAGAAGAGATGTATAATTTAAGAACTTTAATGTCTGCCACTTTCAATGTTGCTAAGAAAGTTAAAAAAAGTGATCCTAAGCTATTAAGAAAATGGAGGTTTATTCAGATAGAAAATGCATCTTGAAAATCCTGAAGCTTTGTAACCCAGATGGATTCTTCATACTTTATAATTTCTGCTCTAAAATTTGGACTGAACCTTGGGAAACAAACTCATACTGTAACTTCTTATAAGGAAAAAGGCCCCAGCTGAATTTAAAAAGGCCTTTGTATTGTCCCCGTGACTGTTCAGGCTTCAACTTTGGTGAATAAATGTAAAGGGTGTTTGTTTGTTTGTGGGGATTTTGTGTTTGGTGGGGTTTTTTTGGTTTGTTTTGTTTTGGGTGTTTGTGGGTTTTTTTCTGTGAACTTGTGTAGTGGGGGCTCAAGACAAACATGAAAAAGGGTAGTCTTCTCCTTAAGGTTATGCGACTTGAAAACCTATAGAAACAAGGGCAGGATTTATATTTTAAAAACATGTTGCTGTTGAATATGCTGCTAGTCCTAAAGTGCAGTCACTGTATGGTTATACTTAACTGATTTTTAATTATCTCAAAACTTCTGAATATGTAGTCAAATAAAGATACATGCCATAGTTAGTGTGTTGCTAATAAAGTGGGATATTAGAAGTACTGCTTGTAAAACAGTACTGATGTGTCAGCAGTACCCCTTCTGTTCTTGGGGTGTGTGTATCATGCCCTTTAAGCTTCTGTTCATCTTTTTCTGAAAGCAGGTGTTCAAATGTCAGGATATTGTTTGAACTGCTTGGTGTTTATACTACATAACCTTAAAAGATCCTTTCCAACCCAAATTGCCTTATGATTCTGTCAAGGAGTCTGCTTTCCTTTTCCCCTACCCCACTCAGGATCACTGGATTTAACCTCTTTAGGCTGTCTTAAATTTAGAGGAATAATGTTCTGCTGTGTGGTGCCTTTTTTGGCTAGAAGAAACCTAACCAAGTCTTTTATCCCCATTATTTTGTACTTGTTCCTCTATGAATGAATGTTCAAGGAATTCTTAAGCATTTTGTAAAGTCTTTCTAGAAAAATTTAGGATATCTACCAATTTAAATAGAGGTCATCCTCTTGTCATGAAATTGTAATTGTAAAATAATTTGTGGTTCATTTCATAGGATGGCTTGGGTTGGAAGGGACCTCTAAAGGTCATTTAGTGAACCCCCTGCAGTGAGCAGGGACATATTCAACTAGATCAAGTAATACAGAGCCCCCTCCACTCTGACCATAAATGCTCCCAGGGATGAGACATCACCACTCTTGAGCAACCTGTTCTGGTGTCTCACAGGCCTCATGGAAGAAAATTTCTTCATTCTGTCCAGTATACATCTGCTCTCTTTAGTTTTAAACCATTATTCCTGTCACAACAGGCCCTACTAAAATGTCTTAATCTTTCCTGCAGGGTTCCCTTTAGTACTGGAAGGCCCAAATAATGTCTCCTTGGAGCTTTCTCCTCTCTGAGGGGAACAGTTCTAGTACTTTCTGCCTGTCTTCATAGGAGAAGTGCTCCAGCTCTCTGAACATCTTTGTGGCCCTTCTTCGGACTTGCTCCAACTGG
The DNA here is from genome assembly GCA_013400775.1 of Chaetops frenatus. Classification (NCBI taxonomy): domain Eukaryota; kingdom Metazoa; phylum Chordata; class Aves; order Passeriformes; family Picathartidae; genus Chaetops; species Chaetops frenatus. The sequence goes on along the minus strand of VZTR01000965.1, from coordinate 132,267 downwards.
TCCATGTCTTTCCTGTGCTCAGTACTCCAGGTGGGGTTTCGCCGGAGTGCCAGAACTGCCTGTCTTGGAAGAAAGGGGACAAACAATGTGGTGTTTTGGCCTGTAGTAGTTCATAGGGTCATGTGCAGCTGAGTTGTGCAGCCATCCAATTCTTAGCAGATGCTGACTTTATTATTCCTGAGCATAAGGAAACAGTTAAATTATTTAAATGGGATTAGTGGCTCCTGCATGTCACAACAAGATAAATGATGCCTATATAAAACATGTAAAGGGGATCCTATTTACATATGGTGGAGTAATCATACAGAAATGTGTTCTGAGCACACACACTTCAGTTTCTAGCTTTTTAGGAGGACAGTGAGGCAGGGAATAAAATATTAATTGGTCAGAGGCCATACACTAAATCAGAATAATTTAGGTTGGGAAGGATATTTGACATCGAGTTCAGTCTGTTAACGCTGCTGAGTCCAACAACAATCTCCCTAAGAGCCACATCTTCTCAATACCTCTAGGAATGGTGACCACCACTTTTTTGGGCAGCCTCTTCCCACACTTGACAGCTCTCTTTTGTGAAGAAACTTCTGAATTTCAAAGCTGAACTCCCTTGGCAAAACCTGAAGCCATTTCTTCTTGTCCTGTTACTTGGGAGAAGATGCAGACCCCCAACCTCATTTCAGGTAGGTGTAGAGAGTGACAAGGTCTTTTCTGAGCCTCCTTTTCTTGAGGTTAAACATCACCAGCTCCCTTGGCTGGCTGGTCCTCATCAGACTTGTGCTTCACAATTCTCCACACCTTTGTTGCCTTCTCTGGATATGCTGTGGTGCTTCATTTTTCCTCTAGTGAGGGGTCCAAAAGAACACTATTCAGGATGTGGCTTTATCAGAGTCCAGTACAGGGACACAATTGCTTCCTGGATCTGGCTGGCCTTACTTTGTGATGGAAGCCCGGATGCTTTGGCCACCTGGGAACACTGCAGGCTGATGTTCAGGCAGTCCTGTCTTGCCCAGGGCCTGTCTTGTAACTGCTGTGGACCAGGGGAATCTGAATGTTTATTAAAGCAAAGCATTATGAAGGCCCGTAGCAGGTGTTGATGCGATGTGATTTCTGGTCAGTGCCCTGAATGTCAAAGTGAAGAAATTCAATGAAGTGCAGTAGATGGTGGGAGTGACTTGAGATTCTCTTAAGAAGGGACTGTGGTTGTTAATGGGGCTCACCTGCAGAGGTCACAATTCCTTGTGGTGCCACCTGATGCCCTTTTGATGGGTAACCAAGTAAGATACCTAGCTATCACCCAACTCACCTGTTGACCTGTTGTGTTCAGCATGGTGTCCCTGCAGCTGTAGGCTCTGGCTCTGAACCCCAGTGGCAGCTTGGAGTAGAGGTGACCAGTACCATGGGTTGTCCAGATGGTCCTTTTCTGCCAGTGCAGTTTTCCAGCCACTCTTCCCCAGGCCTATAGTGTTTCATACAGTTGTGACTCAAGTGCAGGACCTGGCTCTTGGCCTTACTGAGTCTTGTAAAATTCGCTCATTAATCCAGCCTGTCCAGGTCCCTCTGCAGACCCCCCTTCCTGTCCTCCTGCAGATCAACAACACCCCTGCCCAAATTTGTGTGTTCTGCAGCCCAGGGTGTGTACACCTGATCTTGTCCAAATCATTGATAAAGACACTAAGCAGGACTGGTCTTAATATTGAGCCCACTAGTGCCCATTTGGATGCAACTCCTATTTGCCAGTGCTTTCTGGGCCTGGTCATCTTGAAGATTTTTACCCAGCAAAGTGTCCACTTGTCCAAGGCATGAGCAGCTGTGGGAAACTGTCAAAAGCTCTACTAAAGTTTATTAAAGTCAGGGGGCTGTGTACCCCAAGAACAACTGGTGGAAATCTGAAGGTAGCCTTTTTTCTGGACTTACTGGGAGAAAACCAGCTTGCCAGGTTTGGTGGTATAATGCCCCAAGGAACTGAGCAGCTCCCACGTCCTTTTCATGTGGATTTCAAGTCTGGTGCAGTTGATGTTTTCATTACAGCCATCAGAGGGCTCTCACATTCAGGCCTATGTAACAGACTCTTGCTATGAAATGTCAAATAGGAATTGCACTGAAAACATCATTGATCAAGGGATGTGCTTACAGCATATGGACCGAAAACCTTATAGTGTGAACAGTATTTCCCTTAATGCTGTTTATTACATTTATTTTGATCAACTGCGTGATATTGATTTGCCTAGAAATGTAGGGGGATCCCAAAGTAGGTATTTTTTGCTTTTGTTAGATGTTTCACTTGTGCAGATAAAAATTACCAATACTAAATGTTAGGAATGTTAACTGAAGTTGTGTGTTTGGTACTCCTGATTTTACTTTCACCAGAATAGAGATCTTTACACATAATCAAGCAACCTATTTACTGAATCTCTTCTAAGGAAAAGTGCTGCAACAATGGCTTGTGGTTTAACCCCAGCCAGCAACCAAGTACCATGCAGGTGCTTGTTGTACTCCAGTGGGATTCAGGGAGAGAATTATTAGAATGGTAGCTAGAAAACTTGCATGTGGGTTGACATAAAGACCTTTGTAATAGAAAAAGCAAAAGCCTCACACACAGGCAAAGCAGAACAAGGACTTAATTCAGTGCTTCCCATAAGCAGGCAGGTGTTCAGCTATTTCCAGGACAACAGAGGCCCATCACATGTAACAGTGTCAATCCAAATGTCTCCCACTTCTCCTTCACCTCACTTTATAGACTGAACATGATGGCCTGTGGTCTGGAACATCCCTTTGGTCAGTTGGAATCACCTGTCCCAGCTGTGTCTCCTTCCAGTTTCCCATGCATCTCAGTCTCTTTTCTTGTATGCAGTACAAGAAGCAGAAAAGGCTTGGCTCTGTGTAAGCACGGCTCAGCAATAACATCTCTGTGTTACCAGCATGCTGTTCAGCACAAAACCAAAACATCCTCATGCTAGCCATTGTGAAGAAAACTAACTACACACAGATCTTTATTGGTGAGACACTTCCTGTAAATACTGAACTCCATGTAGTTTTGGCAGTGAAATAAGTGTGTGGTCTTTCTATTTGTTGCAGTATTCATAAAACCTAAATTGCCAGTTGTGCTTATCTTGCTGTTGCATTGGTTATTCCCTGACTTAGGAGAAAGACACTGAAATTACTTGTTTTCTTAGGGAGCCTGTGATAGTTTCATTAATTAAAATGCAATTGTGTTAACAGGTTTTAAATGTAGATTTTTCAAAGTAAGATAAAAATGATCAATCAGTGGTGAAGTTTTCAAAATGGTATTTTAGTGCTGTGTTGCCCATTAGTAGATTGTGAAGTCTGGGCTGACGGCTTTGTTCTGCCGTGGTTTCTGAACTCAGAAAGGTGCACAGCACCTCAGAATGCTGGGCTCTAGAAGATGGGCAGCTGCCATGCTGTGTGACAGCTCACACCAGAGCCTGCTTTTTACACTGGGACAGTACTAAATGTGGGTTCTGTGCTGAAAGAAGCTTGGAAAGAGTTTTTTTTTACTTTTCATGCTATATGGAAGTTGATTATATCTTGTCAGCTTTTAAAAACAGCCTTTTAGGCAGTTGATTCCATGAAGAAATACTCATAAGAGGTTCAAGGACCCTGACCTGGTGAGTCAGTAGATGGCAATAAAAGATAATCCTGGAATTGACACTTTGGCAAATTCTTCTGTTTACAGGGAATGAACATCTTCTCTGTTCCTGTGTAAATTCAGGGCCACTGCAGAAACATTTAATGTCTTAGCATGGCTGAGCAGTTATCTACTGATTCCATTTCCCTAAGCTTGGTGAGGAATGAACATGGTAAAGCACATCCTGTTCTGAAAGGGCTCTTATTCATGCTTTTTCAAACTCATAAGCAGGCCTTAAAGTCAGGCCAGCACTAACTGCAAGCAAGACCTCCAGGCAAGCGAGGTTTGGTTGAAAAGTGAGCAGTAGACTGTACTAATTCTTAAAATATGCTTTAAAACTGCTCTTTCAAAGAGCACTCTCAAATAAATGAGACTGAAATATTTTTACATTTTAAGCCTTGACTTTGGTCTTTGATCTAAACTCTCTGATCAATTTTTGAGAAGCTATGCCTGAATATAACATAGATCAGTACGTGCAGATGAAGGTGTAGGAAATCTTACAAGCTAAAGATACATGAGGGGCTCAGTGTTTTTGTAGTATTTCTTCTTCGCATTAATCTTTGTAATACTTCAGTGTGATCAGTCTGGCTTACGTCTGGTTTATCACCATCTCGGTTCTATTTCTGCCTGTTAATCTTCACACTGTGGTGGACCCAGCTGTGCAGTCCATCTCGTACGCAGAATGGTACCTGTTGCCATGACAGCATAGAGCTACCTACTGGTGGCAGAATAATAGGCGTGCGATTTCTTTGGGAAGTGTCACCGTGTCATTTAGTCGTCAGCCAGCAGGTGGGGCATTAAGCTAACAGAATCCTGCCAAATACTGTAATTTAAAAAACCTTTCTCTTGGGGAACGCTACGGTTTGTCCTTTTTACAATAAAAGCTGTCCACTGCAGAATGTAGCGATTCTTATTGTGCGCTAATTAATTTCTTTGTTAAAAATTTATCTGTAAGAAATGGAATGAGAAGGCTTTACAGATTGCCAAAAGCTGTGTTATGAGTTGTACTGGGTTTAGAGGACAGGCAGGGTTTGTGAACAGGTTTGACACTGGTTCCAAGTATGTCATCTGGACAGAGCTGGGCATTCCATAGGGAAGCAGGTCAAGGAAGTTTAAACCACGGATGTATTCCTTAGCTGAAGAATTCCATCAGCTTATTCGTAACTCTTTTCACTTCCTCTCTTTATTGCACAGTGCTTACAAATCAAATCCTTAAATGAACTCAACAGTATTTAAAAGGATTGTAAGTCAGAATAGGTTTTTGGTCTTCCTTTCTGCTTTCAGGTAAGTCTAGTTTATTCTACAATCTCAAGAATTTGACAAATACAAAACAACGAAAAGAAAACTCTGTAGAGATACCCAAAACTCAGTATATTTTGAATGTAGTCATTTATCCACATTCTTTGTTCCCTTTTTTATAGAGCTGGTGTTGAAATGAGTAAGATTATGGACCACTTCTTTAAATTGGATACTCATTCTTGAGCTCTCTGTTCTTGTAAATGGAAGACAGTAATTGCCAGCAGGTGGGAACTCAGGTAATGTGGTTTATTCTTACTACTAGTGCTTGGTGTTACCTGTTGTTTTCAGTGTTTCCTAGGACCATATCCCTCTAGGTTGGTTGGAGGAGGGGAAGTGGTTATCCAGCAGAAATTGTGGATAAATTAATTTTCAGTTGCTATGTCTGCTTCCCCTAGGGAACTATGAGCTCTATGAAATGTTTGCTTTCTTGGATGACATTTTCCAATATAAATGACACTTTATGATAGGGTATTATGAAGCCAACAGTCAACAGATTAAGAAAAAAATGAGTTAGGGTTCACTTACATATTTGCTGATCTTACTGTAGAAACACCACTACAGAAGTGAAAAAAATAAAATATTATTTTGCTGAGTTCCTACATTTGGTAGAGACTCTTAAATAGTCTTAGTTAAGAATTACTGTATGTGACCAGATCAAGGTTTGTCTAGTTAAGTATTGTATAGTATTATTGGAAACCTGTCTGTAAATGGAAAAGTAAAAAGGCAAAAAATGCATCCTTCAGAACATGCTTGGCTTCTAGTAGGTTCTAGTAGGCCTGAGGTTTCCATCTTGTCTTTTATTCTTCCTTTCGGTATATATTGAAGAGAGTAGCAAAGTAGGCTGTACTAGAGTATTTTGCCACAATGTCATAAGATGCAATTATAAATAAAGGGAATTATATTTGCTGCATGAGTCCAGTATGTTTTCATCCTTGCCTTTAAGACTTAGTAATGTTTTAACCTAAATAACAATCCATTAAATTGTAAAAAACCTGTTACTTAAAAAAAAAAATTAAAAAAAAATCAAAAGATGAAGCCAACTTCCTTCATAGACCATTAAGATTCTTTAACAGATTTTCTGCCATACTCAGTTTTCTGAAAAGAGCTTAAATTCTGTATAGAAAAACTCAATCCTGTGATGGAACTGCCTAAATAGAAGGCAGTAATAGTAATATTATGTATTTATACCTACAGGTCTCCAGAAGTACTAGTTGTTTATTGTGAATGTGGTAGTTTCAAGTTCTGTGTACGTGATGCCTAAGCACCCAAAAATATCCTCTAAGCAGAATTAGAAGTGGCTCCTTAGGCCACAGAACAAGCTAAGTTGGGAAAGTTCTTGTGTATATGATAAAGTATTGCCTGAATAAAATTCTTGTAACAAATGTAGGGGACATACATAGCTAATGATGACTCCATTGTGTCCTGAAGCTTTGAGTTTTGGCAACAGATCCTGTTACAAGCTACTAGAGTGGTCTCAATGCAAGTGGCAGGGGTCTGTGTTTCAGTAGGAGGTGATGTGTTATCTCAAACCAGCCTGCTTGGCTTGTAACATGCAGCTTCAGAAACTATGAAATTCATGTTTCTGTGTCTGTTCCCTCACATATGTACAAGCTAAGGATGAAACAGAATTGTATTATAGTGCTGTTAGTTATTTTGGAAAGAATGCTTTTCAATTGGAAAGCATATGTCTCAAACTTAATTTGAAACAGAATTTTATCTTAGGTTATGGACAGGAGCTGTTAAGGGGATTGGCCAACATGCCCATTTAATGCCCCTGGCAAGGCTGTGTGGGAAAGAGAGTTTGTTTTACTTTTGTCTGAATTAAGTAACATGGAGAGTTAAACTTCCATTTCTTTGACCTGTTAGGAAACTGAAGTTTGATTTTTCTGATACTACATTTTAGAAGTCTTTTTTACCTGCTCTTTCAACCTTTGTGCCACACTTCATGCCTAGAGACAAAGAGAAGGTGGAACTGGTGGGAAAGCACAATGCTGTGACTAGTCACAAATGCCACTAGTGTTTTCTTACTGTATTTGTTACCTATCACAACAAGGATATAGTTTAAATATACGTACTTATATTTATTTTATTTTCTTTGTTTTTCACTGTTCCCCAGGTGCATTGCATGGCAGGGTAAGGTTTCTAAAGACTTGCAACACGTTTTTTCACCTTATCATTTCAGAAAATAAAATAGTGCAGAAAATACCAACCTCTGCAGTTACAGAAAGTTAGTCAACTAAAATATTTGTTTATTAGTACAAGTGCACAGGTAAGTTTGTTTTGTGTCTGTATGTATATGCTAATGAATACAGAGTGTACATGTGTCTTGTTTGAATGTTACTCACTTTGTTAATTCATCATGTGCTCAAGCAGCTTCTTTTCATCACCGTTGGCCTTCTGTCTCTGGTGTCATAAAGTTCTGCATGCTGAAATCACTTTCATAATGGAACTGCCTAGATTGGTATGATTTTACAGTTTTCAAAATCTGAAAGTAATCCATAGGTACTCTGCTTATGCTTTTTTCTTGATAATTGAGTCTCTTTGGAGCAATCTTTTCCTGTCCTGCACTGTTACTTCTAGCTGAAACTAGAATAGAAAGTGCTCTTTGGTACAATTATTTACACAGCTTCTTAGGAGTCTGGGTTAGATCATGGTCTTTGTTCATAATCTGTGTTGCCAAACTTTATCTTATTAGTTATACCTGATCCAGTTACTCAAAGAGATCTGAAAAGATTTTACTGTGGAGGGTGAAGCACTATTTAAATAATTTTTGGTCTGAGGAGTTTAGAGAAAACTTAGAGGTAGGGGTAGAGGCCACAGTGATACTGTTCATGCGCACCTTCTGTAAGATCCTAAGTTTGTGGGAAGGATTAGTACATTACAACTTACTTTTTCATTCAATTTTCGGATTGCTGCATTAAGTATTGAATTTCCTAGGACTGTATCTACATAGAGTTTATTCAGATGGTAATGAAGCAGACTCTTCCCATGAGTTACTACCAATCAGGCTAGAATCAAGTATTCAGAACCTTAAGACAGTGACCCATTCTTGTCTTTTGCCTTGTCTGGTCACTATTTGTGCCATTGGAATAGCTGGGCTGCTGCAAGCGCCCATCTACAGCTTCCTCAGGAGGGGAAGCAGAGATGCAGGCACTGATCTCTTCTCTCTGATGACAGTGATAGGGCCCTGTCATGCCTGAGGGAATGGCATGAGGCTGAGTCAGGAAGGTTTAGGTTGGAAAAGGTTCTTCAGTCAAAGGGTGGTTGGGCACTGAAACAGGCTCCCCAGAGAAGTAGTCACAGCACCAAGCCTTGTCTGAGTTCCAGAAGTTTGGACAACACCCTCGGGCACATGGTGTGATTCTTGGGCCTGTCCTGTGCAGGGCCAGGAGTTGGACTTTGATGACCCCAGTGGGTTCCTTCCAATTCAGGATATTCTATGAAATTCATGGAATACTACTTTTCTGAGGTGTATCTTACCTATCCATCTACTAGAAAGGTAATAGACAATTTGATACTTAGTAAAAATTGCATGAATTTTTGCATTATTTAAAGTGCCTGGTTGTCTAGCCCTTTTTCATATTAGTGAAATCTCTCAAATGAGAATCTCAGCTGACCTCATTAGTACAGTTGGGCACCAGGTATCTGGTAGGTAAAAATTTACAACTTGGGAAATTCTGAGAATTACTTTTCTTTATATGTAATTTAGCTTAATGCAACAGAGGAAGGGAAAATGCATTGATTTATGCACAGTGCTCTGTTAAACTACTGGAATGTTCAGAAACAGAAATATGTATGAGTATGTATCTAACTCCTTATTGATGGTACTAAGTAGTCCTTAGTCTGGCTGTCCAAAGAAAGGAAAAGGCACATACTCCAGCTCCTTCAGTAGTTTAGTGTTTCCTGTTAACATAAGTCTTAGCCTTCTGCACTGGCTTATAACTAACTGACCTTTTATAGAGGGCTTTCACTTGCAGGTTTTTGGAGCACCTATGCAAGAGAAACAGCTTATGTTCTGTAATCTGAACAGGTCATAGCTTCTTTCATGGTTGTTAGAGGGGCCCTTCTGACAAGGAAAATTTGGCCACTGTTCTCATCACATTGAGCAGGAGCAGCTCCAGGGCCAACATGACAGAGCAATAAATCTCTCTCTCTGGACATTGGTCTTCTATATGCAGCCATTTGGGGGCATATCTCTCCTGTGTCTAAGGTTCTTCTGCAGCTTGGATTTAACCAAAATTATTAATGAGGTAAGAATTTGAAATCTGTGTTAGCTGTCAGATGTGTACTAAAATAGTCAAGAAAGGCAAAATAAATAGGGATGAATTAAATAAATTGTTGGGAATTCTTAAATGTAACTACAATTTTCCTCTTGCTCCTACAGAGGTGTATCCTGTCAGTAATGATCAAGTGAAAAATTGCATCCACACAATGTTATATAACTATGTATAATCTTCAGAAATTTATGGCCATAAAAGCATTTTAGGTTTCAAGACCAAAGAAAGCGTCAACTGCTAAGGCCAGAAATCAACTTCTCTCCAGGTTTCAGAAAGAGGTTCCAAGCAGAAAACTGATTATTAATTAAATCCAGCCTCTACAGCTTCCTAGTAGTTGCTTTAAAATGAACAATAGAAGAACTTTAATAAAGATACTAAATGTAAAAAGGAAATTGCCCTGTGCCATTGCAATGCTGTAGTGGTAGGACTCATGTTCAAGTCAGTCTTCTTAGGAAATAAAATGTGAGCTATTTTCAATAACTGATTGGGCTAAAATTGTGAGCCAGTCTGAGGCATAGGCTGCCTCCCTTCTCTGGAACCCTGGAAAGACAAAAGTAGCTGCTGCTTCTGAGCAAGGGTCAGATTGTATGCTGCTGCTGGGACAGAAAGGGTTACAACCACTATCACCATTAGCAGCTGGGGACTGGTCTGATTCTCTCCTCAGCAGCAGTATAGATCTGACTTCTCCAGAGCTTTCTAGTCTGTCCAGCTTCTTCAGATTGGGAAGCAGTTTTCCTTGAATTTCTGAGAAGCTACGGCTTAGTTTTGAATAACACTCTATGACAATATTTCTTTGCCATAAGAAAAGAATTCATCAAAAACTGAAATGTTAAATTTCCTCTCATTCTTATCACCTCCATGTCTTGAGCGCTTCAAGACTTCAAGTGTTAAAGACTCAGATGTTGAAAGCTACAAGACAGTCAAGATCTTGCCAGTGCAAGAGTCTTGGAAAAACAAATCAGAACCAGACAGGAGTCAGACAGTTACAGATCCTTTCCTGGAGCTACCAGGTGAGAGGTTGTTTGGCACTGAGGAATTGTGCAAAACTGAAGGAATGGTTTTCCCTACCAATTGCACCAATTCATACCAATTGAAGAGGAAATGGACATGAGTATGAGGAAATAATATGTTTAGCATTGGTAAGACAGAGATACTTTCTACTACTGGACACAAATACAAGCTAGAAATCAAAAATGTGGTTTCTCAGCAAATAAGAAAAAGTCTGGTCCTTAAGTAATTAAGATGTTTCATAGCAGTTTGCACTGGTGATATGAAACTAACAGTAACAATAAATGAGGAAAGTATGCTAAATGACTTGTCTACCTCAAATGGAGCCTAGTTTTTCTGATTTTGCATTTTCTTTCATATTTTGTCTTGTTGATAAAAAATTCAGTAGATCCTAAACATGTTTTTGCAGAGTGGTAGACAAAACTAATTTTCTTTACAGATATTTTGTATCTCTTTCTCATTAACAGAAATCCGTCAGAAGTAACTTAAGTTGTGCCAAATCCTGTTCCATGTGATGTTGCAGGTGTCTGTTTTTTCTTGACAGAGGAAATAAATTTTATTCTAAGTGAGCTTTAAGTCTTTTTCACAGAAGTGTGAAAACTAGAAAAATGGGATGTGGTTACTTTGAATGCTGGAGTCTAAGTTTGTAGTAAAAATAACAGCAACTGGCATTGCACTGAGTGTCATGCAAATTAAAAACATTGAGTTACACCTGTGTGGATCTTTCCCAATTAGTTGTTCAAATAGTGCTTGGAATAGTGAAGTAAGGGGTTTCCTAGTGGCATAACTAGAAACACCTTGCACAAGACAGAAATGCTGTGCATGTGATTTCATGCTGCTTTTCACAACATGTGATTTTCTCTGTCTTGGCCAAAGTAAATGCAGATATTTGGTCAAGCAGAATTCTTCAATACCTCACCAGTAGCAATTCACACCTATGCTGAACTTGCCTTACTCAGCTGCACCCAGGACTACGAAGTGCCAATAGAAAAAATGATCACTCCTGCTTGTGGTACAGGAGGTTGTAGAGCTCTGCACTGCTAAATGTGTGCATTTACCAGAGAGATTACGCTGACTAGACACAGAAATAAAACATATTAAAGTTCTTTTTAACTCCCAGGGCAAACTACTATTCCCTAATGGAGTGTCTAGGGGCAGCATCTTACTGTTCATTAAAGCAATATTGTCCTTCAGTTATTTACAGTTAAATGGTTGTTAGAGTAGTATTTTATACTTAATTACCAAGTCACTACTGTTTTGCAGTAGTTTATTGTTCTGCAGGGAGATGTGTGTGTATATATATATATGTATATATTCATCACAACTCTGAATGCTTGTTTAGGATTTTTTCAAGTTGATCAGATTTCTCATGGAAAGAATGTTGCCTGGTCTTGGAGTACCACATGAAATACCTATTACAGATTGAGTTTTAGATCATATCAACCAAAATGGCTCTTAAAGAGGCAAATAACCCCAAAATATGTCAAAAGTGCATACTTTAAAGAAATATGTGAACACTAGTAAGCTGGAATTGAATTCTGAAATTCTCAGTGGCAATCTAAAAAGAATAGTTTAGATGTACATCATCATTTGATTTTATGCTATGTTTCAACTTGCATGAATTATATAATTTCAATATTGGGACACCAGGTGATAATAGAGGTATCCTATTCTGGTAATCAATCTGCTGCTTCTCTAATATACTTTTGTAGTTAGAGGGAAACATGTTCACATCAAAACTCCTATGGAACCAAGTTTCAATTCCAATTTTTCTCCACTGAAAAGTGCAGGACTGTCATAATGGGTTGTATATCTAATGCTGGAGTAGAGGAATTCCAGATTGAAACGGTGCATCAAAAGACCTCATTTGTGATGGTGGTAAGTTTGCAGTCATGTGTGATACATGACTGTGAAGTGGGCAGTGGAAAAATGGTTAGTAGTGCCTAAATTTGTGCTTTGTGACCTATTGTAAACACTAATTTGAAACACTTTTCATCTGTACAGGACTGCTACTTCATAATAATTTACAGACGTCCAGGAATGTGTTTTTTCTGTTTTCCTTTATGTGTCCAAGAAGATTCTGCAAGAGCCTTCAATGTTGTCGGACATCATTTCAATTCAACCCCTAAGGTGTAGATCTGCAATTTCTACAATGTTGGCAAGATCTAGTGCATAGGATGTTCCTTCTGGAGCCATCTCTGATCTGATGTGTTTACAATACAGGGAAAGCTGCACTTTTCCCTACACACTTAGCAATCCTTCCCCATATGCTTTAACAGTAGTATTAGAAAAACAACTCAATTACATGGCACCCTGATGTGACTGCATGCTGCTTTCTCACATGGTTGGAAAGCCAGAGCAACTAATAAGTGGAGGAAAAATGATGGAGGACTAGGAAAGAGGAAAACCTGTGTGTATAATTAAAAGAAATGGAGAGGATAAAACCAAAACACACAGAAGGAAATAGAAAAAGGAGATGAGTAAAGGTCCAAGACAAAATACATTGCTACTGTTTGTTTCATACTTCAGTGCTGGTAAGGTAACTTGATTTCTTCATTTCCAATGTGTTGATGTTACACTTTTGGCTACTGACTACTTGCTAATCATGATAGTTATGCTTTAAGAGGACTTTAGGCCACTGAAGAAATTTTTTTGTTCCCTGATGGTGCTTGATGGAAAAGTGGGGGGAGCACTTTCAAACAAATGTCATCTATCACAATACCAGCATTTAACAGAGAAATATTCTGCACTTAGGAAGGAATTAATGTGCCAATGTAGTGCTTTCTTCATATATTTTTACATAATTTAATCTCGTTTATACACCTACACAGTAGGGAGAGATTCGTAAGTGGACCGGGTGTAGCAAATGTACTTGTGCCTGCTGGGCACAAGGACTTCAAGCAGTTTCCATACTAATCAAGGGTATTTTAGGAGATGCTGAACAGGTTTCCGGCCTAACAAGGGGAAGTACAATGAGGGTGGTGCACAAAGTCCCAGACTTGCTTCATAAGCATTGCATTTGGGATGGACACACATTTTTCTGGAGAGACAGGGAAGATGAGGGTGGAGGGTTGCCCCTCTGTAAAAAGAGTAGCTGGAGTGTATGGAGCTTTTGGACTGACAATCAGACTGGCTGAGAATACTAAGGATCAAAGGAGTCACTATAGATGGTTATTAGAGTGGTGGATTACAGACCAGCTACTCTTGATGCAAGTTGGTTAAAATAGCACTCTATGGGTCACAGATGCTGGTTCTTGGAGAGGAGTGAAGCTTCCTCCTAGTTGGATGAGTAACATGGTGAGATGGAAGCAATCCAGCAAATTTCAGGAAGCTTTCTTGGTAGTTATCCTGAGTTGGCCAATCAGGGGTGTTGCACTAATGGATGTCCGCTAACAATGAAAAATTGTCTAGGAATGCGAGAATGGCATTTCTGGATATAGTCATGATCATACAATGGAGCTCAAGATCCTGAAGAGTGTGAGGATATCAAGTCTCTGGACTTCGGAGAGCAAGCTTTGGTTTATTTGAGGAACTGATAAATGGGAAGCAGCCTTGAAAAGTGAAGGGAGCCTAGGAAAGCAAGCAGACTTTTTTTTCCTGATTCAAGAGCGACACATCCAAGTAGGAAACCATGTTGATGAATTGAGATACCAGCTATGCTAAGTGGGGAACACCTGACTGATCTTCATGGCAAAAATATCATGGTAGAAGCATGAACAGGTTATAGTGAAGGATTTACAGAAATATCAAAGCGTGTAGGGATGGTATAGACATACAGAAGGGCTTGTGGAATCTCATGTTGCTCTCAAAAAGCTGTGTTAACAGTAAGGGACTGGACAGGAAACATGTAGGCCTGTGCACGGGTAAGGCTGATGTACTCAGAGCTGCCTTTGCCTCAGTGACCTGAACCATGTGCACGGAGGCAAGATTGGCACAACCGAAGAGCTACCAGCAATGATGAGGATCAAGAGAGAGATTCTCCTGACAACTTGAGCTGTACAAATCTGGCTGGGCTGAGATTCTGGGCTGTGTCTGAGTGTGCTGGGGAGAGCTGACTGATGCTTTGAGAGCAGCTGCTCTCTGTGCCATCAAGCCTTACCAAATGTTTGCCACCTTTGATAAGATGTAGGCATTTGCAGGCATGGGGATGGTAGCTGATGCCATGGCAACTTAAGTAAGGTGCTAGGCACTAGCTCCTGTGCTATTTTTGTACGTGCCTAGGATTCTGTAGTCTGGGTGGGTGGACAGCTAGGTGGGTAAAAAGTTCATTTTATAGCTGGGGTCAGACAGCTGCAGTTTAATGGGTTGCACTTTGCCAGGAGGACAGAAGCAAGTGGAATCCTCCTGTATTTTAACATGTCTTTCAAGGACCTGGAGAAGATGACAGGATCCACTGTTGCCATGTTTGCACATGGCTGCATACTGAGGTGCCATCAAGCAGCTCCAGGGCTGGGCTGCTGTCCAAAAGGAACTGGGCAGGCTCAAGAACGAGCCAGCATGAACTTCTTGAAATTTAACAAGGACAAACATTCAGTCTTTGGAAGGGAGGGCACCTTGCAGAGGTTTACACTTGGGACTGCCTGCCTGTGTGACAACTCTGTCACAAAGGCTGTGGGCATGCTAGTAAGCCACCATGACCACAGCCAACAAAGATAACAACAGCATGCCAGCAGCCTGGAAAAAGTGACAATCCACAGCTATTTGGCACTCACTAGGGCTCCTGTAGACCACATACTGTGTCCAGGTATGTAATTCCTATCTCAGAATCCAGTGCCAAGAAAGTTGTTGACTAGCTGGGATAAGCTTAGCGGAGGGCTGGGGATGGAGTATGTGTCCTACAAGGAGAGGCTGAGGGAGCTGAACTCAGTTCATGTGGAGCTGGGAGGGCTCGCCACCATCTGAGAGAACAGGTGTGTTCAAGGAGACAGGAGATGTTCAAGGCTGTGGGTGTAAGGAGGCCTGTTCCACTGTGGCAACCCCAGGACTGGCTCAACAGTGTGGGACTGGAAGCACCAAGGTGGAACCTGTGTCTGCTGGGGATGGAAGGGAATGGAGCACAGCTGCAGTACAGTCACAGAATGGGTCAGGTTGGATGGGACCACAATGGGTCATCCTAGAGCACATGGCACAGGATTGTGTCCAGATGGGTTTTGAGTATCTCCGGTGAAGAAGACTCCACAACCTCTCTGAGCAATCTATTCCAGTGTGCAGTCACTCGCACAGTAAAGAAGTTCTTCCTCATATTCAGGTGGAATTTCCTGTGCACCTGCTTCTGCCCATTGCCTCTTGTCCTGGTGGATGGCACCACGAAGAAGAGCCTGGCTCCATCCTCTTCACGCCCACCATATAGGTATTTTATACACATTAATGAGCTACCCTCTTGGTTGCCTCTTCTTGAAGCTGAACAGGCCCAGCCTTTCATCCTAAGCCTTTATCAATTTCATAGCTCTCTGCTGGACCTGCTCCAGAAGCTCCATGTCTCTCTTGTAGTGAGCAGCCCAAAACTGGACTCAGCAGTCCAAATGTGGCCTACCCAGGGCTGAGCAGAGCGGGAGCACCACTTCCCTCAACCTTATGGCAATGCTTTTCCTGATGCATCCCAGGCTTCCCTTGGCCTTCTTGGCCCCACAGGCACACTGCTGGCTCATGGACAGCTTGTTGTCCTCCAGGAGCCCCAGGTCCTCCTCTGCAGAACTGCTTTCCAGAAGGTTGGCACCCAGCCTGTACTGGTGTGTGGAGTTATTCCTCCCCAGGTGCAGGACCTGCATTTCCCACTGTTGAATTTAAGATGGTTCTTCTCTGCCCAACTCCCCAACCTATGNACAGCTTGTTGTCCTCCAGGAGCCCCAGGTCCTCCTCTGCAGAACTGCTTTCCAGAAGGTTGGCACCCAGCCTGTACTGGTGTGTGGAGTTATTCCTCCCCAGGTGCAGGACCTGCATTTCCCACTGTTGAATTTAAGATGGTTCTTCTCTGCCCAACTCCCCAACCTATGGAGGTCCTTCTGAAAGGACCCAAGTCTCCGAGGTACCGACCACTCCTCCCAGTTTTGTATGATCAGCGGTGATGGGGGGAGTGCAAGGGAGCTGGGCCGGGGCCGGGGCTGAGGCGGGCAGTGCGTGAGGGACTTCCCGCCCTGGCCGGCGGGCGCAGCNCTCTCGCCGCCGCTCGGAGGAAGAGGAAGTGGCCGCGGCCCCCGGTCGGGCTGAGCGGGAGCGGAGCCGCCGCCCCGAGCTGCGCCGCGCAAACTTTGTGTGCCGGGCGGCGGGGCCGTGGGGCGGCGCGGCGCTGCCCCGGCACCTCCCTGTCGCGGAGCCGAGGGGGGAGCGGCCCCGAAGCGCGGCGGGCGGGCACGGGCGACAGCCGGAGTAGGAGGAGGAAACGCTGGCAGTGGGGCTGGCCGTCTCCGCCCGCCGGGCATCCTTCAGCACCGCCGGGCTGCGCTTCGCCCGCTGCTTGCCCCAGGTACCGCCGCGCNGGGTTGCTGCTGGGCAGGATCGGCGCGCCGGAGCTGGGAAAGCCGCTCCAGGGCTCCGACTCCTCGTGGTCCTCTGGCTCCCGAAGTTCGGAGCGGGGCGCGGGCTGGGCGGTGTGCCCGGGTTCGGAGGGGCTGCTGGAGCCCGGCGCGGGGGGCCACTGCCTCCCGCCCGCTCCCCGGCCGGTTTTCGGGTTGTGCAGCTGCTCCGGGGGCTCCGCTCGCTGCAGTCCTTTCGAAGGGCCAGAGCGGAGCCAGCGCGGGATGACGGTGGAGCCGGCGGGCGGTGCCGTCCTGTCAGCCCATGGGTGCGGAGACTGCCGGGCTCCGCCGGGCTGCCCGGGGCCGGGGCGGACCGGAGGCAGCATCGCCGGCAGTCCCTGCCAGCCAGTAGGCGTCCAGTCCCCGCCTCGGTGAGGCAGAGCTGGGAGACGAGGGAGCTCAGCTCTGAGGGGAGCCGGGTGGGCGCCCGCCTGCCCGCCCAGCCCGGCGCCGCTCCTCACATGCCGGGCACCTGGAGGCGGCGGTGCCGTGCCATCGTGTGGCTGGCTGGGGTCTGCGATTTTACAGTCGCTGTTTTCCCGTTTTATTGCTTTTTCAAGTTCTTATATTGTCTCAGAACGGTTTTCTTAAAATATAAAGAGGCAGGGTGACCGTGGTTTAGCCTTTGTACGTCTGAGTTTGAAATAATCTCTCTTCTCTGAACTCCTGTTACAGTAGCCTCTTCTTACAGCCTGTGTATTTCTGGAAAAGAATTTAGTTGGATGGACTTTACAGTTCTTTTTTGATAGTTTCGGCTTAGTAAAATAATTAATGGGAGACATTTGTTCTCCATTACGCCTGGGCATGCTTCCCTCCAAAGCGCTCCCAGCTCGGACCGAGCTGAACCAGAGGCTGCTGTGTGGCAGGACGGGGAGTGGTGCTGGGGTCTTGGTCGTCGGGGTGGCTGTTGTGCTAAAGTGAATGGTGTATTTAAAATAATAAAAATATAGTTATATACTGACAGAATATTCTGTAATGTTTTCAGCCAAAGTTTGGAAGCTGTGGTCTGATTGTATAGTGCTTCAATTTTTATTTCCTTTAAAAAAATTTATTTAGTTACTTGTTTTGTAGAATATCCTCATCAAGATGTAGCTGGCCTGTAGCTTACAAGGGGAGATCTTTTTATACATCTACTTTTATGTTTTATTTTCAATGAATCCAATCCATTTCAGGTCCTGGTATTGAATAACAAGTTACTGTCAATAGCCCTCTTTTTCACAATGCTAGTGGTCAGATATGTGTATTTAATTTATGTTTTTTCTAGGGAAAAAAAAAGTCTCAGAATGAAGGGTTATTTTAGGAATCCAGCTTAACCTCAAGTAAGTTACATTAGACAAGGGGCTTTCCACATTTTCAATGCTGGCATTCCCCGGTCTGAGAATGAGAATGTGGCATGAAATGAGTGTATACAGCTGTGATTAAATACCTAGGGGACTTCTGAGCTGTGGTACTGGGAAACACAAATACCATATTGGGTGTAATGAACTAGCCTTAGACTCTGTAGTGGGATCACAGACTTGTGAAGAATGAAAATCAAAGTTGATGAAGTCTGTATTTGAAATATTTGCATAACTATTATTCCATTCCTAACTTCATGTGAGATCCCACAGTTTCACAACTGGCACTAATGGTCTACTTTACCTTTTGCCTTCATCAGTTGGCTGGGGATTTACTCCGTGGCAAACTAGCAAAAGGCAGTAAACACAGGGCTGTCAAGTCTGTAGTTTTGTGTTTTACCATGCTTTTACTCACTGTCATTAAGCAGCTGTGCATACATTGCAATATGCATCTGTTTCTCTTGCCTGTTTTCTGTGACGTTAACTTTAAAAGAAAGTTGGATTCATATCTAACATTTCCTGTGCATGCTTTTGTCAGGTTCATTCAGTCTTTGTTTTCTAAGCTG
Organism: Chaetops frenatus; assembly: GCA_013400775.1. NCBI lineage: Eukaryota > Metazoa > Chordata > Aves > Passeriformes > Picathartidae > Chaetops > Chaetops frenatus. The sequence goes on along the minus strand of VZTR01000965.1, from coordinate 113,622 downwards.
CTGTGATTTCTCTTTATGTCCTTGATAGTAGTTCTCTGGTCTTTCTTAGCATCCTTTTAGTCTCCTATTGTCACGTGGAGGTAACTTGCTTGAAAGTTTGCACATGGTATTTTGGCATAAATTTTAGCTGTGCTTTGTTCAGTGACATTAACCCTTTGCTATCTTGACCAAAAATACACCACCTGAAAGTATGTTGTAGAGAGATGTGGTGTTATCTGAATCTTTTGCTGTGCTGAAAGACAGCATTGTGGTATCACCAAGTGTTAAATATTTTGGATAAGTGTTACAGGGTGGTGTGGGAAGCAAGGGTGTCCCACCAAACTACTGTTCCTCACATTGCTCCCCACCACTAGCACAACACTTGCCTGACTCCTCCACCAGTTCTCTCTGATCCTGTTTGCTCTTCTTCCTCCCACTTTGTTGCTCACATGCACATACACAGCCCCTCAAACCAGCTCTGTTTCCCCAGAGGGGTTTAAGTGTGGCTGGTGGCAGGCAGCTCACAGAGGTGGCCTGGTGACTTGCAGGCCTAAGGACAGCACAGAGCAAAGCAAGTGTGTTATGCCAGGCAGCAGAGTCGAGCCCAAGTCGGTGATGTGAACACTGCAATGAGAACAATAGCACCTAATAAGAGTTCGTTGGAATCACGTTATCATGCTGGTGTGTTATTTGACATGCTGCATGCTAGTGCTGTGCTTTCTTTGTGACTTGTGTTTACAAGACCTGTCAGGGTAGTCTGTTCCTGCATCCGTATCATAGTTAACTATGTATTACTTTGCTTTCTTCCTTAAGCCTAGAAACTCTGGAAGCTAGGCTAGCAATTGTCTTAATTGGCCAAATTATGTTTTTCTCTGGTTTTTTTTGTGTAGTCAGTACATTTTCTTGTCTCCCTGGGAGACAGTACCAAACCCGATGCAATAGTTTGGTTTTTAATTCTAGCAATTGGGGCTGCAGTTCATCAGGACAGGTCTTCCAGAGTTCTTGGCATGAATCCAGATTAGTCCTGATTTGTGTTCTTCTGTTGAGTTGTGGTATCTTTGGCCTCTCCAACTTGCCTTGGCTTCTGGCACATTTCATTTTATGCTGGTGTTTCTTGATCCCAGACTGTAGTTTCTTCTGCTGAACTTTGTTCCTGTCCCTTAAGCTCTCTGCTTATTCTACCTTTCCTTCTTTATTAGGTAATTCATCTCACTGTGTCTGGAAACCTTCTTATGAATTCTTTTGTCACTTCCTTGGGTTCCAAGTTCTGCAGATACTCATATTGTAGTTTAAACATGTTCCAGACCTCCCCTGTGCTCACATCCTCCGATTGCTCATTCCTGTTCATCTCACTAATGAATTCCTTAGTTTTTGAGATTTGCTTTTTGAAATTGAAAACCTTAATTGCAGATTTACTTGGGTTGCTCTGCAGTTTAATTTAAGTCAAATCAATCATAAAGGATAAATCTGGGATTATTCTTTCACTAACCTTCCTGTAAGCTGAGATTTAGTTATCAGCCTCAAGTCTAAAATCCTGACAGCACTGGTCAAATTCATAAGTATATGGTTAAAAAAAATTGGTCAGCTGTAACATCTCACAAAAGGTGGGACTGTTTTGTGGTAATTGTTCCTTGTATCCCTAAGTATTTTGGAATGTTTCAAATTGTTTGGTAAACATTAGTTATTTAAGCACAGATCCCTCCCCACAAATAAAAATTACTGCAGTATTTATTGAATATATGCTCACATATCTTCCTGGATGGTAATACTGTTGAAAAAAAAGACCAACTAGGTATCTCTTGGTAAGGAATTTGTCCCTTAGATGGTGTAATCTCACAAAAAAACCTGTGCAGTGGCAAGCCAGGGTGGGAAAAATGAGGAGGAGTCAGGAGCATGGCTCTTTTCTGGGAACTGACAAAGGATCATCCTGGCATCCTGTTCTGCTTTCTTTGTTTACCTGTACACCCAGTTTGTCAGGTGTGGTGTTTTTAATTCTCTGCTTCGGTTATGCTGGTTTTTTTGCCTTGTTATTCCTCCTCTGCTTCATTGCTTTAACTATGCTAGGAAAGGGACTCGACTATAATTTGTGAGCACTCTCAGGGCTTGTTTAGAGCCTAGTGGGGGACTAAACACTCTGGTGTTTTGTAGACTGGGAAGGATGCAAGAATTAAGTGACCACATACCAGCAAGTGAACTGAGCATGAAGTGCTTATTATTTTGAAAATGGAAAGGTCAGGATTGCAGGAGTGAGGGTCTAAGAAAATAAGCATGTCTCATTACTGCACAACAAATGTGAAGTCCTGTAATTATTTGTAAATGCCTTCTAGCATCCCTGTGAGGTACCTAAGTATTACACATGGAAGGAAGAATGAGGATGAAAGGTCTTAGCCAAAATCAAGAGAGAAAACCTATTAATACATTGCAGTTATCTTGTTTTCCAGCTGCTGCATTCATCAGTAAGGATACTATATTTCATATTTTATGAAGAGAATGTTAGTAGTAACCTATGTATTTTAAAAAATAAATTAATTTGTGATAAAGCTTACAAAATACATTCACTAGTCCTGCCCCATAAATTCTTTATATATGTTAATGCAAGCAAGCTTGTTCTCACTAATTTTGCTTAAAAACAAGCTGACAAGCATTAATTTTCCATACAGCACGTTTTCCTTGGATGCCATTGTAAGCACTAAAATTACCTTGTTCGTATTTCAGCTGGTAGTGTATTTCACTTACACATTTGCTAGAATATTCAGTCTAATGCTATATACTTAGCAGTTGACTCTAAGATTATAAGTATTTAAAAGAATTGTTTTGGAATTATTTTCAAATCATCCCTCTATGTAGTCATTGACATCATGCATTGATTAGTTGAAATAAACTATTTAGCCAATATGTACTTAGTTGATAAGCATCTCTTAAATTACTTATTCTGGTAATCTATTCAAGCTTCCATTAGCCATGTGGTTCTGTTACATTTCAGTGTAATTTTCATTATTATTCCTTGGAGATAAATTGTTAGGGAGTTTCATGAAAGGATGGATCAATAAATTAGAAAATTAGCCTTATTTGTTCCCCAGTCTACCCCAAAAGAAAATCAGATTGAAGGTAAAGTTTGTTTTCTTTTTCTCTCTCCCTTCTTTTCTTTGTGTTATTTTCCTGATAAAAAGGAATCCTGGGGCCTGAATCACTGTTAACAAGAAAGTAAGTTGTTAGCTGCATGGTATTATTTTATCCTTGTTTTTTGCTAATTCTGAACTTGTTGTATTTCATCTATTTTGAACACACACTAGCAGTGTGAGAAAGCAAATTCAAGCTGCAAGAGGGTATTTTAGCAAAGCTGAGGTTCAGAGATCATCAGTTGAGAACTTGACACATCTCTAAAAGAGCTGTAAAAATTCTGATATATCCAAGATACATTCATTTTCATGGATCACAGATGTGAATAAAAGTGGAGATACTGCTGGCTTTTTTTTTTTTCCTCTTGATGACTACAATTTGTTGTAATTTTGTGGCTTTTTTTCATGGCAAAGGATGGTACCAGTTTCAATAAAACTTGTGTTGAGAAGGAGCGTTCAGGGGAGGTCATTTGCCGTGCTGGGATGGGTTTCTGTCCTATACTTCCAGATGCTCCCCAGAGCTCTTGTGCTCCTAAAATACACAATCAAGGACAGTACAGGGGAGGAGGAGGTGGCAGCAAGAGGCTTATTCTGCAGCTTTGAGTTTGGTGTTTGTTTGGGATGTACAAATCCTGGGTTAAATTTCTGAACTCAGTTTGCAGAAGCAAGCTGCTCCTTTCCTAAGCAATGAAGGCCTTTGCTGTCCTTCACAAGAGAAACTTAGGAATTAATTGACTGGGCTTTGCTGTTGTTCTGCAGCTCAGCATACCTTCTATTTTTGATGCTTTGCGAAATTAAAGTGAAGATACAGACTAAAAAAACCCAATCTGTTGTGAGATTTGTGTTTCAGTTCTAGTTTTATCATCACGTGGCTGAACACATGAACAGTTTGAGAGCAACAAGATCATAAAGCACGTGTAAGATTAATTTGCAATCTAAGTGAGTTTGTGGACAGAATTAGTTTTTCTGGTATGTGTAATTGTAAAAGCCCATAGCTAAATCGTAATTTTAGGGGCTAATGTTTTCGTGAAATGTTACTTTTTCAAGGTTTTTTTTTTTTTCTAAGTATAGAACTTCTGAGTTTATAATTACTGCATTAATGAAAAATTAAATGTTTGTCTTAGAAGCTCCTGCACAGCAAAAAGAATTTGAAAATTTGGAAAAATTGAAAATCTGTCTTTGAAGGATTGTTTTTCAGTTTACTAAAAAGTGAATATTAGTGATAATATTTTGGTTTAATGTGAATAGAAAAAAGTGGAATTCACATGCAGGTATAGAAAGCCAGGGTAAATCTGTGTAGTACAGTAACCTTACGCATGTCTTACAGCAAAATAATACATCTTCTGAAAGCATGCATTGAAGTGGCTGCAGATTGAGTGGGTCAGTGATGAACATTTCTTGCAGCACTCTTTGATAACTGCAGCATAGAAAATTAAGAAGGTGAATAATGTCTTGTTGACAAGTAGATTTGTAACTGAAAAGCAAGGAGATATTTTCAGATGATGGTGGGAAGACTCTGAACAGCACAAACTTTGCTGCAAAGGAAAGGAAGAGGGTAATAACTGGTGTTAAAAGCCTTTGAAAGGTTGTAAAGCCAGCTGTCCCAGAAGGACGTTTGTGGGATAACTTTTAGCAGAATTTGGTGATTGAGTGATGACTTGTCATACACACATCATCAGTATATTTGAGAAAACTTTAAAGTATTCCTACTTCTGCGGAATTACTTTCATACTTAGACTCCTGTGTTAAAGTAGAAACTTTATTTTTTAAGATTTGTTTTCTACTGCTCTAGCACTGGTATTCTAATTACCATGGAAAAGTCTGTGATGTTGTGAATCTTAATTTTTTCCCCTGATCCCTCGTTTTTTTGTGAAAGCATCTTTTTGCATCATCATTTTTCATATGCGTGCTTTAAGAAACATAACTGCCTATACTTAACAAAATATGAGGAAGCATTTATCCTCAAGGATACTGATTGAAGTTTTAGGTAAACAGCACAAAGGTGGAAATCAGTCTTCTAGTAAGCAGTCACTCAGGGAATTAATACCAAAAAAAAAAGCATGTTTTCAGTCCATTCCCACGTGAGCAGGTAGCTCATGCTGAACGGCTTGTGGGTTGTCACTGTTCGCAGAGGTCATTGATCACATGGGCAGTGAGGGTGGGGGAGTTTTTCTCCAAAGGGCTGAGAAAACGTTTGCTGGAGAGGCACGGGAGAGTGTCTGTGGCTACTGTTGGAAGCGCGGGCTTTCATTTTCTAGCACTTTCACCCCAGTCTGGGAAAGAATGCAAAACACTCTGCAATGTGAAATACAGAGTCCCCAGGGCCTCCCCCTGCAGCCATCGCTGTCTAAGAGTCCTGTGGATTTCAGACTGTTTGTACAACTAAAGGTTGCAGGCACTGCAGCGGAATGACCTCTGAAATGGAATTTTTTCCTTATGAAATGCTGTGTAGTGTGATGTGTAAGAATTACTGTGCCGTTGCTGAAATAAGAAATTTGGTACACTTGCTAACACTTGCTGCTATCTTAATTCATCACTAGCACAAGTATATTGCTAGATATGTTCCATTGGATACTTCATGGAAAAATACCTACTGTCTTTTTAGGCTCATTAATATGCAACATATATTTATGTATTAAAATAAATAACATTTTAGACTGAAGCAAATAATATTGCACAGACAAAAGAAGAAACTGCTGTATATATGGAAGAATAATCCTTTAATGGTAGTAGTTGTCATTACAAAAAAAATAAAAGGTGGAAAGTATCACTTTGGGAACATAAAAAGATAATGAGGATTTTTGACCTTAAATTCCAAATAAAAAAAAACCTGAGTCTGCAAACCTCGATTTCATTGATAGAAATCGTTAAAGTAGTTTTTATCTTTCTTTCAAAACAATCAGGGAAGGTTGTTTTTGCTGGATGAATCCACCAAATATTTAAACTTAAGGAACACAAATGACACATCAGCTTTTTTTCTCAATGCTACAGGTCTTTACAGCAAATGTTTTTTCTACTTCCAGGTTCTGTGTAATCAAATATTTACTATGTTACTTTTTTCAAGTTCTATGTGCTGTTCTGTCCTATTTTGATCTATTTATTAGGGACTTTGCAGGAAGATGTAGGTGTGCATTTATGGACTTTGCCCATGATAAGAAAGAGGGTGGTATTGTTGAGCCCAGAAAGGCTTCCAGCTCCTTCTTCCAAGGGTGCTGGAGAACGGGATGAGACTATTACTGAGCAGTAGAAGTGCAAAGGAATAGAGCAAACTTAGGACAGATGAGTTGGAAACTTCTCAGTTAGTTATGCTGGGTAAAAATAAGGAGAAACAGGTTCTTTGTCTGCTAGGAAGTTGACAGTAAACTCTGAATGTGATGATTCAGCTGTGAATGATGATTTTAGGTGCAGTAGGTGTATTATTTGCAGAGGAGACAGGGAAGCATGAATGTTATTTTCATAAGCCTTGTTAAGATCTCATTTTGAGCATATGGCCACCTGTGTTCATGTAGAGAAATGAGAACAGTGATGCAAATGAGAGTGATTGAGGTGATGAAGGGAGCAGAGATCCTGTCTAGGAAATGGAAGGAAAGGACTTGAGTGCATTTAGCATAGCAAAATACAGCAAGGTAACTATTAATAAGAATGATTTCACAAGCAAGTATGAGGGAGGGACAAAATTTAGAAAAGTTAAAGCACAGTATAAATAAAAATGTAGATAATTTTCTGCAAGTAGTTTCCACATACACTGAGGCTGGAAATTTGACTAACTTTATAAGCTTCTGTGGGGTGGAGCTGTGGCATAAGCTTACGAGCAACTCTTCAGAGATGGTGAACCTGAACAAGGTTTTCATTCTCTGCTTTAGGTTTATTAACTCTCAAGGTAAAGGCAGCCCTGATCTGTGACTGAACTTTCTTGGGTGCTCATTGCTGTCTGTCAGAGCTTGCAGGGAGGCTGTGACACTGACCTTCCTGATGCTCCATGCCATATGTTTACACTGAATGGATCCCATGCTTGAAGTGTCTGGGGTGGCCTGTGGGAGCCACTCTTCATTGCTGAGTGTTTATTCCGCATTTCTGTCCCCCAGAGCATGAGTTTCTCTGTGTAGGCAGAAGGAAGGTATATTGGGTGGGTTGTGGTGAAAAACCTCAGGTGCCTACCTGGTTTGTCTTCATATTTCATATCATGTTTTTCGTATTTCATTTCACAGTGGTTGAAATAATTTGCCTGAGCCCCACCAGTATTGTTGAGAGGAGTTACAGGGTTTGGATCATCTGGATATTTTCACCAAGTTATTCTTCCATTCTTTTATACTCAGATGAGCTGTAATGTGCAGGATATTGAGAAATATTTAATGTGTAGCAGGAATGGTTGTCAGGAATAATCCTTTAAAATGTTATGGGCTGGCAGCTTATTAAAGAGAATTAGACTTATCTAATGCAGTTCTGTGGACAGGTGCCTCTTCTGTTTTGAAGACAGATTCTGTAAAGTGCTATTATTTCTTAAAAAAATCAGGTGGGAGGAAGTGAGGTTGTTTTGTAAGTGCAGGTAGTTCTCTGCAGAGAGAACTTGCTTTTTCCATTGAGTTACAAGGCTAGATACTAATTTGAATATTACAGAGATCTGTGTAAAAGTGAATACTAGATGCTCTCTTAGTAACTGCATATAGAAATTGTTATTAGGTTGACAGCCTTAATACTAGCAAGTTATTTTGCCTTTTCAGCTACTTTGTATAATGGAATATGTGTCTTCTAGAGTGTATGATTGAATACATTTGAAAGGTGCAAAACACATACATTAAACTGTCAATTTTCCAGTAAAATAATAGAATGCCTGAGGGTAGATATGAGTAGTATTCACAGTAGTATTTATTCAATTATACGATTTTATGTAGTTTATGGGTAGCTTGTATTTGAAAATTAAAAATCACCCTAATGTACTTGTGTGGGTCATGAAACCAGAAAGAAAAAACTCAAAGTTAATCATGTTTATTCATTTTCCCTTTTCCCTACCTCTTTGTATCAGGAACTGCTGAAATGGGTTGTGGATTGAACAAACTAGAGAAGCATGATGAAAAACGACCTGGTAATATCTATTCAACTTTGAAAAGACCCCAGGTAGAAACCAAGATAGATGTTTGCTATGAATATCGATTCTTGGACTTCACGACCCTAAATGATAGTAAGTACAAAGTATTTTTCTTTAGATTTTTTTTCTGTTGAAGTAAGTGTGTTAATTGGTCCATAATGTTTTTTTAATGGTTAAGTTCTTAAAATGTCTTCAATTTCTTGAAGTAAATGTCTTCTCTTCAGTCATAATGCTTCCATGCAGAGATCTTAGAGAGAATTTTGTGTTAATTTTTAGCCTTACAGCTAGTTATAGGTTATCAGATTTTAGGTTCTTTTACCCTCCCCCTTTTATTTGTTTCGTTTTCTTGGATTTTTTTGTTTTGTTTTTTTACTCTGATGTGGATGTTTGTTTCCTTAATTTGCACTTTATTCAACTTTTTTATTCAACTTTCATATGGTAAAGCAACTCAGGTCTGCAAGGTTATATTCTTTACTGCTCCTTTTTGTTCCTCCCCTTGTGCTCTCTGGGCTCTGTCAGGGGTATTTTGAGACGATGAAGTTAGCGCTTTCAGTTTTGATAACCTGTCATAAATAGCTCTTATGTGGTCATAGATACTTACAGGTGCACTCATATAGGTGGAAACAGGATAGTGGGAGACACTAAAGGCCTGAAACATCAAAGAGGTGAAGACCCAGTCTCATGCAATTTTTACTTTGTTTTTTTTCTTCTGTCTGAAATAGTCTTAATTCTTGTGACAGTCCATAGATACTCCATTTTTTTCCTTGTTGATTGACATCAGGCATCTCTGCCGATATTGCTCACACCATCACCTGTGCCCTCTTTCACTTCAGAATTAGCCTGTTCTACAAGCGATTACTCCTCACACCATTTGGAAATCTGAAGCTTGAGCAGAAGGCTGGGACCTGCTTCTTGCTATATATAAAACAACACAGTACCAAAATCTGCTAGAGCTGGCTGGCAGGATGCCAGGTAGAGCCTCTGTGCTCTTGCCCTGCAGTGTGCTGTGACTTCTCTTGTTTTGCAAGTCGGGTCAAAGGAGAAGCCAGAGCGGCACGTCTCTCACAGTGTGAGACAAAGAGCTGCTGGTGTCCCTTGATGAGACACCTTGTGCAGCTCAGCGTGTCAGCCCAGAGTAGTGGGAGTTTGTTGGGTCTTAAAACCTGCTGCAAGTAAACCGAGTTTGAAAAAGGTAGAGATTTAGAATAGGTGGTTGGTCAGGACTGTGCTCTTGCAGGCAGTGTGAGAGCTGAGTAGTTTTGTTGTTGCAGACTTTCCCTGTCTTCTGTACTTGTGTTCTCTTATCTTTTTTGATACACTAATTGGGATGCGCTGCTGTTATTGAGAGCACCAAGCAAATGGTAGAGGATTTTTTTCATGTTTATGTATTGCAGTTGTTTCGACATTTATGTGTTTTTATTTCAAAGTGAACTGTTTATGTCCTTTGATAGTTTGACAGCTTTTACTGAGATGTATTGCAAGTTGTGTCACTAGAAAAAATGAATTAATATTTAGGACACACTTTTCTAGACTCTTCTGGAATGTTCATCATTGTTCTGTCTGAGTGTCTCGCAAACTTTAGCATGTGCATTCTCCTGTTCTCTCATGAAGTCTCATCTTTGGCACTCTAGGGAGGAAGAATCAATACGTGTGGTAGCAGTGTGGCTTGCCTCAGGCACAGAGAAGGTCTGGTAAAGAGAAAAAATTAAACCCAGGCTTTCCAAGTCTGATTAAATGCATAGGTTTGTTGTAAAGCATACTTGTGTATGTTTTTCTCAGACATCATAGATTGTTGTGTTATGATTTTAGGAGGCATGGCTTTAAAGAGACTGTTCAGTAGAAGTACTTCCATCAGATTCTTTGGCTTGCCAAATAGCATAAGCTCTCCAGCTCCACTGAGTTCTGCTTTGGCATGGTGTATCCCCATTGCTCCAGTCTCTGAGTATGTCAGCAGATAGGCAGATGTGAAGGGGATGGAGCTGTTGTTCCTCCTCTTTTTCCTTAGTATCACCTATGGCTCTGTGCTTTCAGGATTGGCAGCTCCCTCCCTTTCCTAGTCATTGGCTGCAGGAAGGCTCATGTCGCACACTGTAGTGTTATGGCATTCCAGGCTTTTTTCATCATCACTGGTTCATTTGTGTTTTTGCTGAGAAATAACCTCTGCAGATAAGCAGAGTTAACAATGAGTATTTAATTTATATATGTGTGGATTCAGAGGCTTCTAAGAAAGAAGTTCTCTTAGCGGTGTCAAAAGAACATTTGGATTGTGAAGTCTGTCTTCTGTGAATCTGCTTTAGCCCTTCCAGCATATATGTATATCCTGACATCATTTTTTCCACAGGTTTTCTCCTTCGCTGGGATTTTAGAATAAGCCATGTTAAATTATGAGTGGCTACAGAGTAATTTATGATATTCTTATGCTAGGCCTTATTTACAAGGCTACTGAGCCTGACAGTGCAGACCAGGTACTAATTTTTCTCTGTAGCTTTTCTATAGCAGTGATTGCTCTGATAACTGTATCTCTCACAAATGTTTGATCTTAATGGTGAGAAGGGTATGATTATCTCCATGTTGCAAGTGGGAGCTAATTCACAGGTTACCGCCAGAAGTTTTCCAAGTTCTTAGCATTTCCTCATGTGTTCCAAAAGCAGTTCTTGTTGACTTCAGACATAAAGGTGGATGCTGGTCATATTTGCATTTTACAACTGCATGTATTTGCAAATCTGATACCCAGATAATGAGAGATCAGTTCCAGAATGTGGCATATGTTTAAACTGCACTTTGTCTGGCAGCAAGGGGGATGTAGGTTTTTGCAGCTCTATGTGGGCAAATAGTGTTCCCCTCTCTTGCCTCCTGTCAGCTCTGTGAATTGATTTAACTCACGTATCTGGCAGGGTATGCAGTTGTTTTTGTTTGGTTATCCTCTGCTGAGTCTGTGTCTTGTGGAAGGGTCCGAAGAGTGCTGGAGTTGGTAGAAGTGGAGGGAGTGTATTGTCAGGAAGAGAAATAGGATCTTCTTAAAATCAGCTCTCACTATTATGAACTCACAGGATCACTGAGTGAGGTTGGAAGGAACCACAGTGGGTCATCTGGTCCAACCTCCCTGCTCAGGCAGGGCCATCTGAGAGCACATTGCACAGAATTGTGTGCAGGCAGTTCTTGAATTTTATCTCCAGCGAGGGAGACTCCAGAAGCTCTCTGAGCATTCTTTTCCCAGTGCTCAGACATGCACAGTAAAGAAGTACTTCCTCATATTCAAGTGGAACTTCCCATGCCGTTTCTGCCCATTGCCTCTTGTCCTGGTGGTTGGCACCACGAAGAAGAGCCTGGCTCCATCCTCTTCATGCCCACCCTTTAGATATTTTATACACATTAATGAGCTCCCCTCTCAGTTGCCTCTTCTTGAAGCTGAACAGGCCCAGCTCCTTCAGCCTTTTGTTGTAAGAAATATTCTCCAGACCCCTGATCAACTTCATAGCTCTCTGCTGGACCTGCACCAGAAGCTCCATGTGTCCTTGTACTGAGGAGCCCCGAACTGGACTCAGCAGCCCAAATGTGGCCTCCCCAGGGCTGAGCGGAGGGACAGGATCACCTCCCTCGACCTTCTGGCAGTTCTCATTCCCTTAGCACCACTCCCTTGAAAACAGGGATAAAACAGTGTCCTGATGATCACTTTTCTGCAATGTTAGCTAGAAACTTCACTTCACTTCCTTGCTGTCTTTGGTTACTGTTTACCTTCTGCAATACACAGCTAAAAGAATGTAAGGAAATATGCTCCTTTATTACATTTTTTATTCTTTTCTGAAGTTCTGCCTTGCTTTGCCCTGACACAGATTCCAGCGTAAAATAGTCTTTGCTCACTTACTTGAGTACTATATAAATAATGCATAGACGCAAAGGACAGAATTAAGGTTGCATTATTATTAATTAAAGTGAAGTGTCTATGGAAGGATTTGCTAAGCTTTCAAGGAAAGCAGGCTATGAAGAAGCCATCAGTTTCCATTGTGTGCCACAACACTGTTAATCCACATGGTTCTCCAGAATTACAGCGGTTAGATTTGCCACTGTCCTTTAGTTCTTGAAAAGGTGGGAAAATTGCTCTCAGCAAAGGGTTAGCTAGTGTTGATTGGCACTTGAGGATTAAGTGGCACTTTGCTAAGACACTTCAAACTAGAGGTGGGCATACTTGTTTTGAGCTGTTGGTTTTATAAATCTGCTTATGAGCCTGATCTTTCTTGTTTCTGCTAAGGTGGCCTCTTCCAAGAAATCTTAGCCTGTCTTCCATGTTGTCCCTTGGCAGTATCATCCTGTGTTCTATTCTTAGTCATCTGTACTGTCCAAAGCTCATGGGCTGCTCTTCTCCCTCAGGTGATACCACACCAGTTTTCACCCAAATTAAATTGATAAAATCATCACACATTTTTAGTTCTGAAGATGTTACTATGTTTGTGAATTGCTGCCTCAGTGAAATGTCAGAAGTGCAGAGGAAGTTGTCTTCTCACTGCCTTAGAGACAACATTAATGTTAAATAGCAATGATTGAATTTTATAACAATAAAAAACCAAGGAAAATAAAAGACAGTTGCAGCCAACCTTTTGCCACAAAGCTGAAAGAGACAAATTCGGATCCACTCTATATACTTCAAGCCTTTACTGAAAAAAGACCCCAAACAACAAAAGACTGTATCACCTGCCCAAAAGAAAAAAGTTGTTTCTGTTTCGCATCCCTCTCCTTATAAATAAAAGTAGATTAATATGATCATCTTGTACCTCTGCTGTCTCCAAGTTTTATTGGAAATAAGAGGCAAATGGTGAGCAAACCTCAGGAGGATATGTGCTGGCAAATGGAATAGTCTTGAGCAACCATGTTTTCAACAGTGCCTTTGTGGGGTAAGCTGGTTTGTTGTGCTTTGGTATTTGGTTGGAAAGAGAAATATTTCAATAAACTGCATTCCTTCCTTGCTCTTATCTGATCTGCTTATTTTGGAAAACTGTACTTGCAATGACAGATCATACAGAAACTAAACTAAATTATTCATCCTCTCTTTTCTTTCACCTCTTTGGTTATGATGACCTTCTGATAAAAAGCAGGAATCTGATAGTAATTTAGGTCTTCACTTCTCAGAATAGCGTGGAATTTTTTGGTATTTTAGGGAATTTTTTTGACTGACTTGATTCAATTTTTTTTTCTGCTTTCCTTTACATTCCTATAGTAATTCATTGGCCTGATGAGTTATGATAGGTTTTGGCCTTGAATAAAGTTGTCATGAAACATATGCTAGCCATGTGATGAGAATGGAATGGGGTATAAATTTTTTTAAATAGGGAAAGGCTGTACTCTGAACAAGCCATTTATGCTGTAAAACCACTAAAATCCAGATGTTTTGATGGAATGAAAAATAGCAATACTTCACATGTCCCAAAGAAATTTTTAAGTTATGATGTGAATACATAAACATATGGTTTTTATCCTGATTGTCAAGAATTTGTCTCTTTAGTAAAAAAACCCCCAAACAACAACATGAAGAAAATTATTTAAAAGTAAGATTATTAATTACATTCTAACATTCCCACCATATTTTTTCCTTGAATGTTGCAAGTGCTGTAGTCTAAGGACATGTATTTTACCAGGACAGTACTCCCAGATTAACAAATTTACTACATACATAAAACCTTCTTATTTGAGGCNATATATGTATGTATGTATGATCTATGTAAAAAATTTTGAAGTGTATTTATCTTTCAAATTCTGACAAGGATATGGATATTTTACCATCATGTTTTGGAGACAGTTATACTGCTCAAAAAACACTTATTACAGTATTATTAAAATTGCTATGGCAGGGCTTTTGATTTTTATTGATTTTTTTTCCTAATAGAAAACACAAATAATGTGGACCTTAACAGAGGGCATTATTATATTAGAATCAATAGTTGAGAATATATCCATACTGAAATCTTTTCAGTTGTGACTTAAATTAATAGAAGGCCCCTTAGTTTTCCCCTCAGAAAAGGAAAGAAGTCTGATTCAGAATTCGAAGTGTCATGCACTGGAAAGTGTGCAGATAGAGGACAGAGAAGCATTTTCCCTGTAAAATGTGTATGCATTTTCTATCAGGAAATTTGTTTTGCTGTAGAACATAGTACTTGTTGATTTCATGCTTACCTTCTCTTCCTATTGGTAATTATTATATTACATTAAGCAGTTAGTTGTGCCTGGCTTCTGCTTTATGTTTCATTTCACCATTCACTTGGGAAAAAACCCGCAAAATCCAAACATAAAAAATAAACAACTCCAAGCAAGTGGCTGTGTGACTGAAAAAAGAACAAAATCTGCAACTGCATTTGCAGGTGTTATTTCATTTAAGACTAGTAAAAGCAAATATTTCCCCATTGGCGAAGTTATTTAATTTTGTTATCATTTTTGTAAGCAGAAGAACATAAATTGAATTAGCATTTGAATTTTGTATTTCAAGTTGACCAGGTCTGTTACCACCATTTAGTCCTCAGGAGTGATGAAATAAAATTAGCACAGCAAAATATTGTTAGGTTATTTATGAGATGTGATAACTTGAACCAGACTGTGTATAGATCATCTATAACTGGCTAAAACAATGCTTCAGAGCAGATTAATGTGTAGGAGGTTCAGAGCAGAAAGATGATGAGCAGGAGAGGCCAATGGATTACTTCTTTGTAGCCCAGATTCTGCTAATGCTTCCCCTTTGTTAAAGCTTTGTCCATGTGCATACCCCATTCAACTTAGTTCGATTATATGGATGTGATACAAAGAATCAGCATGAGGATTTCCTAGATCTGGGCTCCTGTCCTTTTTGTTAATGCGAATATGGAGAAATTAAATTTTTTGGCTTGGTTTTCTATTTCAAGTGAATTACAGTCTGTAGCAATACAGAATTGCAGAATATTCTGAGTTGGAGGGGACCCCTAAGGATCATCAGGTCCAACTCTTTTAAGTGGTTGGCCCATGCAGGGATCAAACCCACAACCTTGGTGTCCTCCAGCCAGCTGAGATAATCTCCTGTAACCCTTCAGGACTTGCCACTGTAAGTCAAAGCAAAATGAAATGTTCCTGCTGTGGCAGTTTATAAAACTCACTTGTGCATCTTGGGAAATTTGTAATTTGACATAAAAGGAGCATTCCATATGTTAAGAGTTTAATAAATGCCATAAATTACATCATAAATGTAATTGCTGGAAAGAGTTGTTAGATTTGAACTTTAATGTTTTTTAAATAAGGATGCACAACTGTGAGACGTATTTTAGTATCTAAATGGAAGCTCTGCTTTCCATAATTATTGTATCTAGATCCTTGTTGTGATAGACTGCAGGAACACGCTTTTTCTTCTAACATATATATAATCAGTGAGGTGTGCAATTCACAGACATATGTATGTATTGTATTTAATACCCATAAATCACTGAGAAGGGTAATTCCTGGGGATATGAGCTTCCAGTCCCTGAAGTTTTGCTTTATTGCTACACTTAATTACACAACAACAGAAAGTGCAAAGAGCTTTATCTAAAGTCCTATGATGACTGTGACAGAGCTGGGTGTAAGTCCTGGGCAGTCCATTGTGCTGGTGGTTAGATCATGGCCTTCAAAGCACTTTTCTGAATTAATACAAAGCAAGAAGCTGGTCAGTATTATGAATTAACTATCCTAGCCCATATCTTACCAGTTACATATCTGCAGAAAAGCTGTACCATTCACATAATTTCAAATGTGTAAAAGCCTGAAGTTTGCTGCCATTTCTTGTCCCCTCAAGATCCAGCTGTACTGTAACACTGCTATTTTGTGCTGGAATAGTACATTATAGACTAGATGAAACTTTAGATACAATATGGTATGTATATTAGGACATCTTAAATGTGTTCAAGAATATAAGTATGATGTGTTTTGGAACTCTTATTTTCAACTTGTGATTGGAAACATAGTTTTCTTTTAGACCCTTTTATGGAATCCCAAGTACATCTAGTGATGTTATAGTCACTCTTTCTTTGTGGATTCTGGTTGTGTATTTAAACAATGGGTGTGTGTGAAACAGAGATGGACTAAGGAGGAAAGGAACATCTGCAAGATGTTCTGCTTATACATGTTTCACATTGTCAAAAAATGTGTGCTGCAAAAGTCATGAGGGTGCTAACTTTGTAGTCTGCACCCACTCTTAGAATGAAGATTGAGTTCCTATAATACTCCATTCTTGCCTTGCAGTCATTCATTTTATCTACTGAGTTAGCTCAAAGTTCTTCTTAGTGTAGTTACTGAGTTCTTCCAAGAAATACATTCCATAGATCACATTTACACAAATGCTGTAATTCACTTGCATCATGGAAAAGTACAGATACTGTCTAAAAATACCTCACAATTTTCAAGTAACCTTTTCTTTCTATCAGCAACTCAGGGACTGCACGTGATCTTTCTGAGTGGCTGTGTCTTTTCTTTGGCTGCTGGCTTTGTACATTTTTCCAATCTTCATGTGGTTTTCATCCTCCTGATGCTGTTTAGGAGCCAAGGAGCCAGACTTGGCAGTCTGCAAGGCTGGCAGGCAGGCATTTCTGATGGAATGGTGAAATTCTTAAAGCCATAGGGGCCCAATCCTGTTTTCTCAGAAGCAAAACTTGCCCTGTGTTTAACTGGAGCAGGAGATCACATGGTAACTTCAAATAGTAAATGCCTCATGGTTTTATTATGGTAGAGAAGTGATTAGGAGTCATCTTTGTAGTAATTTGCTGAGTCTTTTTAGGACTTCTTGCTACAAATTTCTCGACATGATCCAGATAAAAGATAATACACAAAATCTATGCAGTATTATAATGTTTATTATGGTAGAGAAGTGATTAGGAGTCATCTTTGTAGTAATTTGCTGAGTCTTTTTAGGACTTCTTGCTACAAATTTCTCGACATGATCCAGATAAAAGATAATACACAAAATCTATGCAGTATTATAATGGAGTTCTTAACATACTTACAAAAGAAAATATTGTTGTTTGGCTAAGATCTCATGCAAATGAAAGGTTTAGGATTGGTTCATCCTGAGTAGAGCATAGCCCCTTTGAGAGAAAAAAGGAACTTTTGATGTCAACTGCTCTTGACCTTGAGATACTGAAAGCACCAAATAGATGTACATTAATTGTGCCAGATTTTTTTTAATGTTTGCATTTATATTACTCGTGAAGAATAAAGAGTCTCTATTGTGATGGAAATGGTGTCAACATTCAGCTGTTTCACATAGCCTGTAGCAGTGTCTTGGTGGGTCAGGTCCAAGGGTCCACACAGCAGAGGACAGGCTGGTGTCAGGCTGTGCATTGTCTTAAGCCAGTAGTGTGGGGCAAGAGGAGCAGACGGCCAGGTTGGGGCAGTTGTTTCTGGGGAGTTTACACTCCCCACTGAATGCCTTTTAGGGTTTTACTTTGGACAAAAGTCATGTGTCTGAGCAGCCTGCAGAAAAGGTACTTGAAAAATGCTCCTGTCTGGCTTACGAGCTCTTCTGGGGGCTACTCCAGGATGTGCTGTTTTGTCCCAGTGCCTATCTCACACTTATTACTGTACTTGTCATTGCTCTCTGCCCAAGTGACACTTGTAAAGAGATTTCACATTCAGAAACGTGTCTGATTTCTGTTCTACATCTGTTCTGGATTTATTTTCTGTTCCTGCATTTTCATACATGCTACCATTGCAGCTACTGCCTGATAACTTCTCCTGACTCCTTTTTGCCAGTGGCAGCTGTGACAGCTACTCTGTGAGCACACTCCAGATGAGCTGACTTCCTGCTGCTTCCTCCCTACCATTCTCGGAGGATGAAGGCATGGAATGTGTATTGCCTTTATGAGTTTTCACTGTTCTGTGTGCTCTGCCCTACAGCCACTGGGATGGGTACCACGGGTGTGGGACACAAAGTTGGATGGGTAGGGCTAGTGCTTGCCTCTCTACACTGAGGATGGTGTGGTAGGTCAGAATTTACTGTTGTACAAGCTACTGCTGTGACTTTGCCATTGCTGGATGAAATTTTGGGAGTCCAGACCTGCATTCACAGGTGCGGCTGTTGCCCTATGGAGTCCCATGATTGCAGTCCCTGTTGGTCAGTGGCTAGCCAGTTAGGGGAGTGAGGGCAGGTTTGCAGTGGACAAAGTCATGAACAGGGTCTGCAGTATCATCCTGCAGACACTGTTCCAGACACTGCTCTGGCAGAGAGGCTCAGCAGAGCTCAGTGTCTAGAAGTGAGGGGATCCAGTCTTTTCCTTGGTGGCATTTAGCTGTTTATCCCTTTTATATTGACATAGTTACTTTGTCTCTTGCCTGACTTTCAATGCCTGTTTTGGCTTCTTCTGTCTGTTGGGAGATGCTGTTGGCTGCGGATTCAGTGGCCCTCAGGAATCATAACAGGCTTCAAACTGAATATTTTGCTAAGGAAAAACATGGCTGAAAAGTAACAGCAGCAGCACACTATGTGGGAAGAGGGAGGTGTGAGAGTCAAACATGTGCCCTGCTCTTATAAGAAGTGATAAAGGAGGGAGAACTGACAAAAGGAGCAGTGATAAAGTCTGTCCTTCTGCTCCCCTGGCTTGGAGAGAGGAGGTGAAGGAGAAGGATGAGGAATAGTACAGTCTGATCAAGTCCTGCAGTGTGGAGATCAGCTCCCCCCTACTCTCAACAGGCAAACATGTATTTCTCCCTGGGAAGCATCTGTTCCTTTCCTGCTTTTCTTTTAGCTTGCAGAGGAAATGGCCTGCCAGTCCCATTCCTAGGCTTTTGGCTGAAGCATCCTGTTCAGAGGACCGTGCCCTGTCAGCTGCTTGATAGGCTGTCAACACTCAGCTGACATGTCAGCTCGTATGAAGCTCCAAAGGGCCTTCATAGCCAGAATCCTTCAATCCTAGAAACTGCCTCCACACTCTACCACAAAAAAAAAAAAAAGCAGCAGCAATCAAGATATCTGTCAGCCTTGTGATGAGTTATAACATCCCTAGCCCAGGCTCCCTGCCATAGCATTCCTGCTGCTGTGCCTCAGACAACACAGACACTTAAGGCTTCTCCACTGAAAAAGTGGAGTGGAAGGCACAGCTGCAGCTAAACAGCAGTGGGGCAGAAAAAGAGTTCAAGCAACATACTGTCTAACTTTATTGTCAGACAAGATGAACGTGGCCCAAAGTTACAAGGAAAGTGATAAGAAAAGCAAGGAGGGAAAGTGGAATCTGGAACTCCAGAAGCAGGGACAAAGGCAAGGAAAAAAGGTGATGGGGTGCTGATATGGCCTACACCAGAAACATTCTCCCAGGGACCAGCATGACCAGAGAATTAACTGGAACAAAATTTAGCCCAGCTTTGGTGCCTGGCATTGCACTTCCACTCATGGAGAGAACATGAGAGGTATGCACCCTGTCTGTGGGCTGCATGTTGATATGGGGAATAAAAGCAAATCTTCCAACATCTTTCCATTGAACAGCACCTCCCCTGGTACAAAATGAGGCCTCCGTGCTGTCGGTATCTCTGCAGTGGATCACACACAGAGCTAAGAAGAGCTGCACAAGCACCATATTGGTGCTGCTGTTCCCCCAAGGGGTTATGGGGCCAGTTGGCTTTTCATGAGTGCAGTAGGAAAGGGCACTGCCCTGAGGCCTCTGCCACCTATGTCATCCAGAGAGGTAGGACCACCCTGGCCTGGAGCAGCTGTAGGTCATGGACGTGGAAACGCCAAACATTGTGTGTAATGCCATTGCTGTGTTCCCCTGTGTTAGGACAGGGAAGGGACTTCACAGCAGCATCTCGCTCTGGAAACCTAAGAGGGAGGTGCTAGCCTGACACTATGCCCTGCTCACTTGATGTGAGCACTTGTGCATGGTGGAAAGAGGAGAAAAGATCTTCAGAAAGGAGAAAATAGAGCAGATGAAGCAGGGAAAGAATATCAAAGGACCACAGTAGCTGAATACATAAACGAAAAGAGTATGAGGGTCATGAGTGACTGCAAAAATGGAGGGACAGATAGCATTTGACATGTTTTTAGCAAGAAGAGAAGACGTGGCCTTGCATGAGTTTTCAATGTTTTGGGAGCTTTCCAGTGCCAGGGGGGATGCCTTTTTGTTGTGCTGTATCAATGAAGCCCAGCAGGGACTGCGGCTGTCATTCTGACAAGATTTTCTATCAAGTTCTTCCTAAATAAAACCCGTCGTATCGTGCATGGGCAGGCACATGGTCTTTTACTGAAGAAGACAACTTATATGTCTGCATTCAGACCCCTTTGGGTCTTTCATAACTTTTTTTTTTTTTTTTTTTAATCTGAGTGACATGAAAAATGTTCTCTGAGTGTGTTAGACTTATTTCATTACTGAACAGGGGAAAGCTTACTTTAAACCTTAAAATGCTGTCATTTCTAGAAAAGATCAATATTAAATTTAAATTTTGTGCAAAAAATAATGTGAGAATGTCTAGGTAGTTTAAATCTTTCATGGAAACTGCACAATTTCTCACTTTCTCTGCCCTGTTCTGTAAATACGTAGAATTATTGCTTTAGCAACAAGCATAAGTGTGACCGCAATTTAAATTAAGGTTGTGAATATTGTACTCAGCAAAATAATGTAGTTTGCAAACCTCAGTGATTGTCTCAATCTTAACTGTTCTTCAGGTTAGTGTTTTTATAGCATTTGCATGGGTTTTGTGTGTGAATGCCTGACCTACATTTTCTTTACCTTGACTTGGTATATAGAGAGGCATTGATTCTGGGTCCACTAAATTGCTTTATCTACTTGAGACCTTTGTTACTGTTTTGTTTTTCAGTGCCTGTGTGCATGTGCACAGGTGATAGGTAGCCTAGTAAGTCTGTAGAAGATGTAAATATCCTGCCAAGCAAACATCTCACATCAGGCCTGGCACAATGCACCTTTTTGCCATAGGTCTCAGTTTAGTGCTGCATTCCTGGTTCATGGCTAGTCTGCCGCATTGTCAGAACTCTTCAGCGTAATCACTTGGTGAAATACCATTTGATCATTACTATCTTGTAGCCATAACATATTACAAAGCTGATAAAGATTGATCCAGGCCTCCAGATTGTGGCCTTCTCTTAAAGCGATGAGGCAGCCTGAAAATATGTTCATTGCTTCTGTAGAGGACAAAAACTTATAAGCATTTGCCAAACACTGTACTAGTCTTGCTTCCAGTACCCCAGTTAGCTCCTTTGGCATTCATTCAGTTATCTTGGCAAAACCCTGGCATGTGTTGCATATTTTTGTCCTGTGTCTCAAACAGTCTCAGTGACTTGGTTTTATCTTACTGCAGTCATACAAATGTGCAATATCCTGGACTTAAGAGGAGTCCAAGTGACACAATTACTGCATGAAATTGCAGCCTGTATTCTGTGATGCAACTTTGCACACCCAGCAGGCTCTTGGTTTGTGTGCAGTCATGGTTTTGTGAGTGACTGGATATTTGGGACACACTATACTCTGTGATAATCTTAGGAAACGCAGGGGAGTTTCTGAGATATGAGGTGGGATGTGAGAAGTTTTGGCTGACTCCAGTGCTTGCTCAGTAGCCGCTGTAGTGAACTGGTGTGGCTTTTCCTGGTACATGGTAACCTGTGGACTGTGATAAGGTCTTGCACAGGAGTTGCGGGCTTAAGGCTTCCCAGTGAACTGGTTTTTTGCAAAACCTGCTCATTTCATGTAAATGGATCTCTCTTAAGTTGAATTGTACAGAACTTGCAGCTTCTGTCTCCCCCCAAATAATCATCCTCTCAACTTGAGACTTGCAGTGTTTAGCTACAGATTCTTCTTGAAAGAAACAGTCTTTTCAAGGGGAAGAGAAGCTCATTAAGCCTTTGCTGTGAGCTGCAGCTCTTGATCAGCACACGAAAGACAAGCTTGACAGTCATCAGGTGAGTTAAGAACTGCAAAAATATTATCTGTCTCTGTTAAACAGTCATCAGTTGAAAGAGTTCATCTCAGTCTGAGAATACAGAGGCTTTTGCATATGATTTTTATGTGGCACATAAAAAATTAAAGACATCAGGGATGCGAGAAGTCCTAAAGGTGCCACGCGTTTCCAAATGAATTGATAAAAGGCTTTAAATCTGAAAGAGAATGAGGTATGAGGTTTACAAATAAACAGGTGGAATTTTTGAGAAAGTTAGAGATAAGCTAGGACATGGTTACTAGTGAAGTATAAATAAACAGCAGTCTGCTGCTGTAGTTCCTCATTTGCTAACCCTTTGTGGTGTTCTTCTATTTCAACAATTGTTTCCTGAATTTCTTAGTAACAACTGATAAAAGAATTGACAAATAGTCCAAAATTGCATGGGTTAATTCACTAGCAGTTATTGTACAGATTACTAGTAAGCAAAAAAAATTAGCATCTACTTTTATCTCAAATCACAAAACAAAAGAACAAAAAGAGAGTGACAGAATAAATGGTCTTTTGTTAAGTTATTGTCTCATAAAGTTTGGAACTGTGTCAGAAATTTTTTTTTTGTTTTGTTTTGTTTTGTTTTGTTTTTGTTGTTTATTTACTTAGGAATGCTCAGCTCAGATGCAGCATCTGTCTTTCTCTGCAGTCCTTCTACCCTATTTTTCCAGCTGGGTTGAATGCCTTGATGAAGGCTTTCAAGTGATCAAGTAGATAAAATTGTACATATTTTGTGGGATTATTTTCATTGTTCTTCACCACATGTTCAGTGAATACAACACTTTATAATTGTAACACTTTGTTTTCAGGCTGCACTCTGGCACTACTTGTTGTCATTATTGTTTGTTTAGTTTGCTTTTTTTTTTTTTTTATTATTGTAAATTTTTTTGACAAATTCT
>VZTR01000965.1:0-90611 GCA_013400775.1 Chaetops frenatus | reverse complement strand
TTCTTATCAACAGATACTTTCAGGCAACCCTTCCAGAAACATCAGTGATATTTCATTATTAGCCAGCAGCAGGTCTGGCCTTTTTTGACGTAAGAGAAGTTAGAAATGGTCTTCTCCATTTTGCAGAATCCACTTAGGACTGGGGAGAAGTGAAAGCATCTTGAATGTGGGCTGTCATATGATTAAAAGTTCGAGCCATGTGCGACTGCCTGTGACCTCTCTTTGGGTTGCTTTATTAGGACCAGCAAGAAAACAATAATAGTCAGGGCACAGAGGTGCTGTGCTTTGCACTTTTCCCCAGGTTTGCTTCTGAGGTATTGTCTGTGCGAGGAGGAGCTGACANGTTTATTTACTTAGGAATGCTCAGCTCAGATGCAGCATCTGTCTTTCTCTGCAGTCCTTCTACCCTATTTTTCCAGCTGGGTTGAATGCCTTGATGAAGGCTTTCAAGTGATCAAGTAGATAAAATTGTACATATTTTGTGGGATTATTTTCATTGTTCTTCACCACATGTTCAGTGAATACAACACTTTATAATTGTAACACTTTGTTTTCAGGCTGCACTCTGGCACTACTTGTTGTCATTATTGTTTTTTTAGTTTGCTTTTTTTTTTTTTTTATTATAGTAAATTTTTGTGAAAAATTCTCTTCTTATCAACAGATACTTTCAGGCAACCCTTCCAGAAACATCAGTGATATTTCATTATTAGCCAGCAGCAGGTCTGGCCTTTTTTGACGTAAGAGAAGTTAGAAATGGTCTTCTCCATTTTGCAGAATCCACTTAGGACTGGGGAGAAGTGAAAGCATCTTGAATGTGGGCTGTCATATGATTAAAAGTTCGAGCCATGTGCGACTGCCTGTGACCTCTCTTTGGGTTGCTTTATTAGGACCAGCAAGAAAACAATAATAGTCAGGGCACAGAGGTGCTGTGCTTTGCACTTTTCCCCAGGTTTGCTTCTGAGGTATTGTCTGTGCGAGGAGGAGCTGACAGGAATAACAGCCTGTTCTGTTGTGTGCTCATTGTGAATATGCATTTTCACACACCACTGTGCCACCTCTAAAGGTTATTTTCTGTTCCTTGTAAAGAGAACTGTGAAAGTGACCTGTTTATTTGCATCTGTATTTTATTATTTAATCAGTAAGAATGTGCATTTAAGAACTTGATTTTTGATATCACTAACCCAGAAGGGATCCTATCCAGGGGGTAAGGGACGACTTAGATCTTAAGATTGTCTGCATAATGCTTTTTAATTACCATCTTCATACCATGGAAGAATTCTGTCCCTGTTGGACAGGACATCTGTTACGTTGTTATTGCATATACTTACTACTTTGGGATTAGATTATATTTACTTCATTAATTTGTTCCTTAGCAGCTTTGAAGGCAAGGTTTCTCTGCTTTTTTCCTTTTAATTTCCAATAAATGTTGTAGTTGCAGCACTTTTTCTGACAGAACTACGCTGAGAAATAAGGGTAGAACAATGCCTTCTCATAAACTCTTGGAGGAATACTCTGCTACTATTTTCAAACAATATTGCAGCAACAACCATTTTATTGCAAAGTTAAAAAAATAAACTAAAAAAAAAATTTGCTATGGTCGTTCCATTGTAATGATGCTTGAATTTGTGGCCATTTTCCCATGACCCATATTAAACAATGGATTTCCATCCTATCAGTATTACTGTGTGGGAATTCTTCACTTGAAAACAGACACTGGCCACATTTTTCTGAAACGAGGGAGTAGGAGTTCAAATTCTGCAGAGTGACAGGAAAATTTGCTCTAAGCAAAAAAAGTAGGATTTTTTTTGCCAAGAAAAACTTTTTTCTTCAGTAAATCCATCACCCATGCTCTAGCAGACTTGCCTAAAAAAACAAAACAGTACTTTTGGGAAGTGCTTTGTTAACTTCTAACAGCCTTTTCCACTACTCTTTGGCTTTCTATCAAGCGTTCTTGCCAAGTTGAAGTGATGTGGTGTGTTTGGCAGTGACATACTGCTTTTAGGTGCCAGTGGTGAACTGTTGCTCGCTAGTAGTTTTCAATATTCTGTGAAAGCCACATCACTGTTAAATATACTGTTAGAGGTGTTACAGAAGGCAGTATCCCATAATACCTCTTGCAGGATTTTCTTCTGAGGTCCTTATTTTTGAAGGAATTTTTTTCTTCAGAGGGTTTGTAGGTGGTAGTGTGATGGATTTTCTGTTTTGTTTCTGAACCTGTTTCCTAGGGAGACGAGAGTTAAAAAAGGCTCACAGTCTGTCTGTCTTATTCCTCCAAATAATTATAACCGCACAATTTCAAAGCAATTTGTGAGAAATTTAGGCTGCTCCTAGTTTTGTGTAAACTGGCAGCTGGGCAGAAGACAGAGACCTCTATTAATCAGGGAAATGGGAGGTGAGCCAAGATGTGCACTGACAGCTCGCTGGCCAGTGAACCAGTGCATTGCTCCAACATAGCCGTATAATCACTGTTTCTCATGAATTTGAGGAATCCAAGGGGTGGGAAGAAAAAAAAAAAAAAAGAAAAATTGGAGGCTGTGGTAGCAAGGTTGAAGAACAAAAGCTTCATTAGTAGGAGTCACTCTTCATTAGCTAATGGAGAAAAACTTGAGTAGGAATTTGGGTAATAGCACAGAAAGCAAAAAATCAGGAAGAAATATTTTATCTTGTACTGATCTTAATCAGGTCTTTGACCACCCTTGTGTACAGAGTTGACAAATCCAAAACTGTATGGACAGGAGAGTAGGTCTTCTTTGGATAGCTGGACCTTCTTACCTCATTTAACACTTGCCTAATTCATTGGAAAATGGCTGATCCATTTGGTGGTTCTAGCTTTGTATCTTTTAGAATTAGTTTATCTGGTCACTCTAAAAACCATAAATGTGGTGATACATGGCTCTTCCATGTGCCAAATTAATCAGGAACCATTGGGGAATTTGTTTGATAGGGATTACTGCCACCCTGTTTTTTTCAGATGTTCCCATGCAAATCTTTGCACATTAAGTATGTTGTGGGTTTCCTGTAATGATGTTGAACAACGAGGATTTGGACCGCAAATTTTGCTGGAAATGCCAGAACAGCTTCAGTTCCAACTGAATTTCTCCCTTTGATGCTCTGGGGTAGCTGAGATATCCAAGTACAGCTCACCAGTGGCACTGAGAGCGTGTCGCATGAGGATCATACAAGGTCCGCTGGGACAGTAAAATCTTGATCTTGCTTTAGTAGACATAGACTCTTCACATGAAATTCACATACCCTGACAGAGGTATTCTTGCAATTAGCAGTGGTGGGAATATATTCCTATTATCAATACAACAACAAATAGAAGTAGGGCAGGAGAGGTGAGAGGAATAAGAAATACTGCAGAATGTTTTGCATTTGGTTTTTCATTGCAATTCCCCAAGCAGGCCTAGCAATTGGAAACTTAAGCCAGATCTAATTTGCTTTTATTCCTTTTTAAAATTTGGTGTTTTCCTGGAAATTTTCATGGAGTTAAATAGCTCAGTTTTGATTCTGTTTATAATCTAACAGCTGTTGTGTGTTCTGAGTCTTGTATAATTGTCCACAGAAGTGTTCACCTTGAGAATTACTACAGGGATGTGTTTTTAAAAAATCCAAATGTATTATAAGCCCTTTCCTCTGAATTTAATTTACCTGCCCCTGGGTATCTCCTGTTTATACTGAATTTAATAATGTAGCATTCTCTTACCCAGTTTTCTTTTCAAAAATGACTAAACCTGAGGCCAAAATCTAATTGAGAGTAATTCAAGTAACACAAGTAACACTACTTGCTTGGTTATACAACCTGTGTTACATTTTTGGCTGCTTTAACATTTATTTGGTTTTGCCAGTAAAGCTGAAAACAATTTAACAGACATCTATGAAAAATTACAGCATTTTCTAAATAGAGGCTTTTGATTTAATACAGACCAAAAGAACAGTGAGAAGTTACACTATATGTTATCTTCCAAATGAAAAAGACATATTATTTGAAAGTGTCTTCTCTTTATATAAAATATATAATATTTCAAGCCAGGAAAAAGATAAAAAGATGAAAGTCACTATGATACTTAATCTAATTTAAAATATCAAGTGCTTAGTACCTACCACTGCCTTTTGAAGAAAAGGAGTATCATTGGTTGATACAGTCAAGAAATGAGAACATCTGAAACAGGGTAATATATGGACTTTAGTGACAGGATTGGGAAAAATCCCTTTCTAGCTTTTAAAAAAAATCAGATAAACTTGGCACACAGTATCATCATAAGTAAGATTTTGCCAAAAAGTCTAAAATATCTATTAGAACAGAAGGGGAGAATGCACGTGAAACACTGGCGATATAAAATGGCAAGAAAAAGAAACCAGCAGGTAACGTTTGAATAAAGCCTTCAAGCATTTCTAAAGCTATCTGTCCTTTTCCGTATATATAATGCACAATGTTATGTATAAAATACATACAGGCATGACCTGCCAAGAGGATTTTGGTTTCCCTGGAGACTATCAGTTCTCTGTTGCATGGGCTGGCTTGGGGAATAAGAGCTATCTTGATAAATCCTAACCTGAGGTTATTAGATATGTCGGTAAATTTAAATCTTTGTGTTGGAGGCTGCATTTATAAAATTCAGATTTTTATAATGTTCTCTTTAGGTTCCAACTATTTCTTCTGGCATATATTTATTATATGCAGCAATTACCTTATGAATTGGGAAAAAAAAACAACCTTAGTGGTAATACTTTGATGGTAGTTTTATCTTCTTGTTTGTCTGGCTGTGCCATGTCTTTGATTTTAATCACACTTATCAGTGTATCATGAAAAATGTGCATGAGATCATGGCAAGTGTATTCAGCCAGTTACTACTTTGTTGACTTCTTTCTCCTCCCTTTTCCTTAAATGCTTGAAATCCTCTTGTCATTTTTCAGTTTGGAAACTAGGCTTCAGTCAGATTTATAGTTATTAACTATCTTGTGAGTATGGAAAGAAATCCCATGTAAAGAATGCAGACTACTTCGTTCATCTCTGCTTGATTAAAATTGAAAACGCTATAATCTCAAGGTTATTCTCATTGGTTTGGATGGAAATACATAGGTGTATATATGTGCCTTTCTGCTTTTGACCTCCTTAAAGAATCAGCACACGGAGCATTTTATTGACAATAGGATATAGTGATTTGGAAAGCTAAGAAATGCTAAAAATTCCATTTCAGAAGAGATTTTTCTCATCCAGCAAAGTATACCATAAAATGAATAAATTCTGCATAATTTGAAACTTAATAAAGTAGGCAATTTTTGTACTCATCTGAGGATATTATCTGTGCTTTTTACAGTTTTTTTTGTTCTTACTGCAATCCTAGTATGCCTTTTTGTAAAATTTGCCAAGAAACCAGTGTTACTTTGTTATACTGTGCAGTTCTAAAATCTGAAATGAAAATTTGCCAGAAATATGGAAAGAACATTGAAGTGAAGCATAAAGCAGAGAAGAGAAGAAGGAAAGGAAAAGGAGGGAGTTATGACAGGGGGAAAAGACAAAATACATTTTAAAAAGTATGGGAGGGAATGAAAAGATTCTGTAGGCTGCAGAATTAGCTGTGTAACTTGCCAGTGTTCATTATTACTGCTGGTAAGAAAAATGACCCCCTCTCTAACTCATGTTAGAGAAGGGGTCAAAGCATAGAAGCTTCCAAATTTTACTATGCCACCAACTTCTAAGATATCAGAAGATCTCTACAATAAGTTGTACTATTTTTTGCTCGTTGGGTAGTTCCTCTTTCCCTCCTTTTAAAGTATTTGATAACTGGCTCCTTGCTGTGAGAGGCATGACTCGCTGCACTGCTGGTGGAAGTGATGGGAAGTCCTGTTTCAGTACTTCTTAGTCTGTTAAAGAGAACAGCATTCAGTGTTAGACTTCGGCAGCTGAAGTACTGCCATCAACAGACTAATTTTGTGTCTAAAGGCTTTAGGAGAGGGAACCAGTACTTTGGGGGGTTATTTGGGGGTGGTAATACATGTGAATTAGCATGCTGGTCCTTCCTGTAGTTCAGAATTAACCCTTTCTCTCCTCTGTAGTTCAGTGTAATACTCGTCTTTTGCAGCTTATGCAGATAACAAATCTGTATGAATAAAATGTAACTTTGAACACTTCCTGTGATTGGTTGGACATAATTTGAGTTTTCTTGGTTTTGTGAAATATGAATTACTTTTCTTTGTTGTCTCTCTGTTTGGTCTGGATCAATTTAGGAAGTAGAACCAAGCAGGAGGGAGTGACAGATTTAAAAAATAGCATTTTGAAGAGCTATTAAACTGCAGTAGGGATGGGATTTCCTAGGTATATTTCTGTGCAAGTTTAAATGGTAAGTCTCTCCCCTTTTTCACCTTTTTTTATTTTGCTTTTTGCACAGTCATTAACCCTTTTTTACCTCTAGTAGGTGGTATTCTGTTTGCTCATTTTGCATAATTCTGCCCATGAGCTAATGCGTATAACCTGTGAGTCATTTAAGAAGTGCTTGTTAATTTATTCATGTTACTAAACTTCTGCTTAGTGATTGTTTTTTTAACTTGGTGGAGGTGGTAGCCTGGATATTTCCTTTTTTTTCTGAAACACCAGAAATTAAACCGTCCCATGCATAACCACATCATGTTTGTAGCAAGTGTACCCAGTTCTTAAGATACTTATCTTATGCTTGCAAGACACAGAAATGAAACTTTGAATGGGTAACAAGCAAGATAACTCACAGATGCAATGAGATTTGACAAAATTGATCAGACGATTTCATGTAATCTCATTGCATCTGTGAGTTATCTTAGTTCTTTCTGAGTTTGACTAATGCATGTATCTGCTCTTTCCTAAAGGAAAGAGTGTTAGTGTATATCTATGTACCTGCATACATGTACATGCTTTCAGAAGGTATATATACAGTTTCACAGTCTTTCTGTGGATTTTCTCCCCTCTACCACCTTGAGATACAGTGCTTTGCTTCTGAACTTCCATTTTTACTTCTTTTACTTCTTCAACTTCCTTTATTACATTTTCACTAAAAGTAAACACTAGGAGCTTATTGAACAGACACCTTCATTTATGAAGTACTGATTGCTGTTGCATGTTCATCCCTCCTTTTATGGGGACCTTTATTGTATTTGTCTTCAAGATTAAAAGAAAAACCACAGAGAATATAATTTAGCATAACTGAAAAATCCACGTGTTATATTAACATCCAGTATTTTGCCTCTCTTGAGAGTCGGAAGAGTAGTGCACCAAGACTGTCCATCTTCTCTTTGAAATTAAGGAACCTATATATGCACCTCATGGAAGCTTAAGCTTTGTTCAGAGGGAAAAGAGACTGTAGTACAACTTGTGTAGTTGTTACTCCAAAAGCTTAAGCTATTAGCTCATTAAATTCTAACATTAGTGTGTTTCAGGTAATTCAAACCATGTGATAGTGTCACAAGTACCATCTGTTTTCTGCTAGGTTAGTTATACAGCTTTAGCATCTGTTTGGTAGGTTTTAGTTCAGAAACAATTATTTGGAACTCATCACAAAACTTGCTAGAAATTTATTTACTGCTTTATGTTCTTCAAGTTACATTACTAATAGGTTTGCCTTTATTTTCATTAGAAGTACTCTGATTTTCTGATAGCTTTGTGTTGTCATTGGTGACAAGAAACTATTTGTGGGTTGAATGAGGAAAGAATAATTATAGTTAAGTGAGAGTAGCATGGCTGCATTTTCTGGCCCACAAGCAATTTGTGCTGCATGAAAGAGAGTTCCTTAGTGTTTGTAACAAAGAATGAAAAATTTGCAATAGATGGCTTAATTTTTTTTGTGTGAGATTGACACTGAATGGAAATAACCTTCTCTCAGGATGAGTCTATAAGTGTTTTGAGAATATTGAAGTAACAGTTTACTGTCTTCTCTCCAGAGTAACAAACTGGCCTTAACAAGTCAGAATAGTTGGAAAGGATGATAATCTGGATTCCTTCAGCTGTTCCAAACTAACTGCTGGATAAGTCAGTGAAAAGGGCCTTAAAAACTTTCTTATTTATAGTACAGAGAGGGGATCTTTTCCACTGCGTTCTGCATTATAAGAGAAAAGCCAACACTTCACAATAGGTTGTTACCCTGCACCTTCCTCCACTTCAATTCTGATGATCCCCCAGCTCTCTGAGAGGAGCTGCACTACATTCAGCCCTCAGGGCCTGCACAGAGAAACCCAGGGACTTTGGCAAACCAAAAGGGGGCCTGACAGGATGGTCCTTCATTTAGCAGTCAGCGTTCAGCTTACCCAGACTAGCTGCTCCTAGTGGCACTGGTTTGTTTGTGTGTCCTAGTTGCTGTGACTCTGCACCTTCTGTCAATGCAGTTCTGCCTTCCATCAGGAAATCACAATTCCAGTAGTACAGGTAATTCCAAGGTTTCAAGTGGCGTGGAAATTCATAGAAACACTGAAAAAATGTGCTTATTTAACCACTTTGATCTTGCAAAACATGAATACATTACTTTTATTTCTGAACATTATCCAAATTTAAAATTTTACTGCAGCTGACATGTTCCTACAAAATGTTTTAAGGTGAAACTGCATCTTCTCAGGGTGCTTTTTAGTTAAATTTCTTTGGCTGGTCCTAATACAGTGTTTTGCTCTTCTAGAAGTTAGTCTGCTGTAGATTTGATTTCCTTAAATTAGATTAAAGTTGCTGGAAAGAAATTAATATTAAATTAAGAAACAGCAATCCTCATACTAAATAGAGGAAGTGTGCTTGCCTTGCAATTCTGCAGAATGATCAAGACTGTTATAAACAGTCATAAACATGCTCGGGAGGTGTCCTGTGTGGAAACGGGAAATTTTCTGGATTTGAGGCAGGTTTCTGTTTCACCTCACACACACACCCACCCCATCTTCCCACATTGTTGTCTGCATTCGTTGCTGCTGTTTGTTTTCCTGCCAGCAGACGTGGTTGCGACTGCCTTGGTGGGATGCTTGAGGTGTAACAGAGCGAGCTAATGCCATTTTCCACGAGGTGGTCACTAAAGGCAGGAGGGAAATAGCCAGGTCTGTTATAAAGCCCTGAAGGACCATCAGTGGATGGTGTTGGGGCAACGACTGTAGTACCATATGACTGTAATTTTGATTGTACCTTGTTTTCATCTTACATGCTCATTGCTAGATTTGTGAGGGACTGTAAATGCTAGCACCTAGACACTATTCAGGTTCCTCCAGGTGATCTCCTACATGGTCTGTGTAGTGCAGGAGGGAGATTTGGGTGCTTTGGAAGGACAGCAGCAAAAAAATCGTGCTGAGTAGGAGTGACTAAGTGTGTAGTTAGTGTACCTGAATGTTTGCTTCTTTATAGCTCACAGGCTCAGCCCTGCTCAGGGGAAACTATGTGGCTTTGAGCCCTCAGTGGGGGAGGGAGAGCTGCACTGAGGTTGCCCCTGTGGCCTTTCTGTCAGCCACCTCCCTCTTGTGAGGAGGGCTCCATGATCCCTGCTGTCCTCTGGGGAAGAGATGGGAGGACATTGTTCTTTCTCTGAGTCACCTGAAGCATTTGTAGTTTTGTAGAAGGGCCTGCAAGATTTGTGAGGCTGGATAGAGGAGGTACAGGGAGGAGCATAAGTGGGTCCATCACTGGCTATGGGTGCCTTGAGCAGAAACAGCTCACAGGAATGGCCATAGATTGGAAAATAGTTTCATCCTACACTTCGAAAAAGAAGATAATTGGACCTGAATTTCTTGAAGGGTCTCAGCCTGATAATATGTGTTAGGTCTGGTCATATGATGTGTAGTGCAGTTTTGCAGATGGCAGCAGGCTGGGTGGTGCAGATGACACACCTGAGGGATGGCATGCCATCTGGAGGGACCCTGGACAAGCTGAAAGAATTGGCTCATGTGAGCCTCATGAGGTTAAAGGAGGCCAAGTGCTAAGTCCCACACTTAGGTCAGTGCCACCCCAAATATTAGTACAAGCTGGGGCTGAAGGGATTGAGAGCAGCCCACTGAGAGGGACCTGGGGATACTGGTGGATGACAAACTGGACATGACCAAGCAGTGTGCACTCAAACCATCCAGAGCAGAGTGGCCAGCAGGTCAAGGGAGGGGATTCTGCTCCTCTGCTCTGGTGAGACCCCAGCTGCAGCACTGCATCCAGCTCTGGGGCCCCAGCACAGGAAAGACAGGGAGCAGGTCCAGATGAGGTCCACAAAGCTGATCACAGGGCTGGGACACCTCTCCTATGAGGAGAGACTGAGAGAGTTGAGCTTGTTCAGCCTGGAGAAGAGAAGGCCCCAGAGTGACGTTATTGCAGTACTTAAAGGAGGCTTTTTATAAAGATGGAGACAAACTTTTTAGTAGGGTGTCTTGCAGTAGGACAAGGAGTGATGATTTTAAGCTAAAAAGATAGATTTAGGTTAGACTTAGGGAAGATGGTTTTTTACAATGAGGGTGGTGAATCACTGGAACAGGTTTCCCAGAGAGATGGTAGATGCCCTGTTGAAACATTCAGGGTCAGGTTGGATGGGACTCTGAGCAACCTGATCTAGTTGAAGAGGTCCATGGACCTTGCAGTGGTAATTGGACCTGTTGATCTTTAAAGAGCCTTCAACCCAAACCATTCTGTGATTTTATATAGCAGTAATATGCTTACATATTAAATAGGAGTAATATGCATACAGCTACCAGGTAACTGAGTTGCTACATCTCTTAATAGTGAGGGTCTCTTGAGTTTGCCAGTCTGCCTTGGTTTCAGACCTCATGATGTGTCCCACGTTGGGCAAACTGTTTTCTTCTGTACCTAGTATGGACAGAGAGTGTGTACAATCTATGTACACGTGGATTTGATCTTTGGTTGTTTTAATGCAAAGACAGAGGGACTGGAACTAGATGATCTTTCAAGTCCCTTCCAACCCAAACTATTCTGATTTTATGAAAAAGGCTGATTTAATGTTCCACAATAAATTGAGGAACATTTAAAATGCAGATGAACATGAAAACTTTAAAAGGGAACAAGGAATAGTTAAAAGGAGTCCCCATTATTTTTGTGGAACATTTTCATCTGTAATGTGAACTGTCATTAAGGGCTCCATCCACCTTTAGCAGCTGTGACTGGAATAAGAGCATAAAAGCTTAATCAGAAAAACATGTTGAAAAATGAAGACCAAAAAATCCCAACACTTAATTTGTTTTGTTGGAGTAAGCAAACTAAGGAAATCTTACAGGGTAGTAGATACACAGGATAACAAAAATTTAAAGTAGAACTATATGCTTGCTCTTTTAAATAAAGTGTTAAAGATAGATGCTGAGAAACTAAGACCCAAATTTGACCCCAGATTTGACCATTTCAGTAAAGAGAAATTAAAGAAATGCCATTTTAGCATATAACCTTTCAGCTTTTCTGAGGCATAGCTATCATTCATGTAATAGGAAATTACAAAATAATGAAGTTTGTTTTATCTTTGTCTTAAATGTAAGTGTCAGGAAGAGGAAGTTGCTGTTTATCAAATAGAATAGAGTTAAAATTATCTAATTCTGTTGAGCATATGTATTATATATTGTACTTGATGATGGATGCCATTAAGCATGAGCTAATAGGTCCATCCAGGGATTATTTTATAAGGCATAGTGTACTTTTCTTATTTCAGAGTGTTTGTTTACAGCATCTCAAAGGTACCCAAATCTGTTGTTTTAATATACAAAAATCAGATTACTTTTTATAGACAGTTGCTGTAACTGTCTTCTCTCTTAATAGTTGGTCAGGAGACATCTCCCTCATTAGTGTGGACCGTAGCACAGTTGTCAGGGATCACATGAGATCCTTCAGTTTGAAGCCAGTCAATGGCTCTTTGTTCTCTGTGGTAGGAGCCCTGAATGATCCACTGGGAGGGAAAGAGGAGCTCCTTAACACAAGAAGAACAAGTTCTCTTGAATATGTGTCTTCCCAGTCATGTTTCTCAGCCTCTTCTCAGTCCCTTGGGATTCTGGTGGTAGACTGTGCCTCCTTTCTCTTTTTCCCTTGAATTGCTTTTTGGAGCTACAGAAGTGACCACTTTCAAATGTACATGACAACCTGTAGATTTTTACGGAAATTCACTCCTCTTACTGATTTCTCTGTGGTGAGATGAGGGTAAGTGAGAATATCCGGTCAGGTTTTTCCATTAGCAGCAAAGAATGCACAAGTCCCTAGACCCAGGAAAGTCAACCTTACAGGTATCAGTTGTATAACAAAAACTTTCTTTTTGAAGAAGTTGTAGTTTTCTGTGTGTATCTGAGCACTGCTGGAAATGTTTTCAGCTTCAATTATCAGTCAGGCAACAAAATCGGTTGTCTGGTGATCCATTCCAAAAGCAGCGAGCTCTACTCTTTCCACTTTCAACCTTAACCAAATTGAAAAAATGTGGGTTCTTGCATTTACAAGTTCATATGGTGAAAGGCAGAATCCAGAATGGCCCTTGAAAACTGAGAGGAAAAACCCTAAAATTCACTAAGAACAGGAAAATTGGCCACTGTTAGTTGTGGGGAGAAGATTTTCCTTCTTTTTTTTCCACCAGATGATGTAAATTGGCAGAGGATGTAGTAAGTGTTAAAGAGTTTTCCAGTTTAACAAAGCAGTGGTGAGGCTTTTGCTGGATCACTGTGGTGAAACTTAGGTACGGTGCTTGAAGAAAAATGTGGACCAGTTGAAGAGAATCAGGAGAGAACATCAAAAGTTACGAAATACAGAGGACATGAGAACAGGAACATTGAAAGCACTGAGCTTATACAGTGTAAAGAAAGTAATATTAAGGCATGGATGGTGTTAGGAGTTATAAAATGCTGTTGCAGAAAAGAAATACTCTAGTGAGGAAGTAGCAGTCTTGAATTTAAGAGAGGGAAATTTAGGCCATGTGCTAGGACAGAGTTTTGAGCAGGAAGAATAGAGAAGTGCTGAAAAATTACTTAGGGGGCTTGTGGAATTTCCATTACTAAAGCTTTTTAAAAATAGATGAGAAAACCAAGAAATAACTAAACTAGAACGGATCCTGCCTCTAGGTAGTAGGATGAACTAGCTGGATGATCCCACCCATCTCTATATACCATTACGTTTCTTCTTCAATCAAGTTACATCCCAAGGCTCCAATTACATGCATTTTCATACTTTCTCCTCATGTTTAGCTTTTAGGAGGAAGCAGTCAGTCTCCCATGTTAATGACTAGACGTTTTACTAATCTTAGTCAAGCTATCCTCAGAAGAGTCCTGACACTACATACATATGCCAGACGAGCATCAGTTTTCATAGGTGATGGTTAAAAATGGGAGCACCAAGACCAGGGTTAACAGTACTGAGTAGTGTTCAGTTATTCCATTGTATCCAAGTAAACCCCTCATTTAAAAATTAATTATTTACAGTGTAGTCAAAAATATTTGGGGTCTCTGAGCCACAAGAGGGAAAATGAGTTTCTAAAATCTGGATTTCCCTATTTTGATCCCCATTAGGCACCAGTAAGTAACTGTTTGGTTTATTTATTATGCATTATTCATTGTGCCATCTCTTTTTATGACTCTAAAATGATTTATATGCTGTTGTAGAAGGTAGAGCCCTATTGTCTGTCAATGTGCGTGTTGCTTGGATCTCATTTTATTTGTAAAAATAATAAAAAATTTTATATCTTAAACTCCTGGTCAAAAAGTTCCATTATTCCCTTCTGGAACATGGTCTTATATGAGGAAAAAAACATACCAGGCACATCTATTCTATTATTATTTAAATTATTCCTCGATATTACTTGGTTTGAATATTTAGTAGTTTTTTGATAACTCCTTAAATTATTCATAAAGGGTAACCGTATGGTTTGATGGAAAAAGCAGTACAGTGAAACCTTACTTTGCATTGCTGGCTCCTTTCATACAAACAGTGCCTTTTTTTTTTTTTTTAGCAAAAGCTTGCAAGGTGCTGGTGTTGTGTTTCTTGCAGCATCCCCTCCCTCTTGGTTTCAGTGGGAGGGAGGAACATCCAGCACCTCACCATCCTGTATGCCCTGGAGGGGTTTAGACGAAATAATAAATATCCTCCAAGTGAGATGGAAATGAAGAGGCAAAGGTCAGAAAAGAGAGATGTCATTTCCCATAAAATATGAAAAGTGTATGAGGAATTACTGATGTAGAGAGAAAGAGAATAAAAGATTGTTTTAGGTGATTTATGGGATTTTCTTTTGAATCCCGCAAGACTCCAAAGAAATAAGGGCAATTGCTATACTGACTGAAATATCCATGTGTATGTCAAGTGTCTGACAGGAGTCAGCAACAAATATTTGACAGGAAGGCATAAAACCCTACAGTAAGCAGATTGGGGAAGGATTATTTTCATGTACTATGTCTCATCCTCATCTCTAATATATATAGGTTTGCTTAAACCCTGAGGTATAAGATTTAGTGTTTATTCTAAAAGGTTTCTCATCGTCATAGGTATGCATCACTCAGCGTTCCTATTATCAATATACCTACAAAATTCTCTTCAGACATATTGGCAGATACTTGCTCTTATCAGCATTTTGCATCAGTGATCTTTTAGTCTGATTTTTTTTTGTAGATGGATGCTTCTTTTTATAGCTTTTGAATTTGACATGTTCTGTCTTCACTGACTGTCTCTTTTCTCTTGTTTTGTGTTTTTGACTGATGGCTCACTCTTCTCTACTTGCATTGCTATGAAGACTACTAAGGCCTAGAATATCTTTTGACCAACTGCCTTGTTTTTCTTAAATTCTTCACTTTATCTCTGCCAGACTGTGTAGTGAATTTGGCATTTTAATATATCTGACTTCTTGTTTAATTGCACCAGTCCCTTGTGTAATGCAAGTCCTTTGCCAAGACAGCCTGCTTAAAATATGAAATACAAAATGAGTCTTGGGAAAGGTCAGTTTTGGTGTTAATATTGTAGATCAGTGTGAAGCTTGCTTGACTCTGAAGAGCCTGGATTTTAAAATACATGATAGTCCAGTGTTGGATTATTGACCAATTTCTTTCGGTTTCCAGCTGAGCTGCCAGGATCATCTGCAATCAAGCTCTCCTCCTTGTGTGATCTTCCAGCTCAGCTGCAAGAATTGTACCAGCAGGGCTTTGTCTTGGCTGCTGTCCACCCTTTTGTGCAACCAACTGATGAGAAAGAGAAAACTCCCCAGGAACAAATCTTCAGGGCTGTGCTTATCAAGAAAACAGAAAGGTAAAGCACTTCCAGTGAACGGGGATAAAAATAGACAATGTGATTTCCTGCTGAGTTTTGACCTACATCAGGAAATTATAGCAG
The DNA here is from genome assembly GCA_013400775.1 of Chaetops frenatus. NCBI lineage: Eukaryota > Metazoa > Chordata > Aves > Passeriformes > Picathartidae > Chaetops > Chaetops frenatus. Next base: position 75,349 of record VZTR01000965.1, on the reverse strand, counting down.
AGTTTACTGTGCAAGACTTGATTTTTTTTTTTTTTTTTAGTGGGCTTGAATAGGCTTAACATGTTCTTCATGTTTACAATTTGTCTGCAGTTTGGCAGGCGACTTGGAGAATAGCAAGTTGAAATATGCTCTGTATTTTGGGATGTGTTGTCATGAGAGGCAAACAAACAAGCCCTATGCCTGACAGTTTGTGAGGATGGTCTTGTTGGTATCCTTTAAGAATTTATTAGGTTAAATTATGACAGAAGAATTGTTTGCTTAGAAAAGACATATTTTTTGTTCAGACTGCTACAGTTAATGCAATTAATTTGAGTGCTCTAGTACTAATGCATACTTCTTAAATTTATGTGTAGACTTTAGGCCTTCTTTCCTCTAAACAATACAAGTTCTTTTAAATTTTTAGTCACTGCAAACTCCATAAATAAAAAGATTACTTTCCCTCTTTGTTAATTTCTTGAAATGTATCAAGAATATTTTATGTAATCAAAATCTAAATATGAACGAAGAAACAAATATTCTGTTCTTCTATAATTTAATGTGATTTCTAAAAGAAATCAGTAGGATGTGCTGTTAAATAGCCCAGAAGAAAATTAAGATGTGGATATTTGTAACCATATGATTTTTGATTAATGATTTAAAACCTAATTTAATATTATGTGACCACCCCGAACTCTGCAACCATTCTCTACAGTTTCCTACATTGGTTGCATTCTCCAGACCAGCCCTTCTTATGAATGACCAATTCTGAAGGCTGGCAGATAATTAAACCTCCATCTCCCAATCCTAGTGTCTCTCTTTGTGCTGATGCTGGAAGGAAAGAATGTAGCTGGTTTATACCTCTGTTTAAAAAGCAAGCCATTCACCATTCAATTTGCTGCAGCCTGGTAGCCAGTTCATAGTGGTTATGAACAGGGTTTAATTTCAGCCTCTGACCTAAGGAAAAAGTTCTGCATGTTGCTAGTGAATATATGTAGGCATTAAGTGTCACAGGCAATTTGAGCTTCTAAAATAACTCTTTAATTTACCTTGACCTGATTTTAGTTTTATTAATACTTGCTGGCTTGTCTGATATTATTATTTAAATGACTTCCAGTTTTATGGCCAAGACATAGAATGTTTGGATGAACAGTGGACTTGTTGAGTGATGTTGGGCTGAGCTTGCCTGGTTTTGGGGCCTTGCCTTACCTACCTACACAATACCTTGCTGCAAGCAATGAAAGTATTTACATGCATGAGTTTGTAATGTTAAGTAAGCACTTAAGGACTTCTGTTGGATTGGGGTCTGAGGGTTCCAACATCTTCCAGGTCTGAGCTCTGAAGACCTGTCAGGGAAGAGCACCCTTCTCAGTGGGGTGATGTGGTTTTCAAGCCAGAGTGTTCAGTGTGTCACTGCTCTTACACTCTATCCAGTAGTTTACATCTGTACAGAATGATTGTGGAAGGGTACAGAATCGTAATTGCCTGCTCACTCACTTGGGTGCCAGTGTTTCACACACTTTAGACAGCTGTAAATGACTGTACAAAATTGAAGACAGTGGAGAGTCTTGAACCAATTATATTTCCTTTTACATTCACAGTCCGTTTCTTTGCGTTCTCTTATCTGTCATTTCTGACTGCCTAGGGAAGCGGAAGAGACGTGGTGAAGCAGGAAAAAAACAAGTACCAGAAAGGGAAATTACATCAGTTTGATGTTTCATGTAGCTGAAATGTTCCTAAGTTTGGCTGAGAGTATGGAAGCAGCTTCTCCCATGGTGTATAGGTGCAACAAGTATTTGCATTGCCAAGTGCAATGAAAAGAGGGGTGTTGCACAGATTTCAGATGACTGTGGCCTGCATAGAGACCACCTGTATCTGAACTGCAAGTTTATGTCATTCCACAAACAGCTGGGAACTAAAAATAGGTAACAGTATGAAAAAAAAGACATACTGTTAATTTTTTTAATTAACCTTTCTCATTAAACTGCTGATAATGATTAAATTACATTTTTTTCCCCTGAGGACTGTCAGGTGTCTTGTCATCTCAAGGCAATCTCTGTATATAACAGTTAAATTGTGGGTAGAAGTTAGGTCTGCTTAGGCTAATTGTTGAGCAGATGAGTGTTTCTTTCTGTCATAAGGTTTTAGGAGTAAAAGCAGTCCAGCCACAGTTGTAGGATCACTAGTAACATCACTTATGCTGTGGAGTACAAATTGGTCCCTCTGGTGGTATGGTGTTCCTGCTGAGCCAAGAGTCATAAAAAAGCTGTACCTTGGTGTGGAGCCCACACTTGAGCTTCCTGGGCAATTCCTGCAGAACATCTGAGGCTGCAGCTCTTTCCTCACTGCAGGTGTTTCACCACAGGTGGCTCCAGCACTGTGCACTTCATCTGTCCATTGTCTGGCGGATACCAAGTGTTTTATCCACCTTCCAACAGAAATCAAATTGTTGCATTAGTGCCTACAGTAATGCCAACTTCACGTATATAGAGACAGAACTAAGTGCCTGAGTTAGTCTTTAGTCAGTGTTGCACCTTTCTGTGTCAGTTTTATGGTTTTAAATTAATAGTGTTGACTTGTGCTTTGAAGACTTAGTTTTATAGCTTTGCCTCTCCAAAGGTAGGAAGTGGCTATGCCAGCTGCAGCAGATGATGGGTATCAGGAACACCATGCTGCTGCTGTCAGTGAGATTTGCAGTGCCTGAATTTTTTCAACAATAAAATGGAAAAAGTAGTGCTGAGGCATGTTGTGCATTAGAATTCGTGAAAACAGTACCTGTTAGTGTTATTTTTATCCTATTTTGCCATTGTCCTGTAGTTTCAAAACATTCTGTGTGAATTTACAATGGCATTGTATGTTAAGGTGACTTTTAAAGTCACTTTGATAGCTTTCTGTTTAATCTGTATTGGTATCTCTGGTTTTCTTATCTTGGCTATGTAATGATTTGTGGTAAATATGGAAATAGGAGTCATTCCTGCTGTAGGACATTTGAAGAAACACATCCCTAACATATATGGAAGGTGTACATGTTGAAAACGAAGGATTATCCACTAGAAGTGTAAATGAAAATATTAAATTAAGGAACAGATTTTAAAAAAGATCAACAATGCAATTGTTTGCAGTGCAAAAGACATCATGTTCAATTAAAGTAAATTAAATAAATGTAGGAGGGTTTAATTCTTTAGATTCACTGGACATGAAGGTAGTCTACCAAGTTGCTAGACAACTCTGTCATTGCTCTCATTAAATTTAATATAATAAATTTAAATATTTCTGTAGCATCTAATGGCATGGTGTACACTAACCAGTTGATTGGAAAGTGGTTTGGAAGTCACATAGAATAGGGTTAGATAAAAGAATAATAATTTCAATGCTCGTGAATTATTTCTTTCCCCCCTCTAAATTTCAGTGGACTTAACTAAAAGGCAGTTGTCTGTTCTATTGTCTGTGCTGAGTTCTGAGGTATGTGGGTTTCTGAAGAAGAAATCTTGAAGAATCTTGTATCAATTATGTGAAGAAAACTCTTGGAACCCAGGTTTTCACAGGGGTTTTCTTTCTGAATTTATTTTTCTTTTTTTTTGGGAAGGCTCCAAGAGCGAAGCATAGGTGTGGCCTGCTGGTTCACACTCATGCTTGAGAAGAGCAGATTCACACTGATTTACTCTTAGAATCTCAGAGAAGGGAATAAAAGCTGGAACCTGAAAAGTGTGAATGTGTGACAGTGGGTCTCTGCTGATAGAAGGGATAGGGGAAGGTCTGTGTGTTTGGGAGAGGTTCCGGCTAACCAAGATGAGGAGAGTAACATGTATGTTACTTACATTCCCCTGCGGAGCAGAGATCAGTAGTTCTTTGTGTGTGTGCAATAACCTTTTTCTCCTTGGCCTTTTATTTCCACAGTCACTGGTTTTTTGTTTTAACAATCTCTGTGCAGGTGGCTTGGGTGCATTGTTATTATTCTGGACAGCTTGTGGCTGTTGCAGGTTACCTGTTCCCTGCAGAGAAATCGCTAAGTCAGCCCCTGAACAAAATTGTAACAAAACCCTGTCACAAAGCAGCTTTAACTTGTTCCCAGCAACCTGTAGTGTGATACCGCTGTCTGGTATCTTAAAGTTTCAAAATTCAGTGTCAGTTAAAATGTTTTGGTGTCCCTTTCTAAGTACTCAGCGCTGGTAAGCAACCTCCATTCTCTTCACCAGGAAAGATACAGGGTCTGGGCTCATAAACTGTCTGCTTATAATAGTTTTGACATGTTTGCAGAGGCTTCATTTCACAATGATAGAGAAGGAAGGGATATATATAGGATATTCCAAAGAATTTCTCTCCATTGTCCCATCTATGTTTTAGGACATACCATCTACAGGTTTTGCCTGCAGTCAGTAAAGCAACCAACAGGGAAACATTGCTCTGCAGAAGTAGACTAAGTAGTATAATTTAACCATAATTTTTTTAAAGTTTCTAAATGTTCTAAATTTCTATGTTTACCTCAAACAGCTTTGCAGCTGTTTTCCCTTTCTGCAAAATAATGAGGTGTCAGGTGTTGCAGAGATTCACTTGATGAGATGATTCTAATTCTATTTCTGTAATTCCTGTATCTGTTAGTCCTGACAAAATGCAAACTATCATCACTGGGATAACAAGAACTCTGTTTATCTGCAAAGGAATTTGACAGACTGAGTTCAAAAGTTTAATAGTAAACCAAGTTTTTTACAGTTTCCTGATTTTGCTGATATTTCACTTTGGTGTTTTCACTTTGGTGAAAGTAGGTACTTTGCATTGATACAATATATTTTTATTTAGAATATAAATGTGTATGTGTATGTGTCTGTTTGGTTTTCATGTAGGATTTAAGCTTGAAGATGGCAAACGTCTGAATTTATCTTCATGAGCATTAGGATCAAACAAGTTTGTGTGCAAATGCAGTGTGTTGTTGCTCTCAGCAGGCTGATCTGAACTTAATGAAAAGATAATATTTTTTTCCATACCCAAGAGTCAACAGATATCTTCCTTTTGGTCAAAGGACAATGGTTTGAGTTTTGAAAGCTTGTTATTTGTTACAAGTTCAAAGAAATACATATTTCCTCACAATAACTTTTAACAGTGACCTGAAATAAATGTTCTTTCATCTGTGTTCTGAAAATTATAAACACTGCACATTAAAGATGCCTGTGTATCAATACATGAGTTTTTCTCAAGAAACTTTATATACTGTCCTTAAAAAAACTTTATAAATTTTACTAACAAATAATACATATGCCAGTGATAAGGTTTCCTATAGTAAAGAAAATGTTGGGTAATGACATTAGAACAGTGTCACATTGGTTAGACTTGAGAGTCTTAGGATGCAATATACCTGCTGCTATTTTTATAAAAAATTGTGTGGTTTTTGGCTGGGCATCATAAAACCTATGGATTTTTAGTTGTTGTGCTCTTGGATTTTAGATACTCTAGTTTTGCTGGGTTTTTTACCTGAAACTGTAGAAATACCAGCTCCTCATGTTAATCTCTTTGGTGTGGTTTTGTTGTTTTTGTAATGTAGACCAGTTTGATATGAATGTACAGTTCTATTTGAACGAGCTATTTCTGTGCAGTGGAAAATCTCAAAACTGTGCTTACATTCTTAGCATCATCTTAATGAAATAGTAATTTTAGAGTGTGCAGTTTACAACTATGTTTTGGCTTGCTGAGCTCACGGGCATAGGAAACTTAAGGAAGATTAGGACCAAATGTTGGCTTTCTCAGTTCCTTCTTGTATCTGAAAAGGATTCGAAATCCAGTTTGTAATGGGCACCAAGTTGTCAGCTTTAATAGTTACTGTGTAAGTTACTGGTTTGCCACAGCTGGTTATGGTTTTTCTACCATGAAATGGTGCTTAACAGCTAACAGCTGTGCAGGAAATGACAACCTAGCGAAACAACCATTTTAACATATTTTTGGCCAGTGAACCACCAATTATAAGTTAAAATCTTATTTATTCTATGTATGATCTTCTTGTTTAGTGGCACTAGAAGCCCCATTTAGGGTTCAGGATGATACTTTTTGGAAGTCTGTGGTCCTGAGCCCTTTCCATATTGATAAAATTTGAGGGTATCCTCTAGCTCCACCTCACCACGCCTGTGAATGCCGTCCCTCTGCTCAGTATCAGGTAGACTGAAATTCCACCTCAGCTCTTTGCCATCCCTTGGTTAAGGTTGTCCGTGGTGGGCACTGAGGGTACCTACAGTGACAGAAAAACCCTTCTTCAGGAGAATTGTTAAAGATAAACAAACAATGAGGTGTGTTACAAAGGAAGAAAAACAAGTTAAAGCCCAGGGTGTATAAGTTACAGTGAAGTTTTCTGTCAATCTGTGTGGCCAACCAGTGGTTGTCCTCTGCTGGGGTGGGAGGCTGCCCTTCCTCACTGCAGTGGAAGTGCTAGTGTTGTTCACACTGTTCCTTGTGTTCCCTCTCTGGTTTCTCAAAATGTGTTACAATGAGTATAGGGTGTTGTAATGAGTCCGGATGTAGCAGCTTCTCCTGCACTTCATCCTGGCTTCCAGGAAGGGTACAGCATTAGTGTATCCAGGTGTGCTTCTTTCAGGGCTGGTCCTTTTTTAATTACCCAGTGATTTTATTTATCAGAGGATTAAAGCTAATACAAACCCCCCAAATGTTTGCAGGCAATGAAGGGAGGAAGATTCAATTTTCCAACTTAGGAGGACGAAAGAAAAGGAAAAAGTTGCTGACTGTGCATCCAGAAGAAAAGGAAGATCTTTAGAACTGCTGGAGCTTACACATATTTTTGACTAAACTGATCTCAGCATTTCTCTTTCTCTTCTGCTTTTTGTTGAGTAATGTTTTATGATGGGAAAGTGAAAACCAACTTTACATAAAACCATTGTTTTAATTTTAAAATATTTTATATGTTGGATTCCCAGTAACATCCTGTACTATAAAACTGGTAAGAGACTCCAGGGTATGGATTTTTGGGTTATTTCTCACAATTGACATCAGTCCTTTTTCAGAGGATAGCAGAGGAATGCAAGTGCTGTTTGGACTTTTTCTCTCACTTCTGGGATCTTGATAGATGTACATTTTGTGGCGGTTCTATTTCATAGTTCTAATGAAAGTGGTCCTAAAATTAGTCCTATTAAATTAATAAAACTAAAACAATATTAAATTCTCTTCATACAGAATTTACCTGTACCTATAATTATCTACCTGTCTATGGCTAGATTAATAATATTCAAAGAGCTTAATGAGATACTTTAATGATATTTATGAAATACTTTTTGATAAATGTATGAAATACATTGTTTATTGCATAAAGACTGGAAACAATTTCTTGCCCACCTAGCTTTGCTCAGAAAGTTATTTTTGTCGTCTCTGATATCCACAGCTATTTATTATTTTCATGGTGAAAAGCTATGGCTCTTGTTCTGTTTGTTTGTTTTTGACAGAATAACAGGCTTTTAAAGTTTTCCTAAAAGGGTGAAAACTACCAGTATAGAGAGACTTGCTTTTAACATATATGGACATAATTTACTTGAGAGCATGGAAAAATACTTGTTGGAAATTTAGAGTCTTTCTGTTGGAAGATTTTAACTAAGGATTTTATGGTCTTTAGTATGATCTGTTAAGTGTGTTCTGTGAAATAATGTTCTTAACAGAGTACAGTTGTATTTGATGCCATTTCTTTCGTGAGCCCTAATGCAGAGGTAGCCCCCAAACTCTTAGAGAAGGAATTCTTTGTCGCCAATTAAATATTTACAAGCAGCAAGTGTATTTTAAAGTAAGTGCTTCTTAAAGGAGTTAAACAGGATATTTTAAGCAGTTGTAGTAATAATCTCTATATTTTTATGAATATAATCTGTATCTCAGATAACTCTTACTCCTTTCAAAGAGGTTGGAAGCAGGTCCTCAAAAAATTGTGAAAAATCAGAGCTTGGGGAGCTTTTCAGGGGGAGGAGAGGAATTAGGAGAGAAAGTGGTTCAAGGCAAGCTTCTCTCTTCCTTATACCTGTCTATAAACTTCACCAATTTAGGTTGAAAAGGATTTATTTTTTCAGGTAGCCAGGAGGTTTAAACATTAAAATGCAGTCTTTCTCATTTTTTTAGAGTAATTAGAATAGTAGGTTTTCATGTGGGTCACAGCAGTGCTAGAGTTATGAACAAACCAAAAATTACCAAATGGGCGGGCACAGAAGTAGCATGACGCATCCTTAATTTCCAGGATTTGAGATCTTAACTTTGAATTTGAGCTGTCTTATTTTACAGTCTCTGGGAAAGGAGTGGCTTCCTCAGCTGGGCTGGAGGAGTGATGAGTACAGTGGGTTATCCCAGCAAGGGAAACGGTGAAGATGTTTGTTCCTTGCATTTGTAGAGTTTTGCAGTTGATGTCTTAAAATGAAATTGGTTGTCTAAAAAGGGCTTGCTTCCTTGCTGCCTGTTGCTGGTAACAACTTCTGGTTTGCAGTTACACAACAGCCAAAGTACTGGAGATTTGTATTTGCTCCACTTGATGTTGTATGGACTTGACTTTGCAATATCGAGTGGCAGTTTTGATGATCTATTGATTGCTTGAGCACTAGAGAGCCCTAGTTCATTTATTTCTGTCTAGAACATGGCTAGATAACATCAGGGCTATTTTTTCCTCATAGTCATATTTAGATTTAAAGTAGGTATAATTGTAAGTACACTATCAAGGAGACTTTCTAAAATTTATTTTTATGTTCTCGGGTTCATCTGTGGCGGAAAACCTGCACAGAATAGATTTTCTTAATTAGGGCTTTAGAACAGCAAAAATTGTCTACAGTAAACGTGTTGTCCTTCTCAAAATGATTTTTTATTTTCTTGACAATGTTGTTCTTGCTGCTTAAATTAATTTATGTGTGCCTGTTGCAGAGAAGTAGTGGTGAAATACTGTTAGTCCCCCAGTAATAACTTGTGTAAATTCTTTAGAGATGTTCAGAGAATTTTCATGAACACCAATGTTTTGTGAAAATTTTTGTCCAGAATGAAGTAGAGGATGGAACCACAGGTTATAAGAAGAACCTAGAAAAGAGGGGAAAAACAAATAGGGAGAGGACTTCAGTGTTACCAAAGAATGCACAGTCTGCTACCACCTGTTCAGGTATCAGTGAGATAAGAGAAATGAAGTGAGAGTGTAGCCTGTGTGGAAGTGGGAGGATCAAATATAGCAAATGTCTGCAGTATTGCCTAGGAAACACTGCCAGTTTGCAGTCAGCAGCCTACGCATCACATGGCTCTGGGGAGCTGGTGATGTCTCGGGAAAGCCCCTGGGACCATCTGTAGCTGAAGCGTGTTCTACGTGTCACACAGTCCCAGTCTCCTGAACAGGCCTTTTGCACAGGCTTGCTTTTGCAAGCATGGGAAGCCTGCCAAGCCCCTCTTTTGCTGCTTTGCTGCTTCCTCAGCACTCCCAGTTCAAACTTCTGTACCTTTCTACCTGTCCTGTCGGTACCCAGGTATCAAACTGCTGGCCAGGATTAGTTTTTCACTTGGAACTAGATCTTTTAATTCTCTGTGAAGTGTTAGATAACTCCCTTGTTACTAATTGTAAGAATGACAGGCTAGCTTTTATTTTTAATTTTCTTCCATGTGTACTCCTGAAAAATTGAGAAAGCAAGTAATTGCCTGGATATTCTCTATTGATCAAGTGTATCAGTTTCCTTTCATGGGAGTCTGGAGGAGATGAAAACTGCCTTCAGTAGCACTGCTTTACTGTGCATGCCTGCAGACTGTTTCTGAAGATCATTCAGTATAATTTCCAAACGTTCCCTTGGCATATTTTAACCAATACCTTGTTCCCACAGTGCTGATTTTTTTCAGCGAATGTATAGGCAGACACCATTTGCTTTGAATTATTTTAGGAGTTAGTCTCTTCTGAAAGAGAAGGGACTTCAGGCACAGCTTTACGTTTCTCAAAAACAAAATATAAGGTAAGACTGAAGGTTAAACTATTTTGATTAGCCCATTATTTTTAGATGTTGAGGCGGAATGGTTCTAGATAAGATAAGGGGTTTCTTTTAAATGCTGCCTGTGAAATGCATGTTACATCAGGCTGCCCCATGGGGCCCAGAACATCTGTCAGACAACTGCATTGGAACCTTCTTTTTGTATATCCTGAGTTATATCACCTGTGCATCTCCTTGGTGTTGGCCCTAGATGCCAGGCTGCCAAACTGTTTCTTGGACAGAAAAAGAAATCTGGAAGTCCCTGAAGCGTCCTAGCATCTGGGGTCACTGGTGTGATTTGCTCCCCTAGCATGTGGGTTGGATACTGTAGCTGCCACTTGTCAGAACTGTGGTGAGCTCAGCTGGGGGGAATGTATTGGAACCAAAGTCTTGTCTAAAGTTCAGCTCTCCAGGAGAAATACTTGTAAATGGGATATCTGAGTATGCAGTTGTAACAACAGAAATTGATTCTTCTTTTCTGCCTGCCTCTTTAGGTCTTCAAAAGGTGACGTCAATAGTGAAGGATATGTGTTGGAGGTAGAATGCTGCTCCTCTTTAAACCACCTTTCAGAGAAAAAGGAGATCCCTGATTTTATTAAGAAAGTGAGTAAAAAGAAAAGGGGGGGAGGGGGCGGTGCAACTCCCAAAACACATTTGCACTCTAAGTACTGTCTCTAGTTCTGTCAGTTTGGCAATAGGGATACGTATCATTTGACCAGTTCAAACTCTGCACTGGAATTTGGTGGTTTGTAATTTTAAGTATCTGAACAGCAGTTACACTTGGGAGAAATAAGTTTGATCATATCATTATCAGAAAATTATTTGTAGTGTTACAGAATGACCTCCCACAGAAGATACCAATGTAGAAGATGGTCCTAAAATGTGCAGCATTTTATGTTGAAACAATATATGTAGTTTCCATTTTAGTGTCCAGATATCCTATTGGATAGTACTTTGCCTAAAAGACCTTTTACCTCCAGGGAAACTCCCAGATTATTTAAGTTTTTTTTTCAGTATCACATGGTATTTGATAGGGTTGGTACTGGTAAACAGAATACTTTTGTGAATCAGAATAGTGTTGCTTTCAATTAAGTATTAAATATATACTGGGGGATTTGAAGAGAACACTGCAATTCTTTATCTATTGCCTTCTTTTCAAAATTCTTTTTGACACTGTAATATGCTGCCACACTGGAAATTAGCAGGTTATGTCCATTTAAGTGAAAACAGATTCAGATCGTGCTTGTTTCCAATTCTGCAGCATCTGTTGAGTCTTGTTGCATGTTATATAAACTATCATTGAGTAGTATATTTATTTAGCCACAGGGTGTGAGTAGGCATACTCCCTTAGCTTTATTCCATTTGCAGTGATAATAGTTAAGAAAACTTTTAGAATAAACTTCAGCACAGGCCTTATGAGCTTGATGGGGACTCAGCTTGGCAGACCAAACTCATCTTCAATCTTTCCTTTTTACTGTGAATTGTAAGAACTGGATTAAAAATAATGCAGCTGTAACTGTATGATACTTAAAGATATTTAAAAGATACTTAAAGATTTTGGTATCAGAACAAACGGAAGTTTTCTGAACATAAAATAATACTCAAAAATTTGAGCCCAAATTTTGTTTCAGGTTGAACTGTGTTATTACACTACTATTCTGATGTTATCTTGGATTATTTCAATATATTCACACTTAGGAAAAGCTGGCATAGTTATTGTGTACCAGTTTCAACATGTTTGATTTTGTTCTTCTGTTCTTTGAGTCAAAGTAGAAATTTAAGTGTAACTGTCACAACTGGTAGCAAAATTGTGCATCATTGAAACAGAAAATTTCTTTGCATTTGTAACTTCAGAAAGAGTATGGATAACATGAAAACAAAATGACAATCCAGGAGTTATCTTATTTCCATAAATATCCAATTCTGAGACTCTTTAGAATGCTTTTTTAGACATGGAAATGTTTCTGTTGATAGAAGCCATTTGATTATGGGGTTATGAAAATCCCTTTTTGAAAGATAATAATTTAAATTTTAATAGCTAGAATGTATATTTACTGTTTCTCTGTAGGTTGAGTATGTCGCTCATCCTCAGATGTTATTTGATGTAGAGAAACTTGAAGTTCTTTGAAGCTGTTGCTGTCAAGTGCATGCTGTGTCACTGTATCTGATTATACACACTGTCAAAGTCTCAATGCTTTTATGTAAATCTGACTCAGGAAACAAGAGTTGTTTGGGAGTAGGAATTAATTGTCATATTAACTAATTTGTCTGAGCAACAAAAATATCCATTGCTTTTAAGGGCATATAAACCAGACATTTACAAACAAAATAAATGGTAAAATAAAGGATGTTCTTCAAAGTAGTTAAAAAAACTGTTAGAGAAGGCAATTCCTTTCTTTAAACAATGAACAGCCTTATAATTCTTCTCCGACTATAGAATACAATTGAAGTTAATAGAATGTTTTAATTGAAATGGCAAGTTCTTTATCTTTTCATAAGCTTTTCATAAGAGACTTTTAGCACAGGTTTACCATCTTACTGTATTTCAAATTACTGTATTTTAAAAAACCCAAGCCAAATAGAATAGCCATATTTTCTGTACAGAATAAGAAGTCAAAATTTTCTCCTTGAGCTTACTGAAAAAAAATTCCTATACCCTGAGAAAATTAATTTTATTAATTTTATTGTGCACTGCTGAGCAAGTATGACTTACCTTGAGTTTGAACAAGGATGCAATTTTAATAACTCTTCTGGATTGACTTTTTGTTGCATTGAAATTGTACATAATATTGAATATTAACTGCTTCCTTATGCAAACACAATACAATTTTGGAATGGCATACAGCATAGGTGCTTTTTTCTTCTGTAACTCTATATAAATGTGTAACAAGGAGAATGGAGAATGCTTCTTGCTCACTGAAACAAACTGCCTCATTACAGTGTTGACTATGAAACATTTTAGAAATGGCAAAGAAGACACTCTGGTCAAACCTCTGTTCTGTTGCTGAGATCCTTCTGTGCTGGTGGGCTTTGTCCCAGTTCTCCACTCTCTTCGCTGCTTTTCTGCCATTCTTTCTGGCTGTAGAGAGACAGGAAACATTTAAATATTGGGGTCATGATGTTGCCTAAAATACATTCTTCCTGTACTTTAAAATCATGTCAACATCACCCCACTGTGTTTGTTCTTTGACATCCATGTGGATCTAGTGCGACTTAACCTGTCCTAAAGAGCTCAGTCCCATGGTGTCTTTGATACATAATTTGTGGGCAGTGAAAGAAGTAACTAAACTGTTGTGTATTTACTATACTGCTATATTAGTATTAACACTCCTGTCTTTAGCTCTCAGGCAAAATTAAAGGTTTGCCCATTTGCTTTTTAACAAGCAAAGCTAACTTCTGAACTTTCGATCACTGTGGCTCAGATCATTCTGAAGTTGTTGAAAGTAGAGATGTTACTTCTAAAATACCATATTTTGTACTATTTTGACTTGTGTCTCATGTCAAATAGGATAGCCTTTAATTACTTCCTTACTTGCTTTGTGTTTCTGTGTGTCCTGTTAGCATTTTTTCATCTGAGAGTGTTTTCTGGAGTGTATGGAGACAAGTGAGGGGAAGGAGGAGCTAGGCTGACATCCCAAGTAAAGATTTATTTTGGATACACAATCATATATAAATGCAAAATATGCTTCTCATGACCTCTGTTTTCTGTATCAGAGTTACATGCTCTAGGACTGTAACAGGCAGAAGGTTTTACTCCTATGCTCACATCTCTGTGGTGTTGGTGATGGTTTAGGAAATGGAGGATTCTTTCTGTACCATGTCTCTCCAGTTTTGATTTCTTAAAATTTAGGAAGCACATATTTGGATCCTTGGTTATTTCCTTAATAATGCACCATCAGAGGAAATTCTTGTATGGTATCTTTTTTTCAGTGTGGCACCATTTTGGGATTACATTTCTTGTCTCTGTGGACTCATTATCCTTCTGTGGGGAAGTAGGAAGCATGATAAGCACAGGAAAGCATGGTGCAGCTTAACTGAAATCCAAATGCAGGCATCTTTCTTTTGTGTTTGGATCTCTCCCTGGTCTATCGTTACTTGCTTCAGAAATTAGTCTAATTTCTTCCAGCAAACTAAGGCAGTAGAGGTGGATAACTGGTTCTGCATTTTCAGAAGTGGACTTGTTCCACTTGTAACAGGACTGCCGTTGTGGAACACCTTTGTCGTGCTTATTGTGCCATGAAATCTGCTGGATGAGACAGTGTGTGTCAAATCTGCTCACTGCTGTTCCCTCTCTTGTGTCTTGGTCAGGGTCAGTGAGTACAAATCCTTAGCACTGGCTCCAGAGCTGCTGGTAATGTGCCACTCCCTTAACTTGATCCTCTGAACAACTTGTATAGTCCAAAACACCCTACAAATAGGTAGGTGACTCCTGCAGATGCAGTGACTTTGCCAATAAGTTTCTTGGCATTTATTTCATTGCCTAGTAATAGCATTGCTGGGCAGTGAAAGCGGTGGTACCTCTCAGACATAAGTGAGTGGGACTCCAGGGAGGAATCTGCCATCAGAATACATTGCAAGGATGCTGCCACCCATGTACTTGATCTGGAGTTGGCCTCTGAAAGAGCACCCCAAGTTCTCTCTGGTACAAAGGCAAGTTGAGTAGAGAATTGCGGTATTTTGAAAGAAAGCTTGTACAATACTAACACTTGTGTGAAGTACTCTTATCCTGCATTACTGAAAGGATCTACTGTATTTGAGCCCTCTTTGCAGTTTTATGGAAAAGAAAATGTTATCAGGAATAAAACTGGCATGAGGTATTTGTATGTTTCAAGTTTATGTTATGCACTGGAAATTAATATGCATTACTAAGCTGTAGTTGAATTCAGTGTGCTCCTGAGGGGCGAGACATTTCTTGGATCTCCTGCCCATTATCTGCCCTCGCTCCATTGGAGGAAACCTCAGGCAGGAGACTGGCTTAGTGGTTGGATAAGGAGGTGCTACACCCCCTGAAAAACCACAGGTCACTCTCACTGCATGTGTCTCCACTTTGGTGGTTTAATTAAAATATTGAGATCCTTCTTTTCCTGCTCTCTTGATTTTTTTCCCCCCTCCATTGATCTATAGCTATTTTGGAGTTTTCAGAATTACTGCTCTCTTAGTTCATGCAGGTTGTTTCCTGGAGTCACCTGTGTTACGGTTCTAATTGGTGAAGAAGTGTTGCTCTTAAAAGACAGGTTAATTCTCCAGCTTCTTTTAAGTTGCAAGATAAAACCAGGCTTGAAGTATTTAGGAGAACTTCTGTTTCTCCTCTGAAATAACAGCTAAATAGCTATAGAAATTTTCAGGAGCTTTTAAAATCTTTTCCATAGATGTTTCTAGTCAAGGGAGTGATTCACTTATTTTCTACATATTTACTCACCTCAGAAAGCACATTTGTTTTGTGAAATCAAAACAAGGGCCTTCACATACCCGTATTATGTGTGAAAGCAATATGAAATTATTTTGAACTCTCAGCCCCTGAGTTTTTAAACTCTCTTCAGCATCTAATTATGAAATGGCAAGAGGATGTGGAAGATAAGAAACACATCAGTGTCTCCATAATATGTATTTATATTATATTTTTGTTTGTTAATAGCATGACAAGCAAATAAGAAGATAAAAGTCTGCAATTTCTTGGAAAATAATGAATGTGAGAATTACTGGTATTATAATTCTTTTTACTTATAATAAGAAGAATAATAAGAAAAACACTGGGGTTCATGTGGCTGTTCCAGCATTTGTCATATGCTTGTCTCTTTCATTACTTATTCTTCATCTCTTAATCTTTACATTGAGATTTTTTTTTTAGAAGCAAAAGAGATTCAGCTTATGTGTTCTTAGGAACACTAGTGTGTTGGTGGATTTCTTGACTTGGATGCTTCAGTCTTACAGGGATCTCTTCTGTGAAGTCTGTGTTTTGTTTGTGCCAGGGGTCCTTAGATGGTTATTGTAATCCTAAGCATTATTCTTTATTTTACGTATGTTTTAGCTGGTCTGTTCAGAAGTTTCCTGCAGTGTGTACAGTCAGAACAGGTGGCAATAAAAGAGAAAAGGGGAAAAAATTGAGTCCTTAATACTGCTCAGAGGTTTGTTCTTCAAATAAATAAGCTCAGGTTTAAGTTCAGGTTTATTTCTGTGGCTAGAAAATGACCCTTCTAGAGTCTTGTTTATTACCTAGGATTATTTACCTGGATGTGATCTCAATCTCTTTTAAAATCATTTCCATACTTAAAACAAACCCAAAAAATCCCACCACAAAACCTTCACTCTCCACAGTATTTGCAAGAGAACAATACAACATTATTTCTTTAGTGCATTGTAATGAAAACCATTGCTGAGCACTTAGCTGACAGCTTTGTTTTCTGCATGTTTTCAGTGCAAACATAGCCCCTATTTTATTTTTAAGTATTTGGATATTAGCAGTAGATCTGGTCATGAAGTAGAACTTGAAGCTCAACATCAATAGTTCAACTGTTTGTAATCTCCTGTGATAATATTTATTAAAGTGCATTTTGTTAACATTTTCTAAGTGTATATATAACAAGAGATGGTAAAAAATAGCATCTACTCTATTTTAAACAGCCTGGTGTGAAGGGAAACATCTGTTCCTGCTTAAGCTTCTTTCAACTTGTGTTCTTTTGACTAAGCCCTGGAAGAGTGGTGTTGATATATATCTTCCATGGACATTGCAAAACTATTTTCAGGACTCTCCCAGGAGCCTGGTTGTGCTTTTATAATCCTTTGCCCCCACCAGCTTTCAGAGTCATACCCTTGCCCAAGATAAAAATAGATATTAAAAAGTATGTAGTTGATCTTTTTAATGATCCTACTTCTGTCTGGTGGGAAAAAATAACTTTTCAAATAACAGTAAGTATGATAATGTTCTATAGTGTGCTAAAATAAATTACCAGCAAATTTTTCAAATTGTAATTTTGGCTATGAGTAACAGATGGCTTGATGAAACAATGTGATTTTAAAGAAATGCTGTTCGGTTGATATAAAAATACAATATTAAGCCTGTAAGTTTGAGTCTGAATTCTTACTTTTCAAAATACTCCTGTTGTCCTGAACCTTTTTGTTTGTTTTCACTACCTAGAATATAGATGGACTAAAATCACTCACATTGAATCACATTATCACTTGTTACTAAAATGGTTTTTAGATACAACAGTCAAGTACATCTCTGTAAATCTTTATTTACCCCTTGCTTATATTCACCAATTAGTGTAGGAGTTACTCAGAAAAGATTCCTGCACAGAACATGGTCTCCATTTTGGAAATGCCGGTTCTCTAGAGCAGGAGCTTGGGACAGAATTTCTACAGACTTATTTTAAAAGTGTATATCAAATATTTGGGTTGAATGAGCATAGATGACTGGCCTCTAGCCGTTTTTCCCAAGTCTAAAACAAATTGTAGAGAATAAATCCTAAATTATGTGAATAATTTCAGGACTTTTTTTCAAAGTTAGTGGAAGGGTGGGAGGATGCAGGTATATTATGTGGCTTTTGGACAAACACCACACTCACTGAATCTTTATAGTGTGTGGCCAGCAATGTTCACCTTTTGTCTTCAGTGAAAGAACAGGTGCTAGAAGGAGATAATTTGAGAAGAATCAACAGACCCAGGACCACAGAGGATGAGACTGGTTTCAAGAGCTGTCATCTAATGAAATATCCTGAAAGGAGCAAGTGTACTTGCACCATGCTGCACTGCATGTTTAGCATGGTTATATTGTTCTCAGGAGTGAATATAATGCGAGCTGGAGAGAAGTTTCAAGTTGTTAAATCTCACCCCTTCTTGGCTCAACTAGCAGGAGATGTATAACTTGCTGTAATTTAATATCTCCTGCAGCACTGCCTTAAGATGCCACCTTCTGTTTTATTCAGCACAGCAGTAAGTTGCAGTAGCTCCTCGCTTCAGTATATTTCTGCTTGTGCTGTTTGTGGCCTTCAGTTCCCTTCTGCAGAGGCTACTACCTAGGAACATGTAAAACTGCAAAGCTTGCTTTCTTGCCCTGCTCAGTGCCTTGTTCTCTACCTTGCTCTTGTTCTAGTTCTTGTGCCTCTGCCACAAATGCAGTGAGATCTTAAAATGGCAAATCAGTTGTTTGGGATTATGGTAGCATTTTCCAAGGTATCCCTCCAGTGTTTTATCCCTTATGGCCTATTTTGATATAATTGACAGTGAAAATACTTGGTAGTTTGAAAACTTGAATGCAGACTGGGATTTCACTTTCTAAAAGCGACATTTATACTCACTTCTGTGTATATGAACATGAACTATCTATCTCAAATTCAAAGTTTGGTGTGTGTGAACTGGAAAAGCTTAAAAATGCATGGGAAGTACAGGTTTAAACACTGGAGCATCCTAGTCAGAAACGCTGCATGTTTGGAAATCTGCAAGCAGTGCAGCAGTCCAGAGTGAGAGGATAGAAAAATGATGAGCAGTTGATACTTTGCTATTTGATTAGCAGAATTGCCTTTTTTTTTTTTGTAATGTGTTGTTAGAGATGCAAAAATACCAAAGTTGCAAAAGTTTTGGGTCATACAGAAAGAGCTAAATCCTCCTTTAGAGCATTAGCTAAGCTTAGTTGGTTTTAAAATAAGCAGTAAACTCTTGATGACTGTTCCTGTCTTCTAAGGAAGGAGCATTTGAGACCTATGGAAAATATAAGAGGCAGACTAAAAGCCTGTCTTAATTTTAAACATCTGTTTCCATGAATGAATAAACTAGAAGGGGGATGTGCAGTATTTATGATGAAACATGTTCTACTAATTATTAATGAAGGAGGACAGAATTGGAAGACTGTAGGCTTGAGCATACTTTCCCAGTTCTAATTCCTGGCATGCAGTACATAGCATTCTCCTCAAACCACAAGATCGTGTTTTTTGCAGGAAGATCCCTGGTGCTGGCTGTTTTCAAAATGAGATTTGCTTGAATCCTAAAAAGAAGGTAGAGAAATGCACCGATCTGGTTTCTGGTACACATTATGACACCTAATGCCTTAAACATCATTCTTTTAAAAACAACAACTAAATTAACAGACAGATAGGCATTTCTTTTAGTGACTAAGACAGTTCATACTTGGTTTCAATAGGCGGCTCTGAGCAGAATTAATCAGCTATTGTTTCCAAGGCCATATGTTTGGCCATCAGTAGAATAAAGTAGCAGTCTTTCCCAAAGTTCACAGCAGAGCTAACTAAAAGCATCTGACCATCAGAAAATCAGTTCCTTGCTCCTGGAAAATGTCCTTTCTCTAAGAGTATTTTTGCTATCTGTGCTCTTCATAAATTGTTTCTGGGTTTCTACTAAATTCTTTCAGTACCTTGTTATATAGTGAACCATATAGCAAACCTGCTAATGAACTATTCAGTCCTAGTGCCTAAGTTATGAAGGTGTTTTTTTCCAGATCATCAGAAAGTGTAAGCCTTGAGACTATTCAGGACTGCTGTAAACTCAAGTGCCTTGGTGACCTTAATAAAACTGCTTTTCCTCTGGACACATCTCAAAAATGACCAACTCTTGGCAGTAAAGAGTTAAGAGAAATTCCTAACACTTACTAAATAATTTGCTTGAAATTCTTATCTGAGAGAGATCCTCATTATTAAACTGCTCCTTGTTGTTTCGCATATTTATTGATTTTGGTGGAATACTACCCTGAACTTGCTGGAAGTGTTTGATTTTCTATGTGCCATCCCCCGGGGATGTGATCAGGAACTCCCTGTAAGCAATTGTTGAAGCTGACAGAAGCGTATAATTCTGTTCAGCATTGGATCTATATCCTTGAGTTTCAGTATTTATAAGAGCACCATCATACTCACTGTCAATAGGAGATTATTATGGAGCTGGCAATGAAACAAGAAACACAGGGGCATAAACAGGGCTGTACAATGGACTTGCCAAGTGTCTTTATTCAAAATAGATTAGAAAAGAGAACCTGTATGTGGCTGTTCAAAATGAGCTTTTGAACGTGGGTTCTCATGTGACTGTGAGAAACGTGGAGTAAAATAAGTACTTTCCAGAAAAGATGATTTCATCACTCAGCCATGCTGATGCCAGGCATGGTTTTAGAGATCTTTAATTTAGACTGTCAGCCATTTTCTAATTAGGGTAGGGAGCCTTCAAGAGAACCAGAAATATTTAAAAAGATGGGACATAAATTTGCTACATCAATGTAATGTTTAGTGACACTGCTTTGTGCTGCTGATGGCTCCTTTTCTTCCAAATGCAGTGTAAAAATAGCGGTCAGGGAGTTCTGAAATAAACAATAACACTTCACAAATGTTAAGAATGTTAACACAAGTGCCCCAGCTAAAATTCAATTAAGGTACTGACATCAGGGTTGGACATGGTGCTTGTTCCTATTCCTTCTAAAGTTAGTGGGAGATTTGATATTTATTTTGCAGACAGCAAAGGCTAAATCTGTCATTTTTTTCCCCTCGGGGAAAATGCCAGGTTTCTAATCAAGCAAATTATAGGGTTGACATTAAATTCTTTAACTGCCTTGGCCCTCTGTACACATGAAATTTCACCCCTTCTTTAAGCAGATTCTATTTTTAAACTGCCATAAATCCAATTTGTTGCAAGCCAGTTGCAAATGAATTTGGATGTACCCACTTGGGGGTTTATCCAGATTGAAATAAATGAGTTACGGTCTGCTTCTGTGGTTGAACAATAACATCTTTTGTGATGGAGATCTGGTCTTGTATTTGTGGTTAATATCATCCAAGCAGCACTATGAAGCAATGAAAATATTTCTGTTCCCATGTGGGGAAAGAAGCAAAGAATTTTTTTTTAAAAATTTCATTGGAATTTCCCTTTTCAAAATTTCCCAAAATGTAAAGGGCAAGTATGTAGTATATTTGAAGTATAAAAATTGTCTTAAGACAGTTGAAGTTAATATTGATCACCTACTGTTAGGGCATTTTAAATCTAGATTTTTATCTGATATGAAAAGTGGTAGAGATGTATTTGTTGTTTTTATGTTTTTTCCTTTCTTTTAGGCATACAGTGCAGTGTGACACAGATCTTTGTCAGTGCTCTTTGTTAGTGCTCTAAACTGACACATAAAAACAAGTAATTGTGTTATTTATCTGATATGGAATATATCTTGGGTGACCCTGTCCAGGTAGCATCATGTTCTTCCCATTCACTTCAACTTTCTCCCATACTTTGCCTTCTTTCTGATTCCCAGCACTGCATCTGCTGAGATATTTTCCCAGAAGGCAGTGACAGACATAACTGTCTGTATGTACCAGCACAGGATGCCTCAAGAGGGTCCAAAACCTGCAGGTGGCTTGCAGAAACAGTCCTTCTGTCCTGTATATCTCCTGGGCACAAGCTCTCCAGTTACNTTTTGGGTTTGTTGGGGTTTTTTTATATTCGTATATTCAATCTTTACAGGAAACAGAAAACATGATTGTACTGGATGGCATGATTCAGTCTGGATGTGAAGGCAACTAAAATGTCATAATATTTAAGCTCTCAGCAGATCCTGAAAAACACATTGTCATTGTAGTTTGAATATGTTCAGCCTTTACACCTTCTGATGAGATCTAGCCTCTTAGAGGTTTTCTGAAAAAGTTGAAACTAGAGACTGTCTGCTGATACAACACTTTTATGTTCTGCAGTTTGCATTTTTGATGTAGCATTTCCTGCTGCATTGGCTTTATTGAGAATAATGAGATGCTTGGTTTTGCCATATGTCATTGGGAAAAGTTGAAATACATGTTTAAATAAGATGTTGTAGTCTGTAGTATACAGTATTAATTTGTTGGGAAAAGGCCTTGAAGATAAAAACTCTTTTTTCCAATCTTCCTGCAAAGCTGTTTGGCCAGTACAGGTAAGACTGTAATTTGGTTCTCAGTTATTCACATTTCTGTTCTTAGAACAAGGGCCTCAGAAGAAACATCTGAGCATCAGGTAGTCCTTAGAACAAACACAATTTTTTTGAGTAAGCCAAGACTCTTAAAACATTGCTACAATGTCTGTGAAAGCTGTTCTCTCTCATCCATATCACAGCGTGGGAGTCTGATGTAGATTGACAAGCAGTCTTTATTGACCGGGACCAGTAATATTACCACATATGTACTGTCCTCAAACTCTCTAACAGTTGCATACTAGTTAAAGATTTCTATAAATAGCTGCCCTGCAACCTACTAAACAAATGTAGTGTTGTGTATGTACATGAGCGATAAGAGATGAAATGAATTTGTAACTGTCACTAACTATATAAAAAGATATTAATTGAGTTATAATGGAGAGCTCAGACCATTAAGCACATTATGAATGCATCTCTCACTGATACTCACTTCAGCCTTCCTGAGCAAGGTAAAAGCTAACTTTCTTTGTAGACAGATACCCTTTTGGCCAGGATACTGCTAATGCTAGTTTTATTATCCTGTTTAGCAATGAGCTTTACTTAAGTCAGCATCCCATGTTTCCCAGGCTAAACACCTGTGAAGATCATTGCCTTGTTTCCTGGAGGCCTCTGCTTAAATTTCTGTGATCGTGAAACGAACAGTTAATTTAACATGGAAAATGTAATAGTGGTTTGAAAGAGGAAGTTCTTTTTGATCAGGCATCATCTGTTGGTTTGTGTTTTCTAAGCAGTAATATGTTACCAGGAAGTAAATGATTCATAAAAAACAGAACAAAAAAAAAAGCGTGTAGAGAAGATGGAAAATTCTTCCTTTTTACTTGCTGCTGAAAAGAGTCCCACTGAACTGTTTTTCCTAAGTTCATGCTAACTTGAGCAAAGAATTTAGACACTTTAACTCTTTGAAATTTTGTGTTATGTAGACAAAGTGAAATTATTTTTCCATTCTCAAGGCATTTATTTTTGAAAGATTAATGTGTGTTTAGACTTTCCATTATGTGAAGAATATACATTAAATGGCAACCTTTTCATTTTGGTGAATGATTTTGATAAATGAAGCAGTAGACACTCATATGTTCACAGAAGTCTGTCTCACACTTGCGCTTCTCCTGGGTTTGAGGAGTGTGAGGCTGATGACTCCATAGTGCTGAGTCTGCCTGACAGGGATTTCTCTTTCTGCTTCATCTCAAACCTTCATTAGCAAATGCTGGCTTTATCTAATTGTAATGACTACTAGCCCAATGCTTTTCTTCTTAGGATCTTTTCTGATCTGGTTCCTTCATTTTCCTCCTTTACCTGAAGTTTAAAGGATTAATGATAGAGCCTTTTAATTTCCTTTTTTTCTTCTTAGCTCATGTCACAATGCTTTTTTCTGTTCTGAGTTCTGTATCTTCCCCAAAGTGGTGTGTTAAAATAGCTTTGCTTTTATGCGCTCGTTATGTGAAAGTTTGCCATTTGTGCCTCAATCCAAAATAGGACAAACAACAACTGTTGTTAAAGAATTAATAAGCTTTTCCTTGCATAAATGTCACATTCACACACCTAATACAGCAGCAGATATAATAAGCCTCCAATTTCTTAAGATCAATACAAAAATATTTTTGTAAGAAATACCAGTTCCAGTATTTTATAATAAAAAAGCCTTTCAAACAGATTTTATCTTTTGTGAAGAAATATGTAGGTATTTTCTCTTTTTTCTATTTCCCCCCTACCATTTTCACATTATTTCAGATGGTTTAGGCAACTTTTCATCCTGCTTCTTTAGAGTGCACCTTTCTATATAAATGCAATGTGACAATTTCTAGTGGTAGTGGACAAAAGTAGCAAAATGACATGCTTGCTGCCTTGAAGGGTGTTATTTTCTGTGTTTCTATTTAGCTAAGACAGTTTGACAGTTAAAAATCTAATCTTCTTCAACTTGTAGATTCAAGATGCTGCAAGTCAAGGCTTGAAATTTGTTGGAATTATACCTCAGTACCATTCCCAAAAGAACTGTCTTGTCAGCGCCTCCCTGACACCTGCCAGTAACAACTCTGTGCAATCAAGAGATAATGTTTCAAATTACCCCGAGGATCATGCTTCACCGGATGGCGAGAAAATAGACAGCACTGATGGATGCAGTACTCCAACACAGTGTGAGCAAAGTGCTGACCAATGTGCCACATCCAGAGAGGGCTGTAGAGGTGAAGGACAGGCTACTGAAGAGCTGAATTCCAAGTCTGTGAAGGGAAGTGAAGAACAGTCTCAACATGAGAACCCAAGTGTGAGAGAAGCAGCAGACAAGACGAATGGGCTTGCAGAGAATGAAACACCAGCACGATGTTTAAAACCACTTACTGGCAGTAAGTACTGTAGTGACCTCTCGTACATAAAAGCCAAGTTAAAATTGCCTCAGTTATGTTCCCAGCTCCTTTGGGGGGTGGAGATGCAGGGGGGACATTACCACTGAGATAGTGAAGAAAAGATGCCCCAAATGAGCCACTTAACCTGATTTCAGCATGGTTGCACAGTTCACAACAACTGAGCAGGAGTCAGATAGCAAAGGAAGAGATGATATAGGCAGGTGCAGCTTTGTTATGGCCCATATGTATGCCTGAGCGTGAAGACTTATTTTCGTCTGCTGTTCAGCTGAATTGGTTCATTTCTCTATTTGTTGCCATACCCTGAGAGCTCTTGATCTTTGTATCCTTTTTGTCTGTTTGAATAAAAAGCCCTGCTAATCTGCCTGACAAGCTTTTGCAGCCGTAGAAGGAATAATTCACAAAGCCTTATCACAGTTAGCCCCTTTGTAGCAGGTGAACAGACAGCTGGAATTAAACCACCTCAGGAACATCAAGAATATATGTGATCTGGACTCTGAAGTCTCCTAGTATCCTGCAGTCAGTCTGGGGGTCAGTGCTACAGTCAGAATTGTAATTACTGGAAAACAGCAGTTACTTTTGTTAATGACCCGTGTTTGCTAATTCATAGTAAAATTATGCTAATGGGGCTCATAATAATTTGCCTTCTAGGTTTTTGGTGTTGTGGTTTTTTTTTTTTTGAGATTTTTAGCCATATACTAGTTTTATTTCTTTCATTTCTTTGACATTTATTTCCTCAGGTGGGCTTTCCACTTTTAAAATGTCATTTTATACCATCAAAGACCACAAGTCTCAGCTGAGGTCTAAAATACTCTCCATAAGGTGTTTGTTGCTCAAAGGTCACTTCCATAGCAGGAGCTGTAGTTCAAAATAGGATGTTGACCAGAGTAATTTAGAAAACTTAAAGGAAAAATATTCTTGCTCTGTTTCCAGTTTAAGCCTCAAAATACATTTCTGTATTTATTTAAATCCGAGCAAACTGTATTTACACTCCTTTCTCTTACTGCTTTCATTAATTTCGTTACACTCTACAAATCTCTGCAGGGGGAATGTAGGTGGAATTTCTAAAGCTGGTACTGTCCTTGACCTTAGTTTATCTGTATTCTCTAAGACTTTACAGTCTTACAGTCAAACAATCCTACCCCTCTGGGAATTTCGTATATAGGACCAGGAATGACTTTGCATTGTACTCCTTGGATTATTGTTTTGGTTTCCGTTGCAGTTTGGTGTAATTAGCTTTTGGATCCAAATTGGATCACACTCTAGTAACCTCCCAACATACTTTCCTCCGTTTTTTTTTGGGCAAGGGGGCATCTAGGTTGGGTCAAAGCATAGCTGTTGTTTGAACAATCTCTTCTAGTCTAGAACCTGAAAGATGTAGGATTTTACAACACTAGAATTTTACATATAAAACCTCTCATAGTTTTGTAGTTAGAAATTAGTTATCTGCACATCTAATCAGATCAGTTCTTTCTCTATACATGCTATCTCTGAGAGAGTTAACTTAGCAAGTTTAATCATCCCTTTGATGCTATTCCTCTCCATACTGAACATGGAAATTCTTTTGCTACAAGTAACCATGTTCTTAATATTTCTGCATAATGTGAAGCTGATCACCTCCAGGCTTCCCAGATTTTGTCTGTAACACCCCAGGATTGCTGCCAGAAAAGAGAGTTTATTTTAAAAATGTATTTAGCTTCCTCAATTATCTTTCTTTGAGTGCTTTTTGGCTATATTTTTCATGCATTAATTGCTGAGTTAAGCAAGTACTTTCCAAGACTGAAAGTCTGAGAAGGCAGTTTTATGTGATAGCTCATCTAAAGTAGACTTTTTCCAAATCCTGTACAACACTGCTGATTTCTTTATTACTCTTGAATGATATTTTGTTATTACAGCACTCCCTTTTCCTCCCATGGAAAATGTATTTCAGTTTTTGGCACCAGTTCTCCATCCTTCCTTGGGAGTATGAAGATTGAAAGTATCAGGTGGTTGGGTTTTTTTCCCTACATACTCCATAGTAAGTTACCACTCTTGAACCTTCTCCCCTACATAAAACTGCAGGAAAAAAATTAATATTCCTTACTATTTGTGGCATCTTAAATGTGTTCTTTATTTCAGGTTTTTTACCATTCAAGTGTTATTTTTATGCTTCTTCACTTGACTCCTGAGTGTTTTGTAGTGCACATTCATTTCCCTCATTTTTAAAAGGCTTTTCAAAGCAATGTTGAAAAATATTTACCTGTGAACAAGGCACGGATATTCCAGTGGTATGCCCAAAAGTGCTGTTTTACTTAGAACCAAACTAAAGGATGTCTTCCCCCATGCTTGAGGGTTCAGGGTCACTGTTGAAAACTGTTGTCAGTAGTGACTTGGGTTAGACAACACTTTCCACTTACACCAGGTTGTCCACGGATGGAGAAATAACAACTTCCCCGAGCAATCTCTTCCAAGGCCTCACCACCCTTATGAAGAAGAATTTCTCCCTAATATCTAATCCAACTCCGCCCCCTTCCAGTCTGAAGCCAGCACCCCATGTCCCATCACTACATGTCCTGGTAAAAAGTCTCTCTCCAGCGTTCTTGCAGGCTCTCTGCAGGTACTGGAAGGTTCCTCTGAGGTCTTTCCAGGCTGAACAGCCTAAATTTTCTCAGCCTTTCCTCATAGGAAAGGTGCCTCATTCCTCTAATCATCTTTGTGGCCTCCTCTGGACCTGCTGCAAATGTCCTTCCTGTGCTGGGAGCCCAGAGCAGGACACAGCACTCCAGGTGGGGTCTCACCAGAGCTGAGCAGAGGGGCAGAATGCCCTCCCTTGCCCTGCTGGCCACTCTGCTTTGGTTGCAGCCCAGGATAAGATTGGATCTCAGGGCTGAGAGGAGCTGGCTCGTGTCCAGCTTTTCCTATCAGCATCTTCATACGCACCAGAAAGATCTCCTTTTCCAACAAAAGACTGTTCTTGGGGTCAGAATCAAAATGATGAGAGAAGCATTCTGTGCATTCTTGTCTGAGCTAGGATTATCATAATTTCATTCTTTCTGAACAAGTGGTAAACAGTAAGAGGATTCACATTAATGTTTATTTCTTTCTACTCTATTTGAAACATAGTTCATGTCTGAGATCATTAGGTCTCTTTTCATGTTGGTTATGAGCTTACAGCTCTTTTCTTCAAGTGCTGCCCACCTGTTTCTTAGCATCTCTCTTCTGATACCTTTTTCAATTCACACACTACTTCTTGCTCAGTGATGTTTGTTAGAGAGCAATCTTAACATTTCTCTTGACATCTCTTACTTTACTTTTGCTTAAGGTTAGAACATAATAGCTTGGAAACAAGAGGAGCTTATTGAGTGAAGGAATTTCTTTATATAATTTCATATAATGTCTTTACCTTTCATATTAATATATTTGGGGAGAATTTTTGGCATTTTGAAGTCAGTAGAAATTCTACCATTGATTTCCATGTCCATTAATAAGTAAAGTGATAATGGCCAAAATTTTTATATTGGTTATTTTAATTATGGTTATACCCTTCTGAGAAGAATATCTGCTTTTAAAGTTGATTCCAGTTTAGGGCAGTGAAAGCTCAGCTTTCCTCTCAGCAATGACTTTTTTGCCTGTAGTAACTGCTCCTAAAATATCCTGGAGGAGACATGGAAAAGGGTCTAGAAGGTGTTCTAATTTTTAAGACTCTTCACAATTCCATTTTTAAAATTCATGTGCTGTTGTGTTAATGTCTCACCTTGGCTCAGATCCGGAGTAAATCAACACAGCAGCTACCATAGTCTCTACATGAATGATTCATTGCATTTTCTTGAGATGAGACTGCTATTGGCTTGTTCCATGCTTTTGTGTTATCAAAATGAAGTTGTTTAATGGCCATGATCTACAGAATGCAATTCCTTCTAAATTTGCCGAAATTTGTTTGAACTGATGATTCCCATAGAGGAATGTTGCATTAGTACTCAGGTATCACTGTCTTCAGATGTTTTACTATCAACAGTGAATCCATTGTGAGTAAGAAATACTGTAAAAGCAAACAAAATACTGTCTTGGGTCCTGAGAGAGTCCTACTGTGTTGGACCCTGCAGAAGCGTATTAAGGAGGTAACCACATTCCAGTTGCACAGTATAATTAGGCAAGGACAAACAATGGGTTATACATTGTTTTAGGTGAAATTTTGTGATACGGTTGCTGCATTATTCCATTTTTTTACTGTTTGGTAGGAGCAGAGATCTTCGCTCTCTTCAACAAGCCCAAAACCCCACAGAAATGCAGCCAGTATTACACAGTGACTATCCCTATGAGGATCTCCAGGAATGGGCAGACTGTCAACAGCTTAGAAGCAAATTGGCTGGAGCACATGACAGATCACTTCAGGAAAGGAGGCTCATTGGTAAACGCCATCTTCAGCCTTGGAATGGTAAATGGTATGGAAATTACAGAAAGCATTATGCTGTGATTATTTTCCTTTCTTCTCTAATAGAGGCCATTATCTTTGAAGAGAAGATATTTGGAAGGTGCTTTAATATAGACTTGGGACAGATTTGTATTAGATCAGCCTCTTTCAGTGAAATGGAATGGAAGTACAGAAAATATTTTGGTATTTGAATAGGGAAAACAAATCATGTATTATATTTTATAAACATACTAGAGATGATTTTTTAATTGCAGAAATATACAGACTTAATAAACAGTACCTAGTAAAATGAATTAAACTAACAAGATTACAAAACAGATGACGTAAATAGAAGAGTGACTTTGCTGTCTGGCCACACACTGCATCTGGCTCTGATTGCAGGTCAGTGCAGGCACTTGAGTTTTATCTGGCCAACAAGAAGTCAGTTAATTCCAGTTCTTGCACAGACCCTTTCCACTTGGATGGCACACTGTTTTACAAAATTGTCTTTTATGTTTGTTTCATCTTAGCTAGAGTCATGCATAAATGTTGGTCTTAATTTAAGAAGATTAAAAATCCTAGAGTTTTGCATGTTGTGGAAAAGTGGCACTGGGTTCACCTTAGTACTGTAGCCAGTCTGTACTACACTCGTGGCCACCATGGCTTTGAAAGCAAGCCTGTTGTACAGAGAAAGACTTTGGTGCATGTATCCAAGAGACATAGCCAAGAGCCGTGAGAACAATTGCAGGGAAGTACTTGAACATAAAAATGTTGAAGCTGCAGCCGGATTAATTTTACTGGAAAATTATGTGACTGATATACTTCATGGTTAAAGTGCTTATGGCTGAATCTTTCACCTAGTTTTGGTTTGTTTTGCATTTTTCAAAAGGAACATGGTAACCCAGAGATTGCACATTCCTCCTAAGATTAGTTGGTTTATGCCTCAAAATTATAGGGAAGCTGCTTCCAGAGCATCTTCTTACTGTTGGTCTGAATTCCAGAACTCAGGATAAAACACAGGGATATGACTCAGTTCTGGTAAAAGTCAATCAGGAAATTAACGGGCAATCCTAATTTTCATTTTACAAACAAGTAGCAAAAAAAAAGGAAGGTCTAAAGTTCAGCTGATGGAATGCTTTCACACAGCTTCCTGGAAAGCCTTGTAATTGCTAGTTAACTTGCTTAAAAACAAATTGTCATTTACTTTATGTATATAAATTGCACAGAGGCAAACCTAATTGGCTCTATCAGGCTCAGTTATCAGACTTAGTGGTTTTTTTTTTTTTGTTATAAAATCTGCTTGTCAGTTCACTCTGAAATGTTTTAAACAAAGCATTTTTCCATTATTTAAACTTTGAGAGTTCATTTACATAGCAGAGCCCTGTGGGAGGTTCATGTACTTGGATACCAGAGTGAGGACTTCTGGATAACTGCCTGTGGACATAGATAATTTAGGCTTGAATGATGGCAATAAAGTTTCAATGCAAACAGGACAACAAATTATGCAAAAGTGGACAGAGTCAGAATTAAGTTAGATTAGTGATTGAAGATGAACAATTAATAAACATTTTCATTAGCATTTTACAGTTACAGGAGGAACAAGTTTTGAAATCAAAAAGCTGAAACAAGTTTTCTAGAAGTGTATTATGCTATGACAAGAATATCTGTAAGTTGCTATTAATTGCAGTTAAATGTTCCATCATTTAAATCCTAAATTTTTTCTGTGCTGCAGAGAAATGGAATAGCTTTTTCACTCATATGCCAGTCAGTATCAAACAACACAGGGTAGGTACGAGAGAAGAAGGAGGGGTCTGAGGGCTTCTCAGCTCCTTACTTTTTTCTAGACTTCTATGGCAGCCTCTGCAGCTCTTCATATCTGGTCTTATTCACTGATTAATCCTCTTTCAAACTAAGGTAGTATCAGCATAGATTCTTTAATTTGCTATATCATATTTCTTTTTTCTGGGGGCTGGCTTTCTTTTTGGCTTAAAAGTATGAATTCATTATTTTGCTTATTAGACTTAAAAGCAGGGTTATTATCTTCTTCTTTTCCCCCTTGTCTTTGGAATACCCAATGAAGTGAAGATTTCCAGATTGTCAGTAGTCATAAATCTGTTTCTTCCTTCTGCTAACAGTTTAATAATTAGTCTTTAAAGGAGTTTTAAAGTTCACTGGTAACAATTGTTTCTTTTTGCTTCTTGTACCAGATAATTATAAACAGAAATAAAACACAATGGCAGATCACAGTATGTAAACCATGCAGAGTTACACCATATATTAAATGTATTCAGATTTTGCTGGTAAGTTAGAAACAGCAGCCCACTTGGTCCTTGAATATTCTTATTTTTGCAGACACCAGTTATTTATTTAAATTTGCACTTCAGTTACTTGCTGGTGTTTTCCATCCAGCTCATGTAATTGATAATTCTGCCTATAGTCCCAGGTGTAAACTGATCCTGCCTAGTGATCTAAAGTGACCATAGGAATTCACCCTTGCCCTCTTCTAGTGAGAATGGAGACTGTTGCAGCAAGCTACAGATTAATGCCAAATGGAAAGGAAGTAACAGGTGGGGTCTCCTTCTTTCCTGTAACAGTAAGTCTCCAATCAGCACTGTGAGAAGGCAGGAAGAGTCAAACCTCTTCAAGGTTGTATTTTTATGCCTTAACAGTAATCACAAGCCTGTTCAGCTTCAGTTGTTTTGAGCTGCAGCTTTTTAAGTGCCTGGCATTTTGTATTTGTTTTACCATTCTGTGTGTGAATTTTCTGCCTTTCAAATCTAGAAAAAAACAGCCAACCAGCCAGAAAACACTGACAGTACTTAAACACAAAGTAAAAGAAACAAAACATGAGTTGCTCGGAAGAAGAAAGTAGTCAGGTTTTTAAGAGAGTCCAATTGATTGTCTCTGTCATCTGCCTGTGGTGGAGATGAGCCGGTGATGCCTTTGACCTATTATTTTCACCTTAGCAACTGAAGTACTGGGATTTCTATCATCCATATGGAATTATTTTCTTTGTGTGTACTGAAGTTGAAAAGATTCAGAAGAGGGGAGGAATGCAAATAGGAAGCAAAGGCAGACATTCAGGTCACATGGCCCATAAAGCCACAGAGAGCTAGTTTTCCTCATTGAGAGCAACAGCAGCCTAAAGGTTACTTCTCCTAGATAAGGAGCATTTGTAGTTCAAAGACAACAAGGGGAAAATTGTCGCCTGCTAAGACAGCTGTCATGGTAAAATAAGT
Source organism: Chaetops frenatus (assembly GCA_013400775.1). Classification (NCBI taxonomy): domain Eukaryota; kingdom Metazoa; phylum Chordata; class Aves; order Passeriformes; family Picathartidae; genus Chaetops; species Chaetops frenatus. The sequence goes on along the minus strand of VZTR01000965.1, from coordinate 43,514 downwards.
AATCTTTTCCCATATACCTCCTGTAAATCAGAGGCAAGAACATCAAAATAGGTTTTTGTCAATCGAGCTACATCAAATATTTATACAGCCCAGTGAAAATAGCTTTTTGTGCACAGTAGGATACCTTAATAAAAGATGCAGTGGTAATGGAACATTTTCAGAGGAAGGACAATGATTGTAACCTCTGCTTTTGCAGCCTTTTCTTTAAGAAAGAGTGAAGTTCTAGAGGAGAGATTGGGAAATGGTACTACAGCAAAGTCAAAATGTTTTGTTTTATTGGCATTTCTTACTGCCCTGTTGCAAATGGATGAATGTTTGGAATTTCTAAGGAACCTTTTAACTTAGGCTATGTTCCAGGAGCTGAATCTTGTTAAACGAGAGATCACCAAAAGAGAATACAACTGCATCAGAATCAGGAAATACTTTACATGAAAAACAGTGAAAACTGGAAAGACCAACTTGCCATCTAAAGCTTTATATGACTGGTCTTTGTAGACAGGTTAGGTAACATCCAGTTGAATACATGTATCTGTAAAATCTGCCTTGCAGGAATCTGTGTATGAGCTGTCACCCCAAAGTGCCAATATAATCAATGGAAATCTAGGCCTAGACCAATGTAGTCAGTAGGATTTGTGTTGTGATCCACCTCATCCTACGTCAGGATATGCAAAAGAGATCAGATACATCTAGATAAGACTGAGATACTTGGTGCTTCCTTTGCCTTAGTCTTCACAGACAGAGGCAAAAGTTGCACCCATCTTTTAAAAAAAGGCCAAAAGGACAAACCAGGGACCTCCAGGGTGGTCAGCCTCACTTCATTTCTGGCTGGGTCACTGAGCAGGTCCTCTTGGAAACATGTGTGCGGACTCATGAAAGAGTACAGTGACTGGGGACATCCAGCATGGATTTAACAAGAGTAAAACCTAGTTGAAACCGATTGTCCTCTGTGATAAAATAATGATTTGTGGGTGAAGAGAAAGCAGTAGATGTCATTTTGGGTGAATTCATCAAGGGACTTTGGCCATGGCTCCCACAATATTTTTGTATCCAAGCTGGGGCCATGCAGCCTGGATGGGTAAAAATCTGGTTAGATGGCTAGACTCAGAGGGCTGTAGTTAATAAGTCACACTTTACCTGGAGTAACAAGTGGAGTACCACAGAGATCTATCCTGGGGCCTGTTGTGTTTAACTGTTTTATCAGTGATGCACAGGAGGCAATGAAGCTTTCTTTTGTCAAATTTGTGGATGATCCCATACTCAGGAGACAGCTGATGGGCCTCAGAACTGGGCTGCTCCCAGAGGAACCTGGGCAGGCTGGAAAAACATGCCAGCAGGGGCTGTTTGAAATTCCATGAGGACAAATGTCCTGCCTCTGGGAAGAGAGAGGCCTTGTCACTTATGCAGGCTGAGTGTAAGAGCCTGAATGAGAGATGCGGGACTCCAGGCGGCTCTTCAAAATGCAGTTTATTCAGTCCGAGATGGTACAGCAGTCCAGGGTTGTGGGCCACAGAGCCTGTGCCTACAGCTGTCAGCTCCAGCTGCAGGCAGGCCTGGAGACCCTTTGGTTTTGGTTACAATACATTATATACTTTTCTTTGCTGAGCATCTTAACACAGTAGAACCAATCTATACCTTAACTTTTATCTGTAGCCTATCACAACTACTATAATTACCATATTCATGTTAGTATTCTCCAATCACTAAAAGTTAGTACATTACAGTTTAAGCTAGAAGTTGTTTTTCAGTTTCCTTGCAGTGGAAAATTCTGAGACCTTTTTTCTACTTACAACATTTGCTGACTTGTTTGCTTGTGCTATCTTTCTGCTTGGTAAAAACATCTTCTTGTTTGAGGTGGGTTTATCCTTTGTTCTAAGTCATAAAAACCCCTTCTAACTAACATACCCTTTGCCTCCTTGGTTATCCATTAAGACTGGCTCAGCAATTCCTTTATTCTATATCAAACCTTGCTTCCATCTCTATTCCTTCTTCAGAATCTACATTTGAAAATCTTTCTGCTAAGCATACATATCCGTGAGACTTTCTTGTCATACTTTCATCCTTCCCAACAGCTGAGGACAGCTTGGCTGGGTAGCAGCTCTGTTGAAAGGTCCAGGGGAATGTTAGAACCAGCACTTGAGAGACTAAGATTAGCCTGGAGAAAGAAAAGCTTTGAGGGACCTAACAGTGCCTAGCAGTGCCTATGAGAAGACAATCAGAAAGGTGGATCCAGGACCTTGATTGTGGTGTATGGTAGGAGGATTGGAAAAAATATACATAAATTGAAATAAGAGAGGTCCTTTTCGGATATAGAAAAACACTCTCTCATCATGAAAATAATCACTCTCTTGAGGGGGCTGCCCAGGAAGTTGGGCCATCTCCATTCTTGGAGATTTTGAAGATGCAACTGGATAAAGCCACAAGCAGTCTGGTCTGCAGTTGTATTGAACCTGCTTTGAGCAGGTAATTGGACTGGAGACCTCCTGAGTTCCCCATCCAGCTGAATTATTCTGTGATACTCTTGGATCATGTGCATCGCACCTAATGGGCCAGCTCTAGAACATGTGACTTAGCTCTTAGGTCTAGAGCCCTGTGTGATAAATGTAAGGCAGACAGACTCAGCATCTGTCCATTTCCTTGCCCTTCCACACCTCTGTGTAAGGGTTTCCCTGAAATTCCTGCTGATCCTGACAGCATAGCATGGGTTATAAGTGCCTTTTCTTCAAAACATGACCCTGCCAGCTTTCTTTTCTGCTGCATTCTCCTTTCCCTCATTATTCTCAGCATCCCAAATGCTTCACATGCAAAGGAATTAATGATCCAATTATTCTTTCCTGTGCCTCCCCTTTTCTCTGGAAGTGTAGTACATGACCTGTAAAAGGTAAAATGTGTGGCCAAGGTGTGAGATGTGAGAATTGGCAGGTGTGCATTCGTGACATGAATGTTTAAAACACTGTGGCATGACAGGTAGAGAGAGGAGGTTGGTTCTGGCTGAGAGGGACATCTCAGTGATTGCTGTCATCAGCCAGTTTCTGTAGAGTTTTTCACCAGCATTGCTCTGTTGAACAGCCGCTGTTCTTTACATTTGCAGCTGTCTTTCCCTCATCATTTTCCCCTTCCAGTTTTCTCATTTTGCATGGGTTTCTTTCCTAGCAAAAAAACACCCATTAAAAAAACCAATGGATTGTATGATTGGTGTATGTAGCCTTCAACAGTAATCATTGTACTTCCAACAAGGAAGCAAAATCTTAGAATCATTTAGGTTGGAAAAGACCTTTAGGATCATGGGTCCAACCGTAAACTCAGCACTGCCAAGTGAAGTTTCTGCTGCTTGTAGGCTCTCCCAAGCTTAGCTATTAGTTTCTAAAACATTGCATATGTGCCATCATATTCACATATGTGGAAGCTGTGAATTGCATGTGTGGAATGTGCAGCAGAATGAAACATAAAGGATGATTTACGAGTGAGTGTAAACACACGCCTGCTGATTGTGTTTTGATCGCTTATTAATTAGCTGGCAAACATGGGGCAGGGCGGGGGGAGAGCTCAAGCTGCAATTGTGCCAACAGTGTGACACTGAATTTCATTAAGGGAATTCACAATACAGGAGCAGTGCACTGGTGCTGTATAAAGCTGCCCTGGCGAGATCTGGATGTCTGTGTCTAGTAGGGATCTGCTTTCAGTCTTAGGTGCGGTCCTGTCATCCCTGTTTTGGAAAATTAAAGGGCTATTTGTACATTATGCATCCTGAAATAGATTTGGATATGGATTTGGATGCTGGAATGTGATATTTCACGGAAATTTAGTTGGTTCCCCCTTTGTAGTGTGGGGTCTAACAAAGTACTGTTTTTGAGTGAAAACCAGTAATTAAATCTTGTACCCTTTGATATGTGGCAAGCTTGCTTTCCCTGTGTTTTCAAACCTGTAATCCAGCTACTTAGTGATCTGGCCTGTTATTTCCCAACAAAAATGTCTGTGCTTCTCACTTGGATGAGAAATCAGTCTGGATGACAGGAGTTACTGCTTTGTAGTCCAGCTCATCCACCTTGGAGCAATGTGTAATCCTGGCTTGCTGTAGTGGTGGGGAGTCTTCGTGTCTCTTTATTGTAAATAGAGTTGCAGGAAACCTGCCTGTGGAAACTGTGGAAGTAGACAGAGTATTTTTCTACTTCTTTCAGTCTCCCAAAAGAATCTCAAGGAGAATCCCTAATAAGTGGTTTAAACCTTTTCCTTCACAAGTGAACAACAACGAAACTGTATTTAGAGACAAACACCTCCTCACTTGCAACTTAATGACTCAACTCAAAGGGACTATGCAAGTAGAAACAGAGAGGTTGGCATTGACACCTACAGCAGCAGTCTTGCTGCAATGTGTGTGTGTATAGATATGAGCCTCCAAATGCAGGAGTCTTGTCTGTTGTGGGCTTTGCTTGCAACAAATTTGTTATTTGCAGATAATAAACTGAATTTAGATCATGAAATGACATTGGAAGATGTTGACTGAGATTGTGTCTGCAAGAGGTAAGAAGCCTCTTAATCTTCTTCACTGCTTCCTTTGTGAAAATTGTTTCTGAGTTTGATATATGTTTTCCCTTGGAGGCAGCTATTCCTTCCTGCTGGCATTTCTTGACCTTGTAACATCCACCTGGAAAGCAGGATGACCCTGATGAAACACCTAAGCAGGCTTATCCAGAAGACTCCCCTGTCAGTTCAAGAATCTGTCAGTTTGGCATGTGTGACTGCATTTAAAAAACATGTATCATACCAGTTCAAGGAATATAGTGTTGTTAGAAATGTAAGGAAACCATCATGCAAAATACAACATTTGGGGAGGGGATAAGCAAGGTCTTCATAATCAGTCATACAGGGTAAATATATTGTTCACATTAGAAAGGCTGAAAAAGACACTTTTTGACAATGTGAGAAGACTTTTCTGTTTGTAAAGAGCACAGTCCTGCTTATTTACAGTTTTCCGAAACGTAATTCTATTGTTCCATCAATCAGCTTATTTTAACAAAGAAAATACGGGTTTTTTTTCAGTTGTTCTGATTCTGTTCTGTCATGGAGCTGACAAAACCTAAGTTCTGGTGTATGGGAATGATTGCTGGTTATAGAGTGTGTGGCTGAGTTAAAGGAGAAAGTGCTGCTCAAGTAACTTTAAGAGTATGTGCTGTTTGAAAAAAAGGCTGAATGTGTTGGGAATGCAAATGAGAACAGAGAGGCACTAAACCAGATGGTCAAAATGCCTTCATAAATTGATTAAATAGTTATGAATGTATCTTTTCTTTCACACTGTTCAGATATGCCAGTTCATCCTTACTCCGTGTAGATCATTGTAGCTGCAGTGGCTGATCCATATGCGGGGTTCTGACTTGTGTGAGTGAATGGACATAGTCACAAGTACCAGTATCATAAATATAATAAAAATAATATACCTTCAAAACCCCTTGAAAATAACACGTTAACATAATACATGGTCTTTAGTGTGTTTATAGCTTTAAGTAGATGAGCCGTACTGCTGAACTGAGGACTGAATCACTTTTGTCTGCTCAGAATGGGAGAGCTGTGGTTTCTGATAGCAGAGGGTTGAATAACAGACTGGACAGCAAGGTTTGCTATTAGGGAGTAGGATTGCTCTTAAGAACTGCTAGAGATACAACTCTCATTCATTTAACAGAGCTGGACTATTGGAGAATGTCTATGAACTTTCCTGTAACATACTTGGAAGAATATGTTATTAATAAATTCAGATGCCTCACTACACATGGCGTGCCTTCTATATAGCTCACAGACAGCCCTGTGTTTTCACAGATTCTTTACATGGGACAATGGATGGAGTATTTCTCTTTGAAGATGTTGCTGTAGAAGACAGTAAAACCACACAGGGCTATGATGCAATTGTGGTAGAGCAGTGGACTGTCTTGAAGGTATGTGTACGTTCTTTCTTTTTTGACTTTTTTTTGTAAATCAAAACACTCCAAGACTATGGGACAGACTCTCATGTACTGATCTGTGCTCCAACAGTACCAGCAAGGCAGCCAAGGTAAAGGGATGCAACGTTAACAGTAATGCCAGTTCACCACACTCTGGGTTTGTGCTACACACTTCTGATCTTGATAAACCTCATGCTTTTTTTGGAGGGTAGGAAACGTGAGTGACAGTGAGCAGTGAAACTCAGGGCTATCTGTCTCAAAATTACAGATGTCTGCTAGATTAACTGCACAGAGGATCTCCATTGGTTGTCAGGGCAACATGATCACACAAGTCACTGTGGCATCGCAGTTCTAAAGAAGTCAGCCCTTTAGGTAGGCAAGATTAGCTGCACCAGGAAAGCACAGAGAACTGCCTTGGCTCTGTCTGAGCTCCTTCATATGCTGAAAAAACATATGAAATAAAAAAAATGCATATTCTGGATAGGCCCCTATACACAAACCATGTGTGTCACAACTCGTCCTGCAGATCCAGGTGCCCATGCAGATCAGTAGAAGTACTGCTTAGGCCAGATTGATCAGTACCAATCTTCTACAGCAAATTTGATACGCACAATGCCTGTGTATTTGGAAAGCTGGGCTTAAATTCGTTGTGACTTGAAGCAAAAAGAACATGGGGAGAAAAAGAAGTAGTTCCATAACTCATAGAAGTTTTTTTTGTTGTTCTGTCTGATGTCTACTGTAAATAGATGTTGTGTATCTATAACGGCAATACCTGATCATTTCACTTGGAATGCATTGTAAAGGCTGTAAAATCCTTAGAGAGATAATCCCTCCTTTTGGCACACACATGCCAGAAGAACAGATTAAGGAAAAATCAGACAGATGTTAGAGTAAGTGTGTAAAATTCCAGGAGACTAGGATTAAGAGTTTTGTTATTAGATGACGATTTTGTAATGCAGTAAGAAATGGCCAAATAGTAATGGCTACAAATGACTTGAAGAACACTTTAGTGTGTTAATAGCAGCTTTTCTTGTTGCTTATGTGTGTCTGAAAAATGATTCCTTTATTGCATTAAATATTATTCCAGTTATGACAGACTTGACTGTAAATTCTTGTTCAGTTTTAGGGTCAAATTGTGGTGTTGCCATTTAGGAGCAAGGTTTTGGGATAATGACAGATGGTTTCATGAGTGCATTAGGTCAGGGCTGATCAAGAAGGCAAATGTTAAGAAGCATTAATGTTAACCATATGTTTAAAACTGTTAGGAAATGAATAGAGGCTGAAACAGCAAGTATATACTACTGCATACTACTGTGTAAGCTGTGTTTGACAGCACCTTGTTTCAGAAGTCTGTGTTAGCACAGTAGTTTAGAGAAGAGCAGTGCATGTGGTCAGTGATACCGACAGCTTCCATATTAGGAAGACTTTACATGGTGCATCCTTTCAGCCTGGAAAAGAGAAGAGCTACAGGAAGTGGAATAGGTAGAGAGCTCCTAAATCATGGGAAAGAGGTAAATAGGGATTGTTTGCCATCTCTTGCAGTATAAGAACTACGTGCCAAATGGCACTAGTCAGGGCCAGGTGCAAAGCAAACAAAAGAGAGATATTTCAGATAATTATTTATGCAGCAGATCTGTGGAACTCCTTTCTGGACAAGGTTGTTGTTTCAAGAAGTTTAGAGGATCTTGTGTTCATACAAGTGTTTTCATTCAGATCAGGAGTGACTTTTTGAAGTGAACCCACTGATCCATCCTTAATATGCCTCACCTCACCTCACAGAATGGTCCCACAGTGCACAAATTTGATTTCTTTCTGTAGAAAGTAAACCAGACATGGTAAGTACACAAATGTATTTGGGGCAGGTGTCCTACATGCTTGACCTAATATATGCTACTTTCCCTTAACCATCACTTAGAGCCATGTTGGAAATAGCTTTCCGAGTTATAAACGGATTCTTGGCTGGAGCTAGTTTGGCTCTCAGACAACCAATCCAAGGTTCTCCGTGTCAGTAGGATATCATAACAAAGTTAGGCATAATCTATGTGGCCACAAGACAGCTTCTGTCGAGCTACATGATGAGGATAATGGGGATCCTGTGTTGGCAGAGTGCTGACCAAAACACCAGGACACAGCAGAAGAGTATTTTCTAGCAGGGCCCTTTGAAGTGTTAGAGGCCTCATAGGTGGAGTGTCATTTGCTTTCAATTCCAGCAATTCCATGCTGGAGAACACAGCTGGTCAACAAATTAAGGAATTAACTTCCCAATGCCATCTGGTGTGTCAGAAGATACTGTATTACTACACACCATGTCTTTGTGAGGGCTAATGCGGAGAATCTCCTGTTCCAGACATCAGATTTGGGATGTGCAATTTCAGAAACTGACTGATAGCATATACACAGCTTGTCAGTGTGATCAGATTCTTCTCTGCTGTAATTAAAAATTTGGATGCTGGGTGTTCCCTGTCAGTTTTGCTCATTTGAGATCAAGAGTGACTGTTCTGTGGACATTACAAAAATGTTCCCCACCAAGCTGAAAGTGGAAGAATAAGGGGAAGAAAAACTTTCTGAAGGAAGAATGTTGAGGCATTAGGGAAGTCGTGCAAAGGTCTTACCCATTTAGAGAAAGAGCAGAGCTGGCCAGCTTGGTTTTCTCCTCCTGCAGTTTAAATAACGGCCAGGATTTATCTTGCCTCATGCTTTCTGAGACATAATAAGCGTAGATTGATAAAGTCGTGGAATCAGTGAAATGACTGGAAGCTGGGGGATCTGTAGACACTTGAACAGTGTCTTACCCAGAAGACAAAGTGTTAAACACTGCTGGAATTCACCTTCATTTACCATCAACGCGGAATAACGCAATGGCAGAGGAAGAGACTGTAAAATGGCGAAGAAGACAGAGTTCAGTAGTGACAGAAGATGTCCAAGAGCCAGTAAAGGCCTTCTTTCTGTTACGAGTGTTAAAAAGTATAATTGTTACAGAGATAGTTATGGAGCAGTGGTATGACACTTTATGTAGAGGGTTGGGGTTTTTTTGGTGTACATTCAGCTCTGATCTACATTAACATTTTCTATTTGTTATTTCCATTTGTACCAAGGCAGTGGAAGAAGCCCTGATGGGCAGCATGACATAAATGTATATAATGGACCCTTATTTAAAATTTGTATCAGATTTGGTTATCTGGATGAGCTTTGGAGTTATTCAGATGTGGTCTGAACTGAATGTAAATTTATTGTGCTGTATCCTAATTAAGAAGAAGAAGAAACAAACAAAAGAATCCCAGCCACAACAAAAGAAAGCTTTTTTAGAAAGGGAGACATGTAGCGTGTATCGATGCCCTTTAGAAAGAAAACCTTTCTAAATGAAAAGGTAAAGGGTTGCTGTTTAGCCATAAACACAAAAGAGAGGGGTTGGCACACCTCTTAGCAGGGAAAGTGCTGCCTTTTTAATTGCTAAGGCTAATAGAGAAAACAAGCTGAACAGTGTGATGCACTCAGTATGTGTGTAAAATGTCAGTTTGTAGAGGATGTAAAGCTCGCAGCTGTCACAGTATGTGGTCCCGCCAAGCAGCAGACAGGATGTAATAGCTCTGAGTAATTTAACTCTTTCTTCTCAAAGTAGAGCTGTGGTATCCTCCACAAATGACCACAGGACTTGTTATGACAAAATACTGCACTCATCCTTATCACTTTAACTCTAAAAATGTCAGGACATATTATTTCCACTGCAGTCTCTGAGATCTAGCCCTAAAACTCGTTTGATGGTTTTAATTCTGCTTGTGTAGGCAAATGTGGATAGACAGTTATGATTAATAAGGGCCTGCATGATTTCCCTCTCCCCAACTCTAAATCTGTCACCTTCCCTTCCCCATTACCCAAGACAAAATAGCTAATACTGTCTTTAAAATTGAGTGCTATAACATTTATTTTAGATTGCTGCATTGTTCTGCCTCTGAAGCTGTGTTCATTTTGAAAACACTGTCCTTAATTTACACATATTTTCTCATTCAAAATCTTGAGCTGCTGATTCATCACTTTGTATTTGCTGCTATAACATACCTTTGGTGTACTGACATGAATTAAAACCTCAAATATATTGTGGTGTTGCCATTTCCCAGGCAGATTTGAATGGGGTCAGTCTCCACTGTAGACATGGTAAACCTTTTAAAGTGCGACATACCAAAAGATTTAAAAATTTATCTCTGCTGAGCCTAGGTTGCAAGTTGCCTTAATGTAAGCCTTGAAACAAATTCTCTGGAAATGAGGATTTGATTTGTCTGTAAATCTGATTTAGGTCATATGTCAGTTAAGCCATGTTCTGCTGTCTCCGGCCACGGGAGAAAGGCATGACCAGGTCAGCCGAGGAGCTGATGGCCATGTGCACAAAAAGCCCAGGGGACTCACGTGTGTGACCCTCTTTACCATCCAAAGGACAGATGTGCTGCCTGGGCATAATATTTCAGCAATGTCTGTTGCTGAATGCTTGTTGCTTTTTAAGAAGAGCTGAACAAAAACCTTCAGGAGCCTGTTATCTTCCAAAGGTTTTTATAATTCTTGTTTCATTCCTTTATGTAAGGTATGAAAGCAGCATATATGCATACATATTTGTCTGCTGAGCTCAGTAGACATAGGTTTAAAATTGATTACAATCCACAGGATAATATTTTCATTGGTTTTGATGATAACACATTCTAGTAATATGAAATTGGAACACCCCTGATAATTTCTTGTGGCTCTAGTAGTATTGATTATCTAACAAGGTGAATGCTTCTTCCATGTGAGTAAAGGGCACTTGCAGTAAACAGACTGAGAAGCACTGTATAGATTAAAAAATCCTTCCTAGCTGTCACAGTTTTCTAAGAATTACTTCTCAGCTCACCCATAAAATCTTTCAGGGAAAAGTGAGCATCCCAGATGTAAACTTCCCACTTAAGAACAAGCTGAGAAAAAGTATTTCAGTCCTCTTTTATACTTCCTATAAAACCACACGGGGCACATGTTTCTTTTGCCTAGCAGATGACTCCAGCTGGGCAGTGGTGCCCTGGGTAGTCCACCTGTGTGAGCATGCTGAGGGGCATGGCGATGATTAGGCTGCGTGTGTGGGGCACTCAGGTAGTGTTTTTTTAATGTTGTTTTTTTCCTCCCAGAGAATTGATGGATAAACAATAAAATAAATTCTCACCTTCAGGTACACATCAAGTGTTGCAGGAATTGTGAAAGTAAAAATGCCAGAGTTATCAAGAAAGTGTACTGATGGATTGCTAGATCACATTTATTTCTTCTGTTTCACGGGCAGTTAAGTGGAGTTGTCCCATCACGTGTACATTGTCTGTCCAGTGGTGAGTTCCACACATTTCATAGAATGTTTCCATGCTTCCTGTGTGGAGAACCTTCTGTGTCAACACATTCACCTTGCCCAGCTTTTGCTGCTGACCCTGTGCTTCTATAAATGCAGCATTGTGTTGCTGTGCAAATGTACTTCTGTGTTCTGGTGCAGACAGTAGTATTAGGAGCACTCTGCTCTTTCTGTTAGTTTATATACATGCTAGAAAATAGGATTTGCATCCACAGAAGTCACTGAGAGAAGCAGACTTTGTGGGCACAGAAGGTTGTTGTTTTAATTTTTACCCTAGATGTGGAGCCAGCTGTGAATGCTACTCAGCAGCCTGTGTGTGTACGGAAATTATGACTGGATACATCTGAATTGCATAAACACTGTCTTAACAAGATGCTGCCTCATATAGTGTTACAGCCTTATTATGTTCTCCAAAATATTTCATACTGCAGGAATTCATATATATATTAGTAATTATAAATAACTAAATTACATACACCCAGAATATTGAGAGAAAAGCCTGCCTGTGGATTTATTTCTCTTTTTTTTTCTATTACCTTTCCACTAAGGTCCCCATTTGGCAGCTACTCATTGTTGCTCAGTGACCCACCTGCTTCCCAAAGGTACTGGTGCTTTCCAAGGATGCAGGAGCCATCCCACAGCCCTCTGCTCCACAGCTAATGGATGTGTAGCAAGGTGCTGTGGTATGTTACACGGGGAAATTCAGGAGCAGCTCAATATTAGAGGAACAAAGTCCAACTTTTTTATTGCTGAAGCATTTGTGAAACTTCTCTTTTGCTTCCAGTAAATGTTTTTAGTGGTTCAATACTGTTGCACTGTCAGCAGAAATTACCTCTTGGAAGAAGTCTGAAAAGGAAGAAGGCAAATAATTCACAACTTTAGAGCTTGAATTTAGTCCCCCTGTCAGCTGTGTTACTGTGAACATAAAATGTTTGCATCATGCTTTTACTGGGTCATTCTTGCACAGTCCAGATATTCAATTTCTCTCACTATCTTTTCCACTAAGGTGCAAGTCCTGCCTTTGCCAGCTCCATTTCCTCCCCTCAGTGCCCAGGGACAGAAAAGCTTTGGCTTTGGCAGAGCTGGGGACTGGTAGCCAGCCTTGGTGCGCCATGCCGCCCTCATGGGCTCTCCCCTCTGTTTTTTGTAAGGAGCTGGGTTTGAATCCAGTGCCCATTTTCTGAAACAAACAGTAGGTTACACTTTCAAAGCAACTTGTTTTTTTTAGTCCCCATCCTCTTTGCCATCTGTCAGTAGATTTTGGTACACAGTCTGTTAGGATTTGCTGATAAAGGTTTTATTAAGATTTATTTAATGGGATATTCAATCTACTACTCTTTAATCCATGTCGGAAAAAAATATTAAATAGTGACAATCCATAGCTGCCTTGTAACTAAATCACATTCACTTAGCCCAGGAAAGAATGATTTCTGAAGAACTACTGTCTCACAAGAGCTTAGTAGTTGTCTTGTTTATTATCTTGCTGTGGTTAAAATTGCTGCAGTAGGGGAGGAAAAGAAAAGAAAAATTGTTAATGCAGTTGTTTGTGTGGCTTGCCCTAGATATTATTCTTACCATTTTTTAATCTTTTTTTTTCCCTAATGAGCAGAAACAACTGTGAAAGGAAAAAATGCTGAAAACAAACAATACGACTACAAATAAAAAGAATTCTTTTCATGTGATGCAAGTCAAGGGAAAATCCTAGCTCAATATGTTCTGGCTTCTTGACATTCAAGGTGTGATCAGAGATTACTTATCATCCACAGGAGAGTGGGAAGCAAGTTAATTAAAATTTTCCACCCTTTCAGTGGATGAAATGTCTCCCAGTTTGAGATGCATTGTTTGAACACTTCTTTTTCAGGAGAGCTCTGGCATGGTTTTTTCCTACTTGTACTGGTGTTCAAAACCAGTATTTGCTAGTTAGAAGGAGCATTGCACTTCTATTTGAGGGAACGGTATGTTTGAAATTTTATTGCTATTGTCTCTAATAATAGTAGATAAAATAATTACTGTATTAAATATAAAACAAATACAAGATGACTTTTTTCCTCTGCACCCGTCCCCCAGTGTATTGCTTGTTTAGAAGCATTTTTGCTTTAGAAAGCATTTAATATGACACCAATTAAAGGTCTGTATAACTGTGACTCCTGCTGGCACACAAATTCCAGTCGTGGGGTAGAATTACAACCGATGATTGAGGAGGGAGGAGGGAGAAGTAATTTCGTGTGATCTTAAAAGAAGCTTCAGTTATCTGTATTTGCAAGTCGGGAGTTTGAAGCCCATGTGGTTTAACGTGTTTATTCTGGAGTGACTCCTTTCTCTTGTCTGCCATCTTCAAACTCAGCCAAGTATTGGGAGTAGTCTGTTACCCAAGGACCTGGAGATGAGGTGCAGTGTCTGACTCCAGCGAAACGTTGTGGAGTTGGAGGCAGTTTGTTAAAGGGCCTGAGGAGCTCAGAGGAGGGTACACCCCTGCCTGATATACACACTTCCTGCCTCCAGACAGCCCAAAGGCACACTGGGGTGTTGGGTACCATCACATGGGAAAAATAAGAGGTCACCTTTTTGTAACAACTATGTAGAACTCTTTCACAATAGATTGGTTCTTTTTGATTTTTTTTACAGTGCTAGATTTTTTAAAAAACATTTCTTTTGGCCTAATTGACTTAAAAATTATTTTCTGATAACTCTACCCTTTTGAATGTGCTTACCTGCTTGTTTCCTTTCTGCACCACTGGGTTGTGAAATACACCATCATCTGCTGCAGATGATGCTTAATGCTGACAAGTCAGACAGGTCCAAAGTCAGCCCTGTCTCGCTGCTCAGAGCCTGCAGGGACAGGGGGCTGTGGCAGGAGTGATCGTGTGTCCCTGAAACAATTTGGCTTCTACAGCAGCCAAATGAGCTCTGCATGGTATTGATGTCCTTCCTCATTGCTGTAATCTCCCTCTGATTTCTGACATTTGTTGCACATCCTGATGCAAGAAGAAGGTTCTCCCTGCTAATCACCCACCTTAGGCAATGAATACAAAATAGAAATCCTCTTTACAACACAAGATGTTCCTCAGGGCACAAACAAGCTCTGCTGTGCCAGTCTTTCCTGATCTGCTTCCCCCCTCTAAATGAGTGTGCTCCTTCTGGTTTTTCCTCTGCAAACACTGATTGATGGAGAGGATGTTTTAGACAGGTCCTTTTATGTGGCACCTCATGAGGAGCTCGTGATGGTGGATGCTCTGACCTTAATCATCATGTTGCATATTTTCATCTTTATTTTCTGAAGGTGTTGTTGAGCAGTCTCACAAATCTCAGTGTGTTATTAATATGTCTTTTGGAGACATTACATATTAAAGGCATCTAGATATGTCATAATTTTTTCATTACCATTGGATGCTCTATTTTAAAAACTGGAAAGAGCACACAAATATCTATCTTCCAGAGGGAAATGGCAGTCGAAGGAGACTCTGAATCCACCACGATCACACCTGCAGGATAAGTGCTGATTGCTCCAGAGGACATGAGTTAAGGGCCATGCAGTATTGCCCCCCTCTTGCAGGGTGTCTCTTTCCTCTCCCAGAGTTAAATTACAGTTTGTCCAGGGTGATGTTGTGAAGTAGCACAACCTCTTCAAGCCCCCACAAAGCTCTGTACAGAAGTAACAGTAGTAGTGTTCTCTTGCAGGCACTTTCTGGGGTAGAGATTTTAAACATTCTCCTTTTAAGCACAACTGATACAGCTTTTTCAGCTATTTGCACTTGAAGTCATGATCAGGTTTTTAATAGGTATAGTCAGGCAGCCATTCAGTTATAAAGATATAAGTGACCTAAATTACATTTGTTAGAAGAAAGGAACAGCTGAGATTGGAGTTCACTAAAATACCTTGAAATAACTACAGCAGGATTTGGATTAGTTCTGATCAAATGACTGTTTCATTACTGTGGAATAAATGGATTTTTTGGAACTGCAAAACTATTGTGCCTCCCCCACGAGTGTTGTGAATTGGCAGTTAAAGCTCCTTACGTGCACATGAAACCAGTGTAAGGGCCTGAGCTTTTTGGCAATGTAATTATTATTCCAATCAAATTTAGTTATATTTGTAGAGACTAGTAGTTACCATTTGTCTTCTTTTGTGTTTATTAAACTTAAAAACAAGTAAATATGCTCTAGCATCTATTCATTAAATTACTGGCAGTCTTGGCAATTAGACACCTCACTGGAATAATCTTTGTTGAAACCACCAGTGGTTCTTTCTGTGTGGATTGCAGGGTCTGCCATTTAGTTGAAAGAGAATGAGCAAGGCTCTGCTGGGTGCATGTGCAGCAGGAGCCAGACTCTTGCACTGAAAGGCAAAGCTTTCCGTCTCGCCCACAGATTTCCTGATTCAAAATAAGAAGGCAGCGACATGTATTTGTGGGCGATAAAAGGAACAGATTCGTACTTATATTTTTTGTTGCTGTAGTTGGCTATTTTCCTTTTGATCCATCATAGTAGAGTAACATGACTGATGGCAGTGCAGATATTCAGGATTTGCTGAAGCCTAGACACTTGCAGAATCCAAGCAGAGCAATGCTGTCATTTTTTCACTTACTTGAACATATTTTTTCTTGGGAGGAGAAAATTGATAACATACAATGAATTTATCCTGTTCAGATCTGGAATGAGCTAAAGCTAGATGGATGAGTCAGGCGGTGTAAAAACAAGATCACAGATGTTTGCCATTTTAAACAAACTCTAACAGTTTGGGATGTATGGGCGGTCAGTCATTTGTCTCATGTTTTTGAACGTTTTTCTTCCTGCCTAGCTGAACATAAAACATGACCCATTTCAGTGCAAAATCCCTTTCTCCCTCTGAGAAAACCCACACCTTTATTTTCTCTTGGGGTGTTTTTTTGGTGTCAAGCTGGCTGTGGCACTCCGAGTGATGATGCCAACTGTTGCTTTTCCTTCCCCAGGGAGTTGAAGTGCAGACAGACTACGTTCCGCTGCTGAATTCCCTTGCCATGTACGGCTGGCAGCTGACGTGTGTGCTTCCTACTCCCATTGTGAAGACAAACAGGTAGGGAGGGGTGGGTGCTGCCTTTTGGCCAGGGAAGCTGCTGTACAAGCACTGCAGTCTGCACAAGCAATTCCCTGTGCAGTCAGTGTGGATTTCCTTGCAAAGTCTGCTGCAGCTGTTCTTGGGGTTTTCCGAGCATCAGAAGCCACATGTGGCAGGAAGCACATATCTGGTGGGCAGAAAGATTGCAAGGTGGCAGTGTGGTTTCTGCATGAATTCTCTGGGTGTTGTTTCTGCCTCTCTGTAAACTTCATGACTGTAGAATTCCTGCTCTGGATCTTCCAGTACCGTCCTTTAGAGCAAAGACAAAATTTGTGATAATGTTTGGAGTCAGATGTTGTCTAGCTGAAGAAAATTTTATTCGTAATAGATGTCTGTCTAATGCTGCTGATACAGTCTAGCTGAGCAGAACGCTGTGAGACTGCTCTAGTAGCCTTGTGTGCAGATGTTATAATTCTGTGGTCTACTTTGCTATTATTACTATTCTGAGTTTTTAAATATAAATGCAAATCACTTAAAAATAATCTTCATAACTGCTGAAAAAAAATCCCACTTGTTAATCATGAAGGTGGTGCTTTCTGAATTTTCACTGGTCAGGAATATATTTATATGTATATATACACAAATATAATCAGTCATGATTTTTTATCTTAAAAGAGTAAAAATACCCCCAGCTCTTCATGAGATTTGGATGAAGACTACTCCTACACATGAAAACCTAAAAAGTAAAAGGCCATCTGTGTTGAGGGAGAAACTGTATTTAAGTTTTACATAAATGTTTAAATATAAGAATGAATAGAAAATCACAGTTCTGATTAGTAATCCCTAACTCTTAAAGATACATATATATATATAATTTTCTCCCAGCTTTCTGTATCCCACTAATACCTTGAGTAACAGGTTAGTGCAGAAGGGCACCCACCTTGTGGTTGTTCCTCCTGCCATGCTGCAGACTTACAGGGAGCACCCAGCCCTATTCCAGATCAGTGCCCCAGGAAGGAGGGAAGGAACACTCTGGTGTTGCTAACACACACATGCACTGGGGCTCTTGGGTTTCTTCCTTTTTGTTCCAAACAATTTATTCTGTGTTTACACACTAATGCTAAAACATTCAGCAAAACCGTGTCACAGGCTGACAGGCTCTATCACTCTGAACATTCCCCTCTCCCTGCCCCCAAAATACCAGGCTGCTCAGAGATGCTAGGGACAGGCAATGTGAGGATCATTCTTCATTTTGTTCTTCTTTGACCTGCAGAAATAAATGACTGAGATGGATTTTTGCTTTGAATGATGCTGGATGTGAATTTAATTCATTCTCAGGAGTGTGCATTTGTTTCTTTTCAGGGAGGGGAATTTATCTACAAAGCAAATTGTATTTCTTCAGAGACCTTCCTTGCCCCAGAAAGCAAAGAAGAAAGAATCTAAGGTAAATAACCTTGAGTTTCTGGTTTCTTTGGGTTTTGCTGGTGGTAGTTTTATATTGGAATTGATTTCCCATAGAAGTAAAATGGCCTATTCAATGTTTCTGCGATACAGGAGAAAGACAGAAGGAATGGAACTGTTCAAATGAAAGAAACAAAAAATGCGCAAATTATGTCAAAGCTCCTAGATTTCATTCTCTTTTGAACTCAGAGCAGCAGAAGAGATGTAGATTTTTCTTCACATAAACCTCCATTTAGGCCTAAAATTCTCCGTCCATGTTCAGTGGCTGCAAGGTGGAAGCAACACTATTTTCTCTCACCCATTTCCTGTGTTTTCTGTTTAAATTGCTCTCTTGTTCTCTCTCTCTCTCTCATTCTCACTCTCTCTCTCTGGTTTTGGTAGAACCTGGCACAATGTAGGCCTGATCTTGGCTGGTGTTTCTGTTGTGTGAATATTAATGAATTCTGCTGCAATTTAACAAAAAAAAAAGCCTCTAGAATCCAGCTCAATTATATAAAGGCATAGCTGACAGCTGACGATGTACGGATGTGGATGCGTGTATGTATTCCCATGTCCATTTTTAAACACTACATAGCTATGGGAACCCCTGCCCAAACCTGTCATGCCATTCAGCTGGAGAGAGAAATGCAAGGACTGGAAACTGAGAGAGTGATGGCCTTCCTACATTGGTCAAATTTGCCTTGCCCTTTCAGTATGAAAGGGATCAGGAAAGCCAGATGAATTATGGAGAAGATCTCTGGAACCACATGATGATGAGGTTGCTGACTAATGCAGCCTTGTTTTTGTTCTGGCTCTGTGGGCTTTGGTGAGTGCTGCCAGCCCAGTATCACCTGCAAGAGTGGGTGCTGGAGGCCATGCAGAGCTGAGCTGCAGCAGGAGATCAGAAATGCTGAGCAGAGCTGAGCACCAGGAGAATTTTGCCCAACAGTTTAGATGATTGCAGATAGTTTTCATCTATGAAGCGCTCACTGTTTCGGAGCCTGGTTCTGTGAAAGTTGTCTTTTTGATTCAGTGCAGACCAGGGGAGTGTTTGAACTGACTGAATCAGGAGAAAACTGCTGGGAGTGTGACTGTGAATTAGGATTTCTCTCCTGATTTGTCTCTCATTAGCAAAGCTGGAGCCCAGAATATTGTATAAACTTGTTCCAAAGCCCATTTTCCTTGTTTTTTCTCTTTGTTTTCAGGTGATTAAAGGGATCTTGGGATGAGTGTTAGAGTGCCTGTATTTGGTCATTCTTCTCCTACCACTGTGTGTGGTTTTAGTGGAAGGGATGGGAACCCATACGTGGTTGTTCATCTTCAAATAGAGAAACTAGTATGATGCTGATTTCTTGTATTATAATAACACATACATACCATCCAGATGACTTAAAACTTTGTTTAAGTTTTCTTCATTCCGGGTTATAAAAACTTATTTAACAATGTCTGGTTGACAAAACAAAGGACTCACTCATTGGCAGTGTTAAATATACAGGCATATTTGAGGGCAAGAATCACTACAGCATATCTTCATACCAAAGGTCAAGGAAGGATGACATACCTTCATTATAGTTCTGTAAAGAGATGTAAGACTGGTTCAACGTCCGTAAGTGGTTGTTGTGCCACATCAAAGATGCCAACCCAAGCATTTCATTAAAAGCTGCTGAATATTCTGCACATACAACATCACAGGCTCTCAGGGATTTTTTTAAACTTGAGCTATGGCATGTCTAAAATGTTTACAGATAACCCTCAGAGAAGGGAAATAGGATGATGAAATTAAAAGGATATTATTGCATTGTTGGAAAATGTTCTGTCCTATCTTTGCACACCAATGAACTGTTGTTCAAGGTAGTCAGAGGAACAGAAAAGGAAATATGCAAGGAGTGGTACAACTTCTCTCTCCTTTCAGTGAGAAGTACTCCTATTAGTGCAATATTCAGTTAATTCACTTTATACAAAACTGGTGCTTATTTCAGCAGAAACTGGCTGAATGTATTTTTGTGAAATACAGTGTAAGTACCTGACTGAGTACACGTACACACACACACAGAGCCTCATACAGCTGGATCTTTATCACGTTTAGGGCCCTCATCTTACCTTCTGTCAAAGAGAGCTTTGAGTTAAGGGTAGTAGTGGGTGCCCAGTGCTTCTGCAAATCAAAGAGGACAAAACTCAGGTGTCTGAATTTTCAACAGCTGAGCTCTAGAACGGAGATGTTATCGTTCCTCTTTCTCTAAATTGCAGTGCTATTGAAGTGAAAGATAACTTCCTCTAAGTAAAACCAAGAAGAGTTTTGTGAAAGCCAATTTCTTTCTTTTTTTTCCCTTCTCCTTTTACATTAACTTCTGGCTACCAGGAGGAAAGAATATTGTTCCAGCTTTGTAATCTAATAATAAGTTTTGAATGGCTTTTTGATTAAGGAATAAATAGCTAGATCAAAAATTTATGAATACAAGATTTTTTGGCCAACTTCAGCACAGACCCAGTTTCACTGGAGAAAATAGCTTTTGGAACATGGCTGGATTTGCTGAATGTCCTGATGAGATTATTTATGCCATCCATTCCTGAGCTTCCATCAGCAACTGACACTGCTGAAAAAATGGTTGTGCACATTCAGAAGTTCTTAGCAAGCTTGTGCAGGATGGCTTAGCAGTCTTGGAACTGTGGAGCAAGTCCAGAAGAGGCCTTGAAGTTGGTAAGGGGACTGGAGCACCTCTCCTATGAAGACAGGCTGAGAAAGTTGGGGCTCTTCAGTCTGGAGAAGAGAAGGTTGCATGGAGACCTCACAGCAGCCTTCCAGTGTCTGAAGGGGGTCTACAGGGAAGTCACAAAGGAACTCTTCGTCAGGAAGTGTAGTGATAGGACAAGGGGTAATGGCTTCAAACTGAAAGGGGGCAGGTTTAGATTAGATGGTAGGGAGAAATTCTTTACTGTGACAGTGGTGAGACACTGGCACAGGTTGCCCAGAGATATTGTAGGTGCCCCATCCCTGGCAGTGTTGAAGGCCAGGTTGGATGGGGCTTTGAGCAACCCTGTCTTCTGGGAGGAGTCCCTGCCCCATGGCAGGGTGGTTGGAACTAGATGACCTTTAAGGTCTTTCCAGTCCAAACCATTCTATGGTTCTATGACTCCGTGGTCTGGCATTCCTTGGGAAGGTTGATTTATTTTTTGACAAATGAAGTAGATAAAATAGTGGCATATTTGTCAGCCTTTATATACATTATACCTGTCAAGTTAGTATTTCAAGATACTGCTTTGCAAAAAACCCTTTTTGTTTTTTAATAGTAGTTAAAACAGTATTGAAATGGTGGCTGTGGCAAGTCCTGTGGGAGTGCTGCAAGCAGCAGCCTCACGCTTTCTCATCAAAACACATTCGTACAGATGGTTCAGAATATTTTACTGTTTGGGTATGGTTGTGGGTGTGGTGTTAGTTCTGCTGTTAGCCTGGTGAAAAACACTGAAATAACGCCATAGGATTGTTTCCTCTCTCTGCACTTGTGCAGCTTTGCACATCGTCCCTTTCCATGCAGTGTAGAGAGGAACCCACCAGGCACCTGGCAGCAGCAGAAGCAGAAAGCACTGTGCTCTCCTTCCTCTGTGTAGCAGAGATATCTATATGGGCAGAAATCATCTGAGGCCGTCTGATTTGGTCAGGCAACTTCATTTAATTTTGGGTCTTTCTGGTCAAACCCTTTGGCCTTTGAGTTTAAACTAACTAAACAAAACAGCTCTCCTCAGGATAGTAAATGTCCATGTGAGTTTGCCTCTAATGGTCTTTAACATTTGGATCCCTTCTTTGTAGTTTCACTGGAGGTTCTCCAAAGAAGACATGCACAACAGAAAAACGAAGAATTCCACAAAGGCTAAATTAAGTACTAGGGAGAAGCGAAGGGCACAGGAGAAGCAGGAATTTGAAGTCACAGAGAACACGAGGAACTTAGAAGGACAAATCTCAAGAGCAGCCAAGCCTGATCCGGAACAGCAGCTGGATGATGTCATAGACTTGGGAGATGAGGTAGCCGAGACCAACGACAGAGGTGCCCAGCACGATGGGGCATCAGCAGAGACGTGTCCTGCCAGCTGTGACACCGGTGACAGTGCCAGCCAGGTCTGCCTCGGCCAGAGTGCGCCTGGCTGCCCCGCGGGGGAGGCCGCCGAGGGAGGGGGCTGCGCGCCAGGGCCGGACGGCGGCAGCCACGGGGCAGGGCTGGACGTGGACTGCTCCTGCGAATGAGACCGACTTTCCAGGAACCCTGTGAGTGGCTGATGCTTTGCCAAGACAAAGGAACAGATTTTGATAATCCCCACCTCTGACTCCGTTGCTCAGCTCAGCATTTCTTTTGCATTTCTTTGACTTTGCTCCTTAGCACTTTGGTGTCTTCGTGTTTTAAGTACCTACAGGGCCCAGACTTCTCAACCCACAGAAACTGCAAAATTTTTTTCACTGTACGTAGTGGGAAATGCTCTCCTAGAGCTACACTGTAAATTAAAAAGTAGGGAGAGACAGAAATCATACTTTCTTCCATGACCAACCTTAGCCTGGGCAAGTGTTCCTTTCGGTCAGATTTTACTATGTAGTACTTTCTTTTCCACGTAGCTTTTCTGGAGAAGTTATTGTGCCAGATGTTACTTTGTCACTAGGCTTGTAGTGTCATAAAAATGATATTTGGACTTCAGGAGGTTGAAACTGAAGTTGGAAAGCTTAGACAAGATGGCTGTTATCCATATCTTTCTCCAAGAGCATAGTCATTGGTGATACTCTCTCCAGAAATATACTAACCTGTACAGATCTTTTAGCAATAAGCAAATCCTGTACCTGTTCAGGCACAGTGGGTAAACAAACACCATGGTGAATTTGTGAGGCGGATGATTACAATGCAAAATGCAATTTCCTATTCAGTCTTTGCCAATCAACAGTTCATCAGTAGCTGTGGAGGCTTCAGAAGACAGAAAAACAGGAAACAAAAAGGCAAGTAACAAGTACTTTTATCAGTGGTTATCCTCACTAAAATTGGAATTAGATGTTACTTCCTGACTTTTTCCAGGTGGTTTGCACCACTTCCTCACTGTTATGAAATACCTTGTGGTAAAGAACTGAAATTCTACACACAAGTCAGTGGCCAACAAGTGTCACTAAACAACCTTACAGAATGAAAATACCTTAACAGACCCTTTTTTTCATACAAGTAACCATATTCTGGGACTGATACCTAATGGAATTCTGTAAAATCACCAAAATTACTATGTTTGAAGCTACATAAAAATATTTACAAGTGAA
The DNA here is from genome assembly GCA_013400775.1 of Chaetops frenatus. Lineage (NCBI taxonomy): Eukaryota > Metazoa > Chordata > Aves > Passeriformes > Picathartidae > Chaetops > Chaetops frenatus. The sequence goes on along the minus strand of VZTR01000965.1, from coordinate 20,475 downwards.
TGTACATGTAATATAGTTTCTGTGCCAATGTTCTCAAAGTACTTAAGTATTTTTACAAATGTAGGAAGGAGTGGTTTCTCTCTTCTTAACCATCTTCATCCTTACTTAGAAGTGGTCAAGTAATCTGGTAACAAGGTGGGAAATACATAGTAAATTCCCTGGCTTTTCTTGTTTTAAAGCAAGAGCTTGAGCTCTGTAAGTCATTTGCTGTTTTTTCCCTTGACTGATTTGTGCTTGACAATCTTCCTTAGTCTTCAAATCAAAATGCTTTACAAAGGACTATGTTCTGTATCAGATGTGCACCTAGAGTGATTCAAAAGCATCTTCCATGCCTAAAAATTACTCAGTTGGCAGAACATTGCAGAGAAGAGAAAAATGACATCACTTAAATATTCATTTAATTGGGAAGAAGGCACTCAAGTTTAAACCATTTGATTTCACACACACAAAGCACAGTGGTAGTTTTGTCATTGATTAAAGAGTGTTTTATTTTGAATTCAGTGGTTTAACTACAGGACTGTAAGTAATTTCAGTTTCTGATGCTATTTTTCAATTGTTTCATTTGGTATTTTGAGTTTACACTGGGGTTCCAGTAGCCTCAAAAGTAGGTTGCTGCAGTTGTTACACATAAATACAAGGTCTCTGCTTTTGTACAGTTTTAAGTTCTTGACTGCAGATTTTATTAGCATAAGATCCTTTTGCTGATGGTTTCTATCTCAAGGACTAGCTTTGTATTAACCTTGTTTAAAAATTCACTATATTTAATGAACGTTTTGCTAGTAGAAAGTGCTGCAGTAGAAAGACCTCTCCAAATACTTTTTAATGGAAAACGTTTATTGGATTGCAATTTGACCTTGTTTAACTGAACCCCAACTGCTTACAAAACTAAAGAGAAATAAAGGTCATGAGGAGACTCCTTATTTGTGGTGTTTGCAGAAATGTCAATTATTCCTCCCCAAAAGGAGAAACTCAGTTCTCTATGTGGTGATGAGGGGAAGCTCTTTACTACTGAATTAGCAGTAGTTCCTGGTGCTACAGAACTGACTACTTGGTTTTCCTTTCCCAACAGAGCATGGGAGGGCCTGTGGGGAAGTTACACTTATTTAAGTGAAAGCTTGATTTAAAACTTTGTTCCTATAAAAGCCTGAGCTACAGTTGGGAAGAATAGAAGAGAACTTGCATGTTTTCTCAATTTCAAAAGTGCAGCTGGTTTGGAGTTTATAATCTCATAATCAGTTCCAACTTGTGAGTTTGAATCACCCTGAGCTGGTTTCAGCTGTCTGAAGTCGTGTGTGTGCTTTTGCTGTGGCCCCGTCCCAAGGAGAGTGAGGGAGCCTAAATCATCTCTCAGACAGATAATCCAGATGTGATGAGGGCTGGGGAAGGCAGGTGTGTGGTGCAGCAGCAGGGCTCCACAGCTGTTACCTGCATTTTATCTCCGCTGCCTTTGCCATTTTGGGCCTGAAAAAGCAGGACCACCAGAGTGGCCAGGGAAGTGAAAGACAGCAGTCAGCAAGTGGTCATCTGAATAAACCACTGGCTGTTACACAGGAGAGGTTCAAAGGAGAAAATCCAGCTCAGGCATTGGAAGGGGCTGCCCAGGGTGGTGGTGGTGAGGCAAATGGTGGAGGTGGAGTCACCATCCCTGGGGCTGTTTAAGAAAAGACTGCATGAGGCAAATGAAGAATGTCAAAGAGGAGTGGCTGAATCAAATGAAAGATGGAAAAGCATTTTTAAATTGCAACAGACAGCGGGGAGCAGGGGCAGAGGGGTACAACTGTGATGGGTAGGGTATCCAAACTCTAGAACCATCATAATGAAAATAGGTATTTTAAGAGGGATTAGGTACACAAATGATGGGGCTGGTACTTCAACTTGCAATTATATCTTTGATTATTGGATCTGTGCACTTCAAAACAGTATAAATGAAATAGCCCAAAGTAGCTTTAATATATGTGTAGAAATGAAGCTAAGTTCAAAACAATGTACCAATTTCTCCCTAATTTGGCTCACCTGTCAGCTTTGGTTTCTGAGGTGAGCAGAGGAAGGGCTCTGCATTTGGATACCCTACTTTTTCTTTGTAGTTGCTGTGACTCTGTATTTGCCTCAGGGAGCCAATTATAGGGCAGAAATGAAGCATGATCAGCCTTTCATGCAGGAATTTCATCTTCCCAGAACTGAAGAGTGTAAGAAGAGCAGATACTAATTTCTTGCTGATAAATGTTTCTGAAAAATATGAGGAATGCCAGCAAACAAAACATCTATGAATTGTTGTTGTAGATGCAATTCATATGTCTCCGAGGCTGCTAGTGAAGATGTGCTTTTGGCTTTAAAAGGTGATCCTTGCCAAAGCCTCCATCCTCAGGAAGGTGCCTCTGGTGCTGGATGTGGCAGCTGACTCTAATCAATACCTTACCTATACGCGGAAGGGGAAAAAAGGCCTTTCAACTTGAAGTGCTTTCTGTTACTCACTTATAAAAGCACCCGAACTAAAATGATGTAATGGTAACTGAATAGCTACTCTTTTTCCAGCTAGTTGATGCAAACACTGTAGGAATATTTGATACTCTGTACCAGATGAACACACGGCCAACTGGTGAAACACGTGTCACAGGAAGAAGAGAAAGATGAAGTCTAATAAGGCTGCAACACCAGGTAACTCACAAACCATCTCCCTAAGTTTAAATACGAATGTATAGATGGACACATCTCTCACTCCTCATCCTATATTGCAAAAATACAACAAAAAAAGTATCAGTCTACTTTTTCTCCTTCGCTTGCTCCTTATCTGATGCCACAAGTGTAAGAGGAATAAACATTTTCTACAATGACAAGATTCACCCATGTGATTGAGAGTATTTCTCCAACTCAGTAGCAGCTGAACAGTAGGGGCTGCTCTCTGTTCCTGCCAGTGCAGGCCAATATCACATTTACTGAATTATTTGTAGACCATCTGGGTTAATGTTTCTGAGCTGTTATTTGTATCTTCAATTATGGCAGAGTCAGATCCAATAACAGACCTTAAGGTGAAATGGACGTTTCACTAAAAGACCACAACACTCTTTAGAAAGAGACTTCCAAAGATTCTGAAGTGTCAACAGGAAAAGGCTATGAAGGAAGGGGATGTCAACAACTTTTCCCATTTCTTGGCTTAGAAATGGCATTTATTACAAGGTAAGAAAGGATTTCTTGTTCATACTACCAGAGGTTACCATCATTTGGGGGGGAGGTATGAAATAATTATTCTCATCCATGTTTCAGGGCAGTGTGTGTGCGTTTCATCCTGCTCTTCAAGTGGGTGCACGCACACAATTAGAGAGATGTGTCCTTGCCCCACAGCACTCAGGCTGAGTGTAACAGGGGGTGACAGAAGGAGGCTAGAGGGAAAAGAGGATGATTACAGAAGCAAAGGGTTTCAAAATGCCTTTTGTTCAATGGACATTTTGGTGCAGGTTCTGAGGAAGGGTTTGTGAAAGAGATGTAATTTGGGCTGCAGAAAGCCTCTGCATTAAGGGAAGAAAAGGGTGTACCAGTTTATAATTCATGAAATGATTTAGAAGTCATAAGAAAAACAACACTTAAAGGCTTCTCAGAATCTTTTTGTCATGACACTGTTAAAATACTTAAGAGCCTAGTGCGTGGCTATTTTAGGGCACCAGTACTTCCTGCTAGCAGTATATTGAACATTCCTAGGAAAACCCTGCTTCTTTCAAGCATCAAGCTCTGACATGTCAGCTGTGATCTCTGTGAACAAAAAACCCCCTTGGTGTTATTTTTTGTGACAAGCACACTGTCCTATTTACATTCTAGAGAGAACAAACCAGGAAGCATTCCTTGAAATAGGGGTACTCGGAAGGAATCTTCCTCGTGTTTGAGGAGGAGGGATTGGATGACACATCCCCTCTGGGCCTGCAGTGACTGCACAGGGGGCCAGTGATGGCAGCTGGCAGTGGCGCTGCATGGAACAGAAGCACAGACCTAGGTGGATGAGGCTGCAGGCAGCAGAGGGCACAAACTTGGGGGCAAAGCCTCGTCACAGTACTGTCCCCAAAAAGCATACTGACCCCAAAAAGTCCATAACTGAGAGTCACCTCTCCTGATGGAAAATACAGCCTGTACTTCTGTGTGTTCCGAGTGGCAGCAGGTATGGCCTGTTCTCCGGCACACAGGAAGCACTGGCATTATTTCATTTGTTTATCAGCTTCTGACAGTCCCAGGAGTTGCTCTGTGCTTCACTCAAAGCAAGGGCCTGGCCTCTCCCAGCAGGGCTGCCTCTCTACAGTTTGAGGATGAGGTGCACATGGATGTGCCAGTAAGCAGCCCCCAAACTGAACAATATAACAGACCAATAAAAAGAAGGTACAACTGGACTATGCTGGAGTTGAAATGATGTCTTGGGAGAGAACTACTGCTAGGCTTGAGGCCTTTTTAGCCAACCACAGGGATGCTTCACACCAACATGATTGCAGCAGGCTGGGAATTGGCTGATGTGTTCACTGTCTCTGCAACCCCCATTTAAGGCAAAGCAGGGAGGCACTGATGGCAAGGAACTTGCTGCATTACCTAGTTGACTATGCCTGAAACATGTAACTCAAGGAAAGGAGCCACTAACAAAGGGAAGGCCTTATCCATGTAATGTTTTTACTAATTCAATATTGATTTAGTGTTTTTGATCTTGTTCCCGATTGAGGTCTTCAGATGTGCAACAGGAATCTCTGCCACCTAAGAACTTGAACTGTCTATGCAGATAATTAACAAACTCGTTATAGACTTTTGTTGGTATCATAATTTCTATTATGAGTTTTTCTAAAAGTTGGACAAAGTAGCTTAATTCAGGAAGGGCACCTAGAGGTACCTCGTAAGACCAACCTTTCCAAAACCTCTCTCCAAGCAGTATGTCCTGGAATCCCCTAAATCTCTGTACTTTCTGCAGCAGAACTGTGGAGGTTCCCCATCTTGGCTGTTGCTAGCAGTTTTCCCCATCTTGACTGTTGCTAGTGCTGTTTTTGAGGTCACGGCCCATGCAAGCACCATCTTGGCTGAACAGCCTCAGCACCAGCACAGGATACAGGTTCAGGGGAGGAGTTCCTAAGACTACTACACTCAACACTTTCAACTCAGGGCTGAACAGGATTATGAGAAAATATCTTTGTCAACACAAACTGACTTACTTAAATAGACCACATAAAAGGTGGGTTTTTAATTCTCAGAAGAAATGGCAAGAGAAGGAAGTCACAACACAGCAGTTCTTCTATAAAAATACTGACTGTATTACATAGAACTGGGGAGGGAAGTGTGTCAACTCATTTGGAGCAGATTCAGAGGTTGTGGCCTGAATTACCTTATAAACAGACCTGGCATTGCTGCACAACTAATTCTCTGCAAGTGCTGAATCAGGCACTGAAAGTCTTTTAAAAGCTGACTAACAAAAGCTAGTGTATAACGTGAAAATATGCTGCTACCCATAAGAGAAAGCAAACCATCAAAAAAACAGAGCAGTTAATGTCTTTAATATAAAAAAAACTTTCCCCCAAAGCAGCAGCACTGTATTACAGATGTATTACAGTTAAATTAAAGGAACACTTTCATCATCAAGAGTATCTTCATCTATGAAGTAAAATCTTCCAAATAATTCACAGTCCATTTCTGTACATTTCAGCTTATCAAAATGCATTGGAAAAAATAATAGATTTTCTCTTCAGTAGGTGTCACTACCACCATTTCTCAAAGAAAACACAGTTTCTAGGAACACCAATGTTAGCGAGTAGTTTGGATGTAGATTCTATCATTGGAGGGGGACCACAGATGTACCATGAAGTATCATTAGATGCATGTTTCTCTAGATCCTTTTGAGATATTCTTCCCTCTGTCAAAGAAAGAAAAGTAGAAAACGAGAACAGAAATATTAATCATGAGATCACTTCAAAAATAATGTATGCTTAGAGGTATTTCAAGCAGTCATCTCTTAAAAATGCCTGGCCTGTTTCAGGATAATAGGTATTGAGATTTGAGGCTTCCAAAACCATTTGTTTTTCTGGGGATTTAGATCAGTGCTTCCACTTGGAATGCAGAGGTATTAGTCACTGAAGAGGCACATGGCTTACAGTCGAATAAAATCCCACATTCGCATGAAAAAAATAGGTATCTCTAACAGAAATACAGCAGAGATGGTAACACACTGAAGTATTATATCTTACAAGCAGTCAGCTTATCCTTCATCAATCCCACCTTAAGCAAAGTATTCCAGAAACTATTAAGCAAATGCTGTTTAAAGTCTGCAGTGGGAAATATCAGTGTAAAGTTTAGGATTAACAGAGGAAAACAAAACCTGCAAAGAAAAATTTTTCTGCATAGCTGAATAAATACAGAGAAATTGCTTTACTCACAGATGTGAGCCATTTTGAACCTTTAAATGTAAAAATGCTGGATTATTATGCACAACTTCATCCTGTAGAATGTAATCAAACTTGGGCTTCAGATAGCATCTCTGCACAATGCCATGACATTTACCTGTAACATGTGGCTGCAGTTCTTTACAGATCTGTGAGTGCTGCTGGGTGACATGGAAACAACATGTGATCTTTCCAGGAAACGCCTTCATCAAACCAAGAATATTTTTCTGTAATGTTAAACACACTTGCTTATAGCACAGGCCATTAAATCAAAGCAGATGTATGCACACAGTCCCAGAACACCAGTGATTACTACTGAGAACCAAGACTTTGCATTTCAGTGCTGAGAACCTGATGGGTGTTATTCCACAGGCCTGACCTGCACACATAGACAAAATTCCCACACTTGGAATGCAAATACCTTGCCAGCTATGTTAGTGCTTTTCTCCTTTTCTGACATAGATTACAATCTGTAAGATTTGGACTTCAGATCCAGTTAGGTCATTTCCCAATTTCTTCCCCTAAAGAATTCTCAGTATTTCCTCCTTCCACTTCCATAGGGGTTTTCCACTTAAAAAAGAAAACCCCTGCAGTATGTATTTACCATTAGTTAGGAACTTTTTGAGTCTTGTCTGGTTTATCTGATAAGGTCACTAGACCCTTTACTGTCTCATGTTCTCCAAAGAAAACCAACTAGCACGTAATGCTAATGTTATTTTTACCAGAGTAGAAAGTATAAACTCATTTTCAGTTCCCTAAGCCACAGCTGTGATAAGTTACCACCAAACCCCCAGCGGCTTCAGTTCAGACCATAGCAAAAAAAGAATGTGTTAGTCAGATGCTGTAGTTAGCTCTGAAATTAAGATTTAGCTACTGTGTAGATTCTGCAGTATAAAGAATTTTCACTGCTGGAGTAGACACTGGAAATTCTTTAAAATATTCTGAAATAAAAATAGTTTCTAGGTAAATTAGTTCATTCTGTTAAGTGTTTGCTTGCTAAGTGGTTACTACACTGAGAGTCTGCCCTGGGTTGCTTAACAAAAAAACACAGAAAGATTCTACTTTGTAGAAAATCTGTTCCCGAATTCCTAAAAAGGCATGGGATGAAGAGCAGCACATATTGATGCTGCTGTACAGTGTTCCACCAGCATCTCTACAATTGACTTGCTGTCTTTTGTACCCCTAATGCTGTTGCTTCTATCACTTGCACTGAGGAGATTTCCAGAAGCAGTGCCTCAGCCTGTGACATGAGAGCACATCCCCAGTGAGGCTCAGGCCCCACACTGGCATCTCCCTTTGCTCTTGTCTGCCCATACACAGCTGCTCCTTCAGGGACCAGGTCCTCCAAACCATCAGTGATAACCCTGCAGGTCCTCTTGGAGATTTTACACATCCTGTACAGATGTTTGTCACAACAGCATAAAGGCTCAATCCTCTGCACAGAAGTGAAGAATTTTGACAGACATGTTCTTGATCTGATGGGCATGTGAAGAATGAAGGGAGGGATATATTTTAAGCACTGTGCACGACACTGTGTTCTCTTCTGTCCTAGAAGCTTTAGTGCAAAAGCTCTGCTGTCATAAAACTGTTCAAGTGAAACTCGGGAATGTCAGCACCAGCACTGGAAAAACCTGTGCATGCTTAGAACAGACTGGGAAATCAGTAGGTGGCCAAAAGGAAGAGCAGATTATTCTGCTTCTAGAAACAAACAAATGACTTTTCAAAAAAAGCAAACATCTTCCTATCTAGAAACATGGTAGAAGTACAGAAATAAAACTAGTGATGGATCCTATATACAGTTTCTGGAATCACGACAGCTCTTCATCTTTGTCTTACAATCTAAAGCTTTCAATACTTAAAAAACCCATAAATCATTCTGGATGCTTCTCTACAGAAACTGTGCTAATTTGACCCTAAAATATTGTCAATGACCCTATTTTCAATGGCTGAGTGTGACAACTGATGTTTAACTACTGAGTAAATGTTGATGACGTACTGCACAAGCAATTTAAAAAGCAGCTATAAATACTTCACTCACACACTAGTACTCATTAGTAGCTAATGCATTATCAATAAAGCTCCCCCATTATTTTAGAAAGCATTTCCTTTGGATATAATTACTCTTTTCTAGTCTTTGCATTCAATACAATCTCTATTTAGACGATGCAGTTACAGTATTATAGCACTATGCATACTGTTAGTGTGTATATACATATATATATTATAAGGTATATATAATCTTTAGTATACTATGATGTTCTTAGAAGATCATAGTAAAATGCAGGGATATACTAAAATTTAGGGGTAGTTGACTTATCACCAAAATCAGTGGGAGCAGGTATGTCCAGTAACAGCTTTAATCTGTACACTGGTATAAGCAGTTAAAAAACACACGCAGATTTGAGGCAGGAAGTGAGTTTTGTCTCTGTTTGTACAGTGTCTTACACAGAAGGACTCTGTTATTTGGTAACATTGATATACACACTAGTAGCTGAATAGCTGAGGCCTGTTTTTTAAAAAAACTTTTTATTTACCTTAAACAAGAGTTCACTTGTATTTTTTGCACTGTAGTACAGCTTCACTGTTCCCAATTTGTGTCTATTTCCTTTAACCTCTTGGTATCCATGAAGATCTGCTATATGCAGCAGTATAGAAAACAATGGGTTAATTCCAACACCCCCTGCTATCAGCACTAGGTTTACTGGGGAGTCACCAGGCTGAGGATCAAAGAAGAAATCACCTCCCACTCGCAGAGCCACTTCTGAGTCAAGAGTACACTAGGATGGAAAAGAAGATATTTAATTTCAGAACTAAACACAAAAGTTGAAATCTTATTCTTCTTGCATCCCAGTCACAAGGTTTGCTGGGCTGTGATTTTTACTGTAATTGACCAGTGAAGGAAAAACAGAAGGACTTTAAAATAAACACACATTTTCCAGCTATCTTAAATAACCCAGTATCTCTAGGGATCTAGTTCTACTTTCAAAAGTTTCAGTCTTATGGTAAGGCAGGATGGTGACTCCCCCTTCCTATCCCCATAAGAGTTGAAAGAGGAACAATTCACACAGAGTTTTCCAACAGCAGTATGTGGTTGTGAAAACCTGAGGTCAACATGTGAAATCATACTTCTACCCAAAACCAGCTTCGTGTCAAAAAAGGTCTTCCTGTGAGGTCACAGAAGGTCAGAATAAGTTGCACACACAGAAGGTTTTTCCATCCCCATTCCTTAAAATTAAAAACCACACAGAAGTGAAGTAAGTATCCACAAGAATATTTCTTGCAGAATCACTTCTATATTTGCAACTTCTGAGACACAGAACAAAAAAAAAAATCAGGGAAGAATCTTCTTTCTTACTCCCCACTTGTACCTAAGAAATCGTTTCCTAAAGAAATGTGTCCAAGCAAGTTTTTTTGATACATGGAAAACAAAAGCTACAACAAAAAAAATCCACTTGGGTCAGTATCTCCTTGGTAAACCAGCACTGCATCCTGGTCTGAAGGGTGAAGCTGCAATACAGAGAAGTCAGGTGAGTTCTTCCACATCACTGCAAGCTGACAGAACAAATAAGAGCAGAAAACACAACTCACTTCAGGCCATATATAGGTTTTAGAAGATAAAATTAAGAGGATAGGGAAACGAAGGAAGGTAGGAATGGAGGAGAGAAAAACAAGCTATAAGAACTGCTGAAAAATTAGCTTAGAAAATGGAAACACTTCCTCCAAAGAATTTCTTTCATAGCAGGAAACAGTAAAATGAAACAAAAGGAGTTCCATTAATGAAGACTGCACAGACAGCAAAGGTCTAAACATATACCAATTCCACCAGGAGCAAGAAGGATGCCCTTGGATGCAGATACTGCAGAGAACACAAAGGTTCCTAAGGTAGTAAGCATGATCATTAAAAACACCCAACAACTTTCTTGCTTTTCTTAATTATTGCAGAATTATTTTCTTTCAGTTATACTGTAAGACAATCAGTGTTCATTATCTGAAACTGATTTCTCTCTCCCTTGTGATAAACACTGCCAGGCTTTCCCACCATGTTTTACTCTGGGCTAGAGAAGCACGAATCCACAAGTGTTCCAGATTCATGTGGCCTAAGGAGGACAGAATATGGTGCCCTTTGAGGAAATAAGCATTTTTAGGGAGAAACAATCTCACATCTGCCACCTTAACCAGCCATAGCTCCTCAAGATTGGATATGGGACTTGGAAAAAATCTCTTTTAACCAGCAGTCTCCCAGATATTTCCATGCTTTGGCCATGACAATGATAACAGTAAGTCAGTATACAAGAAAAAATAGTGAAATTCTGGAGTAAGAATAAGAAAGTGTTGCCCTTTAGCCTAGTTTTTAAACACAGCTCAGGCAGAGAAGTGAAGCAATCAATACATTACATGGATATTTCGTAAAGAAAAGGCTACATCTTCCTGAAGTTATAAAGTACATGATGCTAAAACTTGTTATTATATATACAGTAATATTAAGAAATAAATACCTCTAAAAAACACAAATACAGTAAGTAAATGAGCACTAACTATTCCCATAACGTTTTTAACCCTGAGATACCAACTTCCTTTAAGAGCAACTTTTAAACAATTAAGCACCAGTTTTGTCACCATATATACAACATTTTCAAATTCCAGGTTGCTATTTTTTCTGATTGTTTCCTAAAGAAAGGCTTGCACTTCTCTTTAGCTAAAAATGTCCATGTATACCTTGGAGGTTTCTCCATGGCATCAGGTTTGACGTAGCTTACCCCTTACCTAAAGATTTATCCTATAAATTCCACCAGAAAACTCAGCAACATGAACTGATTTACAAGGTCAAAAACGCTTAACTAGTTTCCAGAGACTAGTGAAAAGAATGAAAGTTGATAGGAAAGATCACTGATGAAACATGTGATTCATCTGACAAACTAAATGGAGTAAATGATGAACAAAACACCACGAGGCCAAGTGTCAGACTTTACCTTTAATATAGCAAAAACCAAGCCTTGTGTTATGTCTCAGTTACAAAAATATTGCGTATTTTAAAGAATACTAGAGATATTCTAGAATGTTTTATCATTTTAGAAAAACTGATCTAAATATCTCCCTTTTCTCCCCTTTAATAATCTATCTCTATCTGTGATTTATCAATGATTCCCAGTTTATATTTACAAAAATAGTCAGGAATTATGGAAAATTATCAGAGGTAACTTTGTAATGTGTAACACTGCCTGTTCTCAGGGATGTAAGTTAGAACAGAGGTTTTTCAAAATTTTTTAAAATTAATTAATTCCAAAGGAGTAAGAACCCTTATATACACTAACTACAGTATCACTGTAAGTCCACTGTAAGCACAGATGGAGTCAGAAGATCACAATAACCATATTTCCATATAAACATCCAATTTCAGTCCCTTACTGAGCAAAAGGTTTTAAGATTTATGTTGTATCCAAAGTGCTTGAAGAAGTCAACATGAGTTTTGCAGTTAACAGTAAAAGGTGGTCAAAAAACATACACCACCCCCTTTACCTCAAAACAAACAAACAAACAAAAAAACCCCAGCCAAATCTCACAGTTAATTTCATTTACCTCGGTGTGAATCCAGTGAGCAGGAGGATGAGCAGTGTGCTTTACTGCCAGCTCTAGTATCCCTTCTCGTTCTAACAAGCCAGGGCTTGAACAGATTGAGAATCCCCCAACTACAGATACTCCAGGAATAAAGAAATCAACCCTAAAAATAGATCAGAGACAAAAGTTTAAAAAAGAAGGCAGCAACTCCAGACATGGACAACGATAGCCAAAATTTGTTTCAATTATTCTTCCTTTACAACATCTTCATTTCTTTTTTTCCAAAAAGAGAGTTAATCCTGAGTAACAACATATCCTTAGAATTATTTTCTTCTAGAACCATGTCGTCATGTTTGCTAAACAGAAGGTTTCCAAAACATTCTGCTTTTAGCATTACATGTCACATCTCACAACAGACTAGAATTCTAATGATTTAAATAAATTATCTGCATATTAGAAAAGAACCCATAATTATGGTCTGATAGACGAGCTTAAATCCCACTCTTTTTGGTCCCTTTGATGGGCTCTTCAGTTTTCAAACATAAGAAGATTTGGATTCTAATTTTAGGGAAAGATTTTATATTAAATACTTTCTTTTTCTGGGTAGATGAAACATCTGAAGTAAAACCAACAGTGTGTAAAAAATTTCCCATGTCCGAAGTCCACAAACGGCAGCTGAACTGCAGCTCCCTCTGGTGGCAGATACCGCTTCCTAGGTTAAAGGAAATTGAACTGGAATAAATTCCTACTTTTCTTTTCTTTCAGCTTAAAGTAAACCATGCACGGGATTGTACAGATTAGAAGGTAACACGATGTGGCTAAGCTTCTGCAATACCAGTCATTAGAGAGTATGGAAGGCAAGCCATTATTATAGATGAACTATAATTCAGTCTCATGAAAGTAAGGCTTTGATAAGCCTTGATGAGACTTCCAAATAATTATCAGAAAAAAATTAAAAGTTGGTTTGTGATCTATCATCTGAAATCCTCTGTGTTTCATAAATCATTAAATGCTTCTGCTTTCTACAGCACATAACAAAATCCCTGAATTACAAAATATACCAAATGTTTATAACTAGTTGTGCTGGTCCCCTTAGGAAACAACCACACGGTGGTTGTTAAACAGCAATGCCAAGTACTAGAAAATCACTATTCAATTCAAGCCTGGGTTAGGCTGGCTCAGTTTTAGTTAAATGAGGTTGCAACAAGAAATACAGACTGGCTTCTACTGCAAAGGTATTTTCTTTAAATAGAAAAGCTGGATTCTTCACAGAGACCACAAATGCTTGAGGAAAGAGAGAAGCACTTTGAGTAGTTCACCACTTTTTGAAGAAAAAAGATCTTGTCTGCTTACTCGACACAAAATTCACCCTTTGAAGAAAAAAAAAAATCCTTCTCATGAAGAAAGCCCATGGTGTGATACATACAGCAGTGATATAATTTTTAACTTTATGCTTAGAATATGGTGCATCAAGATCTCTGACTGCAAAAGAAAGGTCAGCAACCAAAAAAGTTGGGAAGGCTTATTTGAGTGTCCTCAGCTTGTGCACTGCCCGTGGGGCCCAGCTTTACTGACCGCCAGGCTCTGGGAGCTGAGAAAGGTCGACTCTTGATTTGCAGCACCTGCCCAAGAACATCTCACAATGCTACTGAAGCTCTTTACCTCCCTCTGCTGGAAAATAATCTTACTACTTAACGAAAAATACAAGAATTTATGCTGTAAAGTCACAATTTTACATTCAAGTCAAAATGTTCTCCTTGGCATGTAGGGGAAACCTTATCCATGCCTGGTGGGGAAACACACAAACATTGCTGCAAAACCTACATCAAAAATGGTTTTCACCTTTCCCAAATACTAATGCAGATGTATTTTTCTTTCCCAAGTACATATCTGTGAGATTTCAAGGATACTATCTTATAGTGGACTAGCTCTGATGGCTTGTCTCAGCCATGTTGGGAAGGGTGAGAGGGCTCCTGAAGAAATGCTACCTGTGACAGCCTAAGGGAAAAGAGCAGCAGAAGGGAAAAAAATTAAGAAAACCCACAACAAGGAGAGGCACAAAAGGATGTAAACCAGAGATCTCAGGGTGGTTTTTCACTTCCCTCCTTTTAAAGCCTACCTAAACCATATCTTTAAGAAATGAGTAATAATTACCCATTGCTGGAGGAAGAGATCAGAAACACTAAAACCATAAACTTCTTCTTCAAAGTATTTATAACATGCATATACCTCTTAGTAAATCAAAACAGGTAACAGCAACAAGTCTCTTCATTATTATTTGAAGTCAGATAAAGTATCTGCCAAAGTGCTTGCAAAACAAATTCACTTTTGCTTCTGAAAAGCTCAATAACTAGAACACTTTCAGGAAATGTAAACATTTTGGTGACAATCTTTGGCTGCAACATCTTACTATAGCAAATCCTAACAAGTTAGCCTTTTCTGCTCAGGAAAACATGTTGTTTTGTACTCATCAAAAAAATGCAACCCCAGTTTATAGATAAAAGTACAGAGAAGTTGGTGTGTACCTTACAATAGCATTAGAACACTTTCAAGGAAGAAGAAAATGAAGTACAGTAATTATAATTAAAGCTTTCAGTTTCATCATGATAATTTCAAAAACATATTTGGAGGGTAAATGTACTTTGCAAGTACTGGCAAGCATGAATTTAATATGAGTCACTGCACATGTGCAAAAACTGCAGCAAATTACTTCATAAACAAATTATTGCTAATCAGCATCTTGTGTTCTGGTTCTAAATTTAAAAGCCAGCATATTAACACTCCATGAGTAACATATGCTGTTAATACCCTAGCAGATACACTTTGATTTCAGCAAAACCACTTTCAGATGGCCAAAGCAAATAAAAAGTTTAAGAACATTTAAATGTCCATTGCCAAAAGCAACTACTCCTAGTTTTAAATGAATTTCCAAGAGAAAAAAAAAAGTTACTGAGTGAGAGTATTTTTAACAAAGAAGGATGACAAACATGAAAATCCACTACTTCCTTGGGAAAAAAACCCTGTAAAATTGTTTAAATGAATGGCTAATTGTTTCAAAGGCTTAATAATTCAAGATTTTTATTTTCAAATTTGCCTGTTTATATTAATATATTAATCTGACCTAACAGGCTTAATTTTCAGAGTGGAAACTTCAAGGGGAGGGAATAAAACCAAAACTAAGTAACTTGCAAATCAGCAGTCTCAGCTCCACTGTAAAAATAACTAGTAAATAAAGACAGCCTGCAGAATAAAGTGCAGTGAAGTTCAAAGTGCTCCTGAACAAACAATGTAATATAAGAAACCACAGGAAAACACTAGAACAGCATAACTGAACATTTAATGAATATACACTTCTTCCCTTTTAATAGTAATATTAGCATTTTTTATAATTACTATTTAAAAATTACGCCAAATATCAGCTCTTTGACAGAGCATCCAATAAAAAAACATTTTATTATATAAATTAACAACTTTTTCCAAGGCCCAAGGATCAGAGACCTTTCAGCATTTTGTTATAGTGGACTTCTAGTAATTTCCCCCTCAAATATACCAGAAGATCTTACCATTGTCCTGCTTTGAAAGTAAAATCCTTGTTTGCAATTGCCAAACGAAGTCTTTTGACTGTCTCTGATTCATTGGTGATCCCACACACTTTTGCTTGTGTAATTACCTAACAAAAGAAAAAAGAAGCCATTGTGATATGGAGATATAATTTGCAGCAAAAGCACTCAAGAAGCCATGCATGAGACATCCATCACTTCCCATGTTATCCATGGCATTTCATTACCTACAGCACCAGTATTTTTCACTGAGGTCAAGAAACAAAAATGGATTCTATCCCTGGAAGTGTTCAAGGCTTGCTTGGATGGGGCCCTAAGCAACCTGGTCTAGTGAAAGGTGTCCCTGCAGGGTGTTGGAATTGGATGATCTTTAAGGTCCCTTCAAGCCCAAGCCATTCAATGATTCTATGATTTGCTTAAATAGTCATTAATGAAGAAATGTGTTTGTACTTGCAGTCCACCATGTGTGTCACTTTTTCTAAGATTATATACAAACTTACTTTGTTTCAGCTGAAGAGAGCATAGCTATAAAGAGAGGTGATTGCTAGTTATCACTTATCAGATTCTTCAGACATCTATACAAGACACACATTCCTGCATCCTTCAGCAACAAAGTAAAAAGATCTCTGATATAAAGACAAAGGACACTTGTAAAAAATCAGTGGCAACTGAAGTCCCAGGGAGAATTCTGGATCCGTACTTAGATTTATTTAAGTAATTAAACGCACTACTGAAAGATTATGCTTTAACGTTAATGCATCAATGAAAGAATACCAACAAGCCTTGTGTTACACTGCATTTAGCCCCTACACCCCCATATGGCCACAGGGAAACCAGGACACAAGGTCTCCTTCCTGGTTAATAGAGCAGATTTTGTTTGGCAGCCACATGGGAGGGGATGTCAGAGCCATAGCCGATACCACTTTTAAAAAAAACCAAAAAGATGAAAAATGAAAAGCGGATTTTGCAAACAGATCCACTGGGGATGAACAACCCACTTAAACCCTTTGATGCCCATCAGTGCAACATGGATTTTCATCCCCTCCCTACCATTCCTTTTCAGGTTTTTTTGGATTATAATTATTAACCTTTTTCCTCTACAAAGAAAGCAACGCCCTAAGTATTTTCTACACAGAGCAATACACAGATTTTACTGTTAAAAATGCTGATGTCACTTACCACACAAGGAAATACTCAAAATACCACCACAACTCCACCATTTCTCATTTGTCTAAGATCAAACAGATCAAAAAAATTTTAACTTTCAGCAACTATGCTGTAATTTAAAACATATGTCAGGAAATTAATTTATTCATAAAGCAACGTCTGAACACGTCCCCTGTCCCATTAAACAGCAGGACATTTGCTAATTTAAAATGAAGTAGCATGGATTCCTGTTCCACTTTAGCAGACAGTATTAAATGAGGAATGCAGTCAGTCAAAGTTAACAAGAGAAATGCCAGGCACATGACTTCAATGGTGGTTCTGATGGAGAAGTGCAGGAAAGGGACATTAAACTTAGATCTTCTTCATTCCCTTTCTTTACTCTTCAGTACACTCCTTAATTTGTTATTTGGCTGAGAGACCAGCAACAAGTACTGTTCCAAGGACTGGTAATTTAATTCTTAATCAATATAAAGTTATTTCAAAAATTAAATTTGAGTCAATGTGATCAAAGACATTCAGCCAGTATTTTGGACCATCACAAGAATGTCCAACTAGCCAGAGCAAGGCTGCAGTGAGAGGGAGGAGGACACAGGACTCTGGATTTTGCAGCTGTATTTCAAGAAAGCATTAGTCACTTTTCCTTGCCCTGGTCCTTCACATTATCACTCTTCAACAGGCAATGTTCTGTAGCATTCACACTAATGCAACACAGATTTATGATTCTTTCACCTTTTACAGGACTGAAATAGCCAAATAAGGCAGTACTGGCTGAGGGAAGCCAACCACTGATTACACAGGATTTGAAACCAAGCAGAAGATTTAAAATAAACTGATTTTAAAGCGGTCGGAAATAAAGCAACAAAGAATAAATCAAGCATCAAAAAAAGAAACATCACAATCCTCTGATACGCAGAGAATGTGCAGTAGCAAGAACTGAATCTTGCTCTTTCACCTATCTCATACAGCTTCCTTCTCTTCCTCATGCCTTACAGTTCCCTGGACCAACCCTGAGCTTCCAACACCTCATACAGATCCACTTTCCACATATTTTTCAGGTACTGACACTGAGCAGAGAAAGGAAGCAAGCAAGCAGTAAATATTTAAAAAACCCCATGGTTGCAACACTCAAAAGTGCCATCATTTTTTTCATGTCAGAAGCAAACGAGAACACTCATCAGTCTGTGCCTGCCTCTACATCCATTTTCTCGGGTAAACAGGATCCACCAGAGCACCTGGATGTCCACAAGCAACGCTGATCTGTACTCAGGTAAGAGCTGGCATTAGGTGTGAATAGCTGAGGCACAGCTCCATGGTTCCTAAAGCTGGCTTACAGCTCTGGTGTCAGCCAGAACCAGGCTGCATTTGTCTCATCCATTTGGCAGATGTGTGGTGTGTTTGCATCTACTTCAGCTTACTACAGAAAGGAAATATCTGTAATAAATACAAGAGTATGTTCCCCTCTGAACATTATGAAAAAGAATGCTTACTGCTCAGAACTGAGATCCAGAATAAACATTTCTGGATTTTGATGGAGAACAATGCTCTATCTGCCTTGTATTTGTGAATTAAAACTGAAGATCTTTTTTACAGCTGTCTATCATCTCTCCCTCCAAATGTCTACATTTTTTGCCTTACCTCCTATGTTACAAGAGGACATTTTCTACATTTTTAATCTCAAGTCTGAACCAGAATTGCAGAAATCCATCAAAATCTGAGAAGTCTGTTTAGAGATGATGGGTATCCATGTGCTTTCATTACTTACTATAATCCATACTTGGCCAGAAATCTATTAAGTTTCTTGTCCAACATAAAGTAAACAGCATTGTATCACTAACAATTTTTAAAACTCATTACATTTTACCCACTGAGTACAAAATACGCAAGTTTTATACCAGTACCAAATATAAAAGATGAGGAGAAAAAGAAGTAAACCAGACTTCAGCAGAAGGCAAAATGGAGCCTAAGAATCAAATACTATTATCCAATATAATTATCTTCACAGAAAAAAAAACCTACGTGCAACCTAAAGAACGGAACACTAACCTCCTGTCGAAAATTATTTGCTGTCCTCTCTAGATGATCCATTTTCCTTTTTGATTTTATTGTGCTGCAAGAAAAAGCAAACAAAGATAACTGTAATTTTGACAGCTGTGCTACTGTCCCTTACTGATATGAATTTCTATTAACATAACAATTTACCAGTGTAATCCAGACTACAGATGACATAAATCTAAATAAGAATTAAAAATAAATACACAATTGGGAGTTAAATTAAGCATTTATAGGTCTGTAGTAATTTGTCAGCTTGAATTTGACAGTGTTACCATGGCATTCTCTTAAGAAAAACAAGGAAGTGGATAACCTACCTGTTCCCTGTGCAGTAACAAAAAGCAGAGTGCCTCAACATCCCCAATGCAGAATGAGAGGGAAAAATTCTGCTCTGAGCACCTCTCAGTAACTGAGGAACAATGCAACCCACATGAATAGTACCATGGGCCATGATGACTGGGCACTCTTCAGAATCACTTGTTCCTGAAAAAAAAATCATAAATATTTCTTAAATTAAGCATTCACTGTTTGACATGGCTTGTTTTCAGCTTTCATTTCCCTTGAATCAGAAAAGCCAAAGCTCAGCTGGAGCTAAAACTAGCAACAGACATATAGGATAATGGGGGAATTTTATACGAATGAAAGTATCATAAACAAGTGAAAATGTGCATCCATCAAGTGAAGGGATGTTATGCCCACTCTTGAAGGTGAGGGTAACTGAGGTTCTTGTTAATAGATTCCTTGGGGGGGATTAGAGTGAAATGACACTGAATGACCAGTATTTATATATATACACACACACATAATGCAGATTTGTTTGCATTATATGTAGTTTGCAGTATATGCAGTTTGCAACAATTTGATTGCAATGGAAAGGAGGTATGAAGCCCTTCTGGTTATTATCTATAGAAATGAAACAACAGAAAAGTATAAAAAGATCACTTAAGAAAATACGTAAGTAAAAGAAAGGAAGAGAAAGAAAGGCTAAGAGTAGACAGCAGAGCAGAAAGTTATCACCACCTACGGATCCAAGTGACAAGAATTGATTGTTGCAATTTCACTTCATGAAAGTGATGGTTGCAAATTTATCCATTGGGGTGGGGGAAGACCATGAAACATAGATTTCAATGGGTTCAGTACGTTCAGGTTCAGGTGGGAATGCCCAGGTACTGCCCCTGGAGGGAGTTTTACTCTGTTCCAACCCTGTGGATCATGTGCAGTGGTCTGGTGGAAGGCCCCAGAAATGAGTCTGGGGGTGCTTTGTGATCTTTGATGGGTTGACATGCTCTAAGCCATGACAGCTGCCTCTCGTGCCAGTATAGCTGAGCCAGTTCTGCCCCACAGGAAGGGATGAACACCTTTAGGCCCAGGTGTGAACATGAGTGTCCTGATACCTTCCCTGGGAGGGGAGATTTACACCTGGCTCAGGTAAGGGAGCACATTGGCAGGATAAAAAGCATTATCCCACCTCAGCAGGACCTGCTTCTCACTGGCCTTTTCCCTTACCTGGCTCAAACCCAGCCTATTGCTAAACAAAGGTCAGTTCCTTGTGGCCATCCTCTGGTGGTGGCTGCTCACCCTCCCTGCACCTGGGCTGCTCCAACACAGATCAGAGGTTTCCCACCACACCCAAACCTCTCCTCCTGCCCTTTGGTCAGGGGGGTGCAAACCAGGCCTCAGCAAAGCCCCTGTAGCTTTTCCAAATGGGCCATTGCTTGAGTCATTAACCACCAGCATTTCAGTCTCTCACA